>CP092865.1:103691223-104281856 GCA_030710605.1 Cordylochernes scorpioides | reverse complement strand
CTATATATGATAGTTGACAAATTTGGCATGTTAATTTATAAATAGTATTCACTAATTTACAACTAGTTGTTTGAAAAGTGTCATGGTTCTTAAGAGAGGGACAAGTTTGACAATTTTTTCTTAGGCAATTCTTAGCGAGTTTAAATTAACATAAAAGAGGTGCTAACACTAATATGTTTGTAGTTTTTTTTAGTTTTTTTAGTTTGTTATTCTTATGAATTTTTAAATATATTTTACTTAATTGTTTTTGTGGTGATAAAATTTGTAATAAATTGAATAATTAATCTATAAATATATAGATATTACTGTTTGTTATCTGTTATATTTTTAAGAATAACTAATAAAAAAAACATCTTTAAACTAACTAAACAATGAAAAAAACAAAAGTTCTGAAATTATTTTTTCTAGAATTACTTTTATAATAATAATTTCAGAACTTTTGTTTTTTTCATTGTTTAGTTAGTTTAAAGATGTTTTTTTATTAGTTATTCTTAAAAATATAACAGATAACAAACAGTAATATCTATATATTTATAGATTAATTATTCAATTTATTACAAATTTTATCACCACAAAAACAATTAAGTAAAATATATTTAAAAATTCATAAGAATAACAAACTAAAAAAACTAAAAAAAACTACAAACATATTAGTGTTAGCACCTCTTTTATGTTAATTTAAACTCGCTAAGAATTGCCTAAGAAAAAATTGTCAAACTTGTCCCTCTCTTAAGAACCATGACACTTTTCAAACAACTAGTTGTAAATTAGTGAATACTATTTATAAATTAACATGCCAAATTTGTCAACTATCATATATAGGACAAACTTGTAATCCATTAAATATACGAATAAACCTACATAGAAACCACGCTAAAAAATCAATTGGTAATATATATATGAAAGAACACAATCAATTACATACTTTTAACAACTTTAAGATAGAAATACTAGACATATGTCAAAACAAAAAACAACGACTATTATTAGAAAACAACTACATTTATAAACACAACACATTATTCCCTTATGGACTTAACGACGAATTAAACTACACATACAAACCACAAACAGAAGAAATTTCAACCTATGAAATCAGTTGCAAATACAAAAAAAAATGAATTTAAAACTAAACCTAATAAAACTAGAGGTAAAACTACAAATAAATTAGGTTACATTGAATTTGAAGAATTACTGGACCCAAAACAAATGTACACTAACAACTTCGTCGATAAATTTATTAAAACATTATTTAAACTAAATAATAATAAATTTATCAAACTCATAGAATATATTAAAATTCATAATCTGACTAACAGATTAATAGATATCACACACGACATCTTTAAATACAGAAAAATTAAACAAACTACTAATAACATTAATATTATCATTAAATTTAATAACAATTTATTTAATCATATTAAATTTAATGATATTTTTAATAACCAAATCATCAATAATCTTTTCCCTATAAAAAATTTAAATTTTAAAACAATCTGGAGATACAATAAAAATATAGGTAATTTAGTTTGCAATTATAACCAATTTATTAATAATTTGGCAAATTTTAAAAAAATTAAATGTAATTGCAACAACTATATTGATAAATATAAGTTCTCAGGTCATATATTAACTAGCAACTTTTCTTTTTTAAATCCAGAATATCAAGAAATTTTAAATAAAGGGTATAAATATATACCTCAAATTAAACACAATTATAATAATACAATTAAATCTATATTAAAAGATATAGATATTTTCATAAATAAAACTAGTATAAAATACAGTATTCCAGAATTTACTTTTCTGGAATGGAAACATAATATTAAAAAGGAAATTATAAATTATTATAATAATACACTTAAATACACAAAACCCAATTCAGACATTCCTTCTTTTAAAGAAAATATAATTAATTTACAGAAGGACTATATTATCACTCCTATAGATAAATGTCCCAATAATTTATCTTTAATTTGTAAAAATCTATACCACGATATACTAAAAAAGGAAATTGATAATAATCATAAATACACTTTTGCTAGAACTACAGGCACAAAAATCAAAAAAGACATCAAAAATGTTGAAAATTCACTAAAAATTTATAATAACCACAAAAATCCAAACATACCAAAGTTCTATATAATTCCTAAACTACACAAAAAACCTATTTCTTTCAGAACAATCACATCTGGTATAAATTCAGTCATAAAAAATATTGATATACAATTAGCCTCAACACTACAATTTATTATAAATAAATTAACTAATAAATATAATTATAAATTTATCGACTCAAATAAAAAAATCATTAATTATTTAATGAACAATTGGACAAACATTGAAACAGTACACACATTTGACTTTGAGGACCTATATTCTAAAATAAATTTAAGAGATCTAAATAATAAAATAACCAATTTATTTAATGAATTCATTAATGACAAAACTTTCTACATTAAAATTATTCATAACAGATATAAAACATTTAAATTAGATCTTAAAACAGCAAAAACTCTACTGGAAACATTTTTAAATTTTAACTATATAGAATTTAAAAATAAAATATATATTCAATCAGAAGGCGTTCCCATGGGTACTTCTTCTAGTCCGTTATTAGCAAATCTAATATTGTTCTGGTACGAAAGAGAATACTTTCTACAAAATAATATTAATTGGCAAATATTCCGATATGTAGATGACATAATAATATTTAATAATCCACTGTTTAAAAAATTAATACCTGAAATATATCCTAAATACTTGAAACTTAAGAACAATGAAAAAATTTATAGAAACAAAAAAGTTAACTTTTTAGACTTGAATATAGACCTTACAAATAGTGCTGTTAGAGTTTATAATAAAAAGAGTAATTATAATTTCAATATTATAAAATACTGTAATATGAATTCTAATATATCATTAAATTGCTGTAAAGGTATATATTATGGTCAGTTTCTAAGATTTTATAGAATAAATAATATATTAGATAATTTCATAGAAGATGTTAAAAATTTAAACATGGAATTTATTAAAAACAAATTTAGTATCAAACAAGTAAAATATTTCAACAGTATATCAATTATAAAATATTTAAAAAAAAATAAATGGAAATATCCATTTATGAAATCAACTTTCTATAATTTCTCTTAATATTAACTAATACAAATTTATAACCTTTAACAGTTAATTAAACTTTGATTAAATAACTGATTAAAAGATTTTTTCACAAGATTTTTAAAGTGTTAAAGTATATAGTTCATTTTTGTTTAATCTCCAATTTCTGGGGAGGAAAATGGAAGTTAAATAAAGGTGAATTTGCACAATTAATAGCTTTATTAAACTCTTATAATTTGCCTTTTTAAAGGAATATTAAAAGATGAATAAGTGTTAAATCAGTTATTTTGATATAACTAGCTGTAAAGATTATAAAATTTAGCTTTCTTCCTTTAACTATTTTTCCTTTCTTTTTTAATTTTCTTGTTGTTCAAAAAAATTCTGAATAAATGGTCTAAATTTGAAATGTGGGGGGACATTCCCCTCCCGCGACATGTGTCAGCCAGAAATAGATACTCACAATGGAGGACGCAGCGGCCGAGGTAGGTTTACAGTTTGAATTTGTTAACACTTGTATCTGTTATATATGTTCATTTAAATATTTCACTGAAACAACTTAATATTAACACATAAAATCCGGTTTAAAAGAGATCTATGACATAATAAAGAAGGGGTGAAATGTCGCTGGAATTTTTATCTGAAGATCCCCGTTCCAGCAGATCTCTTTTTCCAATTCATTTCAATTTAAAGTCTTTTGTGTATGTCTGGTCTACCATTAGGGTTTCAAAACATAATATCCAAACTTATAACAAATGTTAATTCATACTATAGATATATTACTAAATACAACTATTTATAATCATATTATAAAATAAAAAAACCTTTAAAAATCTTTTTAAAAAAAAAAGGATAAAATATAAAATCATAAAAAAAATATATATATATATACTAACAATCTTATCTACCTTCTTTATAAAACTCTTTTTTTTTTTTCCTTATTATTAGTTTGATTAAAAGTGCATGGTTCTGTCTTTCTCTCTTTTTTCTAACTATTATATATATTCTCTCTTCGATTATTCTATATATAGGATTAGAGTATGTCTGAATGACGTGTAAAAGCCGATGTAATAGACGTTACTTTGTTAATTTTTATTGTTATTAATTATAAATATATAATTAACTTGAGGATGTAGTAGAAGTAAAGGATTTTTTTTTCTCTCTCTATCTACAAATTAATAACATTTTACAAATTTTATAATTTGAATTTAAATGATCATAATAGTGAAGATAATCTTAATACAAAAATGGACTATAAAATTAAATAACTATTTATTATTATATATATATATATATATAATAATAAATAGTTATTTAATTTTATAGTCCATTTTTGTATTAAGAGCATATATATATATATGCGTTGAGGTATGATTGATTTTTGATGAGACATTTGAGGCAACGTGGGATTTACACCCAGGATTACCATAACAGAAAACTAAAAAGATTTGCGACCTCCCCAATCCACCTTAGGTCATTCCTGTCCAAAATACGTCTTGGGATGGCCACCACTACCATCCTTACTGGTCACGTTCTGGCAGATCTCTGGCATATAGATCCAACATGTCCTCACTGCCGGGAAGAGTCACAGACTGTGGATCATCTCCTCTTCTACTGTCTAGCTATTGTACTACACAGGCTACAGACAGTACTTGGACCACAAGACTTCAGCCCTGCCCCTACTTCCTGACTCCCTGCCGGCCTGGAACTACCTGGTTACCTGGTTCACCTCAGCATGATTATTCCAGGATACCTGAAAGACCAATTTTTGGTCGTTGAGTTACAGCTTGCACTTACACTAACAAGGGCCAATAAGCCCGAAACGCTATACATAGTTAGATTTTCTTAATTAATCAAGAATGGGTATTTAGCGTTTCTGGAATAATTAGAAATATACATATTTCATACTTCATCACTAAGGTTGGAGATAATCGTTATTTCTCCTTGGGATGAATTTTGGTTTTTCGTTGGAAAGAAACACATGCGGGATGGTTTTCAGATGTCGTTTTACAATCACAAGCCGCATTATATTATATTTAAATATACAAATAGTTGATATTTATTCCGATAGATGGCGCAAGCCATCAGTAACTTTTAGTTACACAATCAGATGTCCTTTTTTGTTGTTGTTGTTGTTTCTCCCTTTGTTATAATTACATCTCTCGATATTTACCTTCATCTGATCATAAGTAAAAAGGCTATTTGTGAGAAGATGAAAGAAAATATTCCGAAAGCTTTTCATTATGAATATTTAAAAATAGTGTTGCCCTCAGCAGAGCTGACTGCTACAGAACGTGTCTCCAGGTGGCAGATAGGGGAACAACCTTCAGATATGAACCAGGCCAGCTGTGAAACAAGCAGAATAACTCTGACCAATAAGCAGTAGCGGACTAACAGCAGCATTGTTAGAAAGAGGAGAATTTAAATATCCTGACTTCAAGTGTTGATAGACCTCAGCAAGGGTCCCACTCCAGGGATACGGAGGTCTGTACTCATGTTAGAGTCGGTAGCAAAGGTTTCCATGTTAGGAATGGCCTCAAACTACAGGCAAAGTCAGACTTTTAACAAAGTGTGCCTGGATCATGGTGCCATACACCCCATTCCATGAGATCAGCTGGAGGAGCATGAACTCATGGAATTCGTGTAATCTTTACATCAGGGGATAAGAAACAACAAAAATAGTGTTGTATTGCTAGATAGAGATGTAGCCAGATTTTGACAAGATTTTGTATAAACAAACTCAGCGCCGCATAGTGTTATAATTCTATAATATAGAACAACAACAAGCTTTATTAAGACCCTTTAGTCTTATACAGATTCTCCAAGCAGAAATATAGGATACATGCAGGGAAAACAATGATAGAACTTAATGGTAACATGATATTTATATATAGGGAAAATTATATAAATACAATCAAGTTAATAGATTAATCTGGGCAAATTGGATGCAAAGAAAGTTACTATACATGGATTTACCACGTCGTGTTAGGTCTTGTGGAGTTATTTGGTAGCAGCTCTGAGACTTAGCTATGTAGAACTTTTCCTAGTCATCATCCTCGCCCTTGACATTGCCGGTTGGACTTCACTTGTAAGCATTTCGACCTGTGAGTCAATTGTGGAGTCTTCCACTAGTAAATTAGTTGAATCCCTCAAGCCGCTTTTGTAAGATGTAGCCTTGTTAGCTATCCAGGAATACTTACCAACAGAACGAAACTTTGTATTATCTTTTGCCTTTATATTGTTTAGACCATTAAGACAAGTGGTAGATGATCCAAATATATATAAGGCATGCATTCAATAGTAAGATCAACAATCAGCTCAAGTAGTGCAGGCGAAACAATAGACAGATCTATAACTGAGGATCCTTGAGTTGAAGAATAATATTTCTATAATATAGAAATGATTTTTGACCACTACATAACAGAGCTACTCACGTCTGAAGACAAGATTCTTCTCAACAAATTCTTCGACATTATCACCAAACATTTTCCGAACATGAACTCCCCAAATGGCAGGATCTGTCTAGATTCAAGGCGGCTTTAAGCTCCTGATCCGGACGTGCCCTCGGAGAGGGCTGCGTCGATTGTATATATCTCTCTTATTTTTATTAAATAAATATAATTAAAAATAAAGAAAACATATACTGACCAGGAGCACATGTGCTTTACAGAAGGCAGAGCGCCATCTGATAGAACAGAAATAAACTAATCATTGATTTAACCTGTTCCCTGATATTTGGCCAATCCAATTTCTTGATAAATCAAGAAAAGCCATCCACGAACGTGTTTCACGCTGTTGGCGCTCGTCAGCATGGAATAGACTGTTACACTGCGACCAAAAATAATTTTGGTCCCAGAGGCTTCTTGAGAAACCAAGAAACGGGTATTTAAGGCCAAATTTGCGTAAATAAATGTAATTAAAAGTTGATTTTACGATCAATAATGTGTTGTCTGAATACACACACACACGCTTAAAATTCCATGCTGCTCACAAAAAAAAGGGGGCCAAAACGGGATTTGAACCAGGTTCATTGCCGTTGGTAATCGAGGATATTATCCACTCGTCTAATGACTTCTTTGAGTCGGCCATAACCCCTGATGTTTATCTGATGTTTATTTTTATCGTCTCTATATTTATTTACATTTAGGGGGGTGAATGGGCCCCTCAGTAAAGGATCAGTCGTCTGCGTTTCTCTCTACGCCGTTTATGTTATACTTCAGGTAGGAAGTTTTTCTTTCTTGTTATTTTTGGAGTGATATTTTCATGTGTTTAAACTTTATGCTTATACACCTATTCCCCGATTTACACGGTACTTGTTTTACACGGTTTTCCAAATAAGTTTTTTTTGTTGTTTTTGTTTTTATCGCACTATACTAAAATGCGATATTCTACTCTATACTACTTATGTTGAAAAGAATATTGGGAGGCTCTGATTCATGAGGGGGCGAACACCTATTCAGATTTGACAGTTTAATGTACACCTATCCCTCGATTTACACGTTTTTCTCAGGAACGTATCTACCGTGTAAATCGGGGGATAGGTGTATTATGATGCACTAGCGCGCCATCTATTATGAAAATTCTAAACTATTTTAGACGCGTAAGATTCTTTTTGAAATTAAAACAATTTCTACTGCCCATTCTTGATTAATCAAGAAAATCTACCACGGACGTGGCTGTTGGCCTTCGTTAACGTGGTACAAGCTCAACGACCAAAACTAGTCATTTAGGTATCCTGAAATATCATGAAACGGGTAGTTAAGGCCAGAATTGTGTGCGAACTGATAATACGCTTATATATCAATGATTTTAAAAAATGCTAAAATGACCCCCGCGCGATTCTTGTAAAAGTCCAACCCCACTAGCGAGTGCAAGTAACCAAACAGGGATCTAGCATATTTGTAAGTGCAAAGTCGAACTGCTTTTCACATGTGTAGACATGTGGTGCATTTAGAGAGAAAGCAGTCGCTAAATTCTACCTACCATGATTATCATGGCCTGTACCATATGTAGACATGTGGTGTACTTACAATAAAAGCAGTCGCTAACTACCCACCATGATTATCATGGCCTGTACCATGTGTAGACATGTAGTGTACTTACAGTAAACTTCATGTTTACCTAATTGTTGTAAAACTGCCTTAAAGATGTATGTATAACTGAACAAACCACCTTATCTATGACTGTCCGAACATTACAGAAGTGAGACATCGATTGTTCCCTGTTCTAAATGTTTTAACTCTCTTACATCTTTGTCTATATAAATTTTATATACTCTGTCGTTTAAAACATATAAATTTGTAAATTGTAATATAAAGTTAAACCTGTCTATAGCACCCCCTCTAAATAGCACCTCTTTCTCTATAGCGCCCGATTTTAAATATGTAGTACGATGCGATTTACATTAAAAGTGACCTGTCTATAGCACCCCCTTCTCTATATTACCCTATTTTGGTGAGTCCCAAGAGGGGGCGCTATAGACAGGTTTAACTGTACATTAAAAGTGACCTGTCTATAGCACCCCCTCTCTATAGCACCCTATTTTGGTGAGTCCCAAGAGGGGGCGCTATAGACAGGTTTAACTGTACATTAAAAGTGACCTCTCTATAGCACCCCCTCTCCATAGCACCCTATTTTGGTGAGTCCCAAGAGGGGGCTCTATAGACAGGTTTAACTGTACATTAAAAGTGACCTCTCTATAGCACCCCCTCTCCATAGCACCCTATTTTGGTGAGTCCCAAGAGGGGGCTCTATAGACAGGTTTAACTGTACATTAAAAGTGACCTCTCTATAGCACCCCCTCTCCATAGCACCCTATTTTGGTGAGTCCCAAGAGGGGGCTCTATAGACAGGTTTAACTTATAATATTTATATATTGTTTTGACCAAGGACTTGGTTGTTGTTGTGTGATGTAATCAATATATAGCGTGATATGTTTTTAGTTCTTATGATAATTCTGTAATAATATTATACAAATATATAACAGTAGCATACAATATCTTTTAATAGAAACTACATTACCTGAGTTTATTGAATATTAGGTAGAAGAGTACGTAACAAAGAGAGAATAGAGGTAACACGGGCTCCTGGAGCATAAATCGCTAACTACACGGGCTGTACAGCTACAGTCTAGAAGTCTAGTCATGGGGAGAGCTGAGAAGAACCAGGCAACCAGGTAATTCCAGGCCGGCAGGGAGTCAAGAAGTAGAGTATATAACATAAATATTTATAAGTTTTAATTTGTTTATTGTTTTGTTTGTTTACTTTGTGATATTCGCAAATATTTCAATATCGCGTCTAGTTGATTAATAAATTAAATAAAAAGATGTTCGTGTATTTGATTTTTCTTGATTAATAAAGAAAAGGTAATTTAGCTAAAATTATTGAATACATGGTAAAAGGTACAACTTCCTTAAGTTTTGTCCATGAGTGTATCTTTCAGAGTTATTGTCTGAATCCTGATATACATGCTAAAAGGTACAACTTCCTTAAGTTTTGTCCATGAGTGTATCTTTCAGAGTTATTGTCTGAATCCTGATATACATGCTAAAAGGTACAACTTCCTTAAGTTTTGTCCATGAGTGTATCTTTCAGAGCTATTGTCTAAATCCCGATATACATGCTAAAAGATACAACTTCCTTAAGTTTTGTCCATAAGTGTATCTTTCAGAGCTATTGTCTAAATCCCGATATATATGCTAAAAGATACAACTTCCTTAAGTTTTGTCCATGAGTGTATCTTTCAGAGTTATTGTCTGAATCCTGATATACATGCTAAAAGGTACAACTTCCTTAAGTTTTGTCCATGAGTGTATCTTTCAGAGTTATTGTCTTAATCCCGATATACATGCTAGAAGGTACAACTTCCTTAAGTTTTGTCCATGAGTGTATCTTTCAGAGTTATTGTCTTAATCCCAATATACATGCTAAAAGATACAAACTTCTTAAGTATTGTCCATGAGTGTACCTTTCAGAGTTATTGTCTGAATCCCGATATACATGCTAAAAGATACAACTTCCTTAAGTTTTGTCCATAAGTGTATCTTTCAGAGCTATTGTCTAAATCCCGATATACATGCTAAAAGATACAACTTCCTTAAGTTTTGTCCATAAGTGTATCTTTCAGAGCTATTGTCTAAATCCCGATATACATGCTAAAAGATACAACTTCCTTAAGTTTTGTCCATAAGTGTATCTTTCAGAGCTATTGTCTAAATCCCGATATATATGCTAAAAGATACAACTTCCTCAAGTTTTGTTCATAAGTGTATCTTTCAGAGCTATTGTCTAAATCCCGATATACATGCTAAAAGGTACAACTTCCTTAAGTTTTGTCCATAAGTGTATCTTTCAGAGTTATTGTCTAAATCCCGATATATATGCTAAAAGATACAACTTCCTTAAGTTTTGTCCATGAGTGTATCTTTCAGAGTTATTGTCTGAATCCCGATATACATGCTAAAAGGTACAACTTCCTTAAGTTTTGTCCTTGAGTGATGACTTTTATTTAATTGATAATCAAAATCTCATAAGTCCCCAGGTAGTTGATAACATTTGAATGATCGATGAACCTAAGTGGTAACCTAATATTTATCAAAATCGGCAATTTTTCACAAAACCTAAGATGTAAATATGTCACGTGTGTTATTTTCTAATCATTTTATTTAAATATCCTTTAAAAACTATTTATTAATATGTTACAAGACATTAAAATTCAAGTTTTGACCAAACCTATACCAAACGAAGAGAGGAAATATTAGATTTAACATTGTAGATCTTCTCTAAATATTGTTTTAAAAGAATCAATATAGAAAAATTATATATCTTATTTACATATTTGCATGTTTTCTCTTAATTCTATTATGCATATTAGATACTTTAATTTGTAAATTGTCTAAATTTTGGATAATTTATTAATAAAAATATATTTTTTTGTGTTTACAGAACAATAACATGGCTTCTAAAACTAAGATAAAGCAGCCAAGGGCATCTTCCAAGAAGAAGACAAGCCATACTGAGCAAGCTTTCGCTGAGGAGATGCCTTTTCAAACAGCTAAAAATCCAAAGAAGCCGATATACCTTCCAGATGAGGAGAAAATTCTTGGATATAGAAAGTCTAAAGAAGAATTTGTAAAATCCAAAAAGGAAACTCCTAAAACTGTCACTAGATCAAAGTTACATCAACCTTCAAAAGAAGATAAAAATTCTGATGCAAACGCTGATTCCATTACTGAAGACATCAAAATTACAGATAAGGAGACACTACCTGGATATAGAACGCCAAAAACAGAATTTGTAACGTCCAAAAAGGAAACTCCTAAAACTATCTCAAGACCAAGGTTACTTCAACCTTCAAAAGAAGATAAAATTTCTGAGGTAAAGGCTGATACCATAACAGAAGACATTAAACTTCCAGATGTTCCTTTACTCGAAATGCCAACAGGAACAACCCAGGTTAAAAAAACAAGAATGCCTTCATATGAGCCCAAAACACCAGTCAGTTGTGGAAAACATTCTCTTATGAAAGAGGCCAATATAAATTTTCTGTCAACTGATCATGTACTTTGCGAGAAATGCTCTCATTCGATGTTTTCATATCTATCAGTCGTTAGAGGTCTAGTGGATGGTATGATGCTAGAAATTGTCAGCAAATTTCTCACCAAGCCGTCACAATGCAGCCATTGCGTGAAAGAAAACATTTCCCGAACTGCCATGGACTCGCAACATTTCAGAGAATTCTTTCAACAAACAGAAAATAATGAATCAATGCCAATACCAGATCAAAATGTACAACATAGAAAAAATAAAGAAAAATCAAATTCCGAAAATTCAACAAAACATTTAAAGAAACCTGTAGATAATACTAATGCTAACATCCAGAATAAAATAACCGATTCGGATATCAATCCATCGGGAAATATGGAAATAGAGCATTCAATTACTACCCAGCATCACGAAAATTCAAGCAGGAAAATTGAAAATACAACAATCCAATCAAAACCACACAAAGAAAACATATCAGATTCAATCAAAGATCAAAATAGAAATGAGAGTCAAATTATTTCTTTAGAAACTTATCAAACGGAAATACATCATGGCCACTATACTGAAAATATAGAATCAGAAAGTCATGATATCATTAATAGACATGACAAGGATCCAAACTTCTTACACCAGAATTCATTAGATGAATCTATGAAAGTCTTGTTGCAAGAGTCTGCTCAGACCTTACAGGATTACAGAACAAATTCGGAGTTCCTCAAAACAATCATTAATGAATACAGAACATCCACTGAGGACGAAAGGACATCCGTTGAGGACGAAAGGACATATATGGATGACAATAGACCAGAAGCTTTTGTCACAATGGCAGCCAATGATGCTCAAGCTTTGGGTGCCATTGTATTAGGTCATTCTTTACATTTGGTAAAAACCTCCAAGCAACTAGTGGTGGTGATTACTGGATCCGGAATCAGCTCCAATTTGAGGTAATAACAAATATTTTCTAGATTAATGATATGTGGTATAATATTCAAACTATATTTACAGCTACCAACTGAGTCAAGTGTACCATGAGGTCGTGAGATTCCCATCGTCTGCTGAGAAAAAAGTTGGACTTCTGAAAGACCCAGAGTTGGGTGTGACATTCGAAAAGTTACTTGTATGGAGCTTGGAGCAATTTTCCAAGTGCGTTTATCTCGATCCAGATATTTTGGTAAGTTGGAATACTCACATTATCGTGATAATTATTTTATTTATTTATTTATACCGCTTTTGCAATGTTAAAATTAATTATAATATTTTTTTTTATTTCTAAAAAATTTTGTAACGAAATTTATTTAGTATAGTAAATTAAAATAATTATTTAGTGTATTGTATTTTTATCTGGCAACTCGGCGAAATCAGACGACGCACGTACCCTGCTTTTTTTCCGGTAAACAAAAACTATTTCAGACCACATTTTCAATGCAATTGTATTTTATTTATATTTCATCTACTTTCATTTATCTATTATCAATAATATCGCGAAATTTTCTTATATATATTATGATAATTTAAAATATATTTTTCTTGTTAAGCGAGAAAAAAAAAAGCTTATTAAGCGAGTCGTCTGATTTCGCAGTGTTGCCAGATCAAAACAATACAGAATATATCATTTTAGTATATTATTATAAATATATTTCGCTAAATTTTTTATATCTCTAAAAAATATATTTAGAAATATTAAATACTAGAGCGGACGTACCCGGCTTCGCCCGGGTTTTACCCGAGTAAAGGTTTGTCTAACGAATCTCTCGATAAAGTGAACATTTTTTCCTGGTCCCTTGAAAAATACTCGATAAGTTGAATAAAATCAATATTAATTGGTTCCCTCGGTAATTGGAAGTTAAAGGAATAGTATCTTGCCTTGGAATTGTATCATTTATTCTTGTATGGATGTACCCGGCTTCGCCCGGGTTTTACCCGAGTAAAGGTTTGTCTAACGAATCTCTCGATAAAGTGAACATTTTTTTCCCGGTTCCTTGAAAAATACTCGATAAGTTGAATAAAATCAATATTAATTGGTTCCCTCGGTAATTGGAAGTTAAAGGAATAGTATCTTGCCTTGGAATTTGTATCATTATTCTTGTCTCAAATAAATTGCCGTGTCATCCTGAGTTTTGTCTTTCCTAATTTTCTACATTACAAAATCATCGTATCATCATGATAATATTTAGAGCCGATTGTTGAATTATAACAGATAAATTAGAATATTTATCTTGATTATTTTTAGGCGAAAAGTTATTTCAAAAATTTTATTTGCTAGAAACCTTCCCAGTACTATACTAAATAACTTCCCAAAGTTTCATGGCGTTCCAATGAGTGGTTTGGTCAGGCATAAAGGACAGACACACACACACATACATTCATTTTTATATATATAGATATAAAGAAGGTTTTTATAAATGTGAGGTATTTTTATTTAGTTCTAATTATATACCAATTTATTTAATTAAAAAGGCATATATTGGCGTTCAGCCAACTGAAATATTGGTAAAATAAATGATATTTTGATCCAATATATGCCTTTTTAATTAAAGATGTATTTATGGATTGCTCTATTTTCAAATACCAATTTATTTGTGGTCAAATTAGGTGCTTTTATCCTATTCTATTGCCTCAAAAGGTGACATTTTTTAAAAATAGGACTTGACGCTACTTATTATGTAAAATAGAAGAGGGCGGAGCAATCAATTTCAGAGATAATTTATCGACAGAAGACAGCTATCTTCTTGTTAACATCTTGTAATCTTCTTGTAATCTGTTGAAACTAATTTCGAACGCTTTTAGGCCTTATTTGCTAAATACCTCTTTATCATGACGCTCCAGGAACCTTGGTTATAAATATATCTTTTTTATTATGAATCTTACTGGAAAATCCTATGTATTTATATATATATTAAAAATAAAAAAGGCACATCCTGACCAGGAGCACATGTGCTTTTCAGATGGCAGAAATCAACTAAACATTGATTTACCCTGTTCCCTGATATTTGGCCAACCTAATTTCTTGATAAATCATGAAAAGCCATCCACAAATATCAGGGAACAGGCTAAATCAATGTTTAGTTGATTTCTGTTCCACCAGATGGCGTTCTGCCATCTGAAAAGCACATGTACTCCTGGTCAGGATATGCCTTTTTTATTTTTAATATCAACACCTTTTTATTTTTTTTTCTATTATTTTTTCACATATATACACAGTTACACAACAATTTTATAAATTAAATGATTAAGAACAAAAACTAATGGAAATACATATTTTATTAGCCAATAACTTACTGATTTTACTGTGTAGGATTGGCTTTTGTCTGAATTTGCCAAAATTAATTAGTTACCTTTGGTTTTTCATCAATGAGAAGCCTCTTTTGTTTAAAAATAGGCCTAGATTTAGCTTATGCATTCTACCAGCTAAACACCTCTTTGTCAGATTGTGAAGATTCCATTGGATCCCGTGTGGATCTCATGGAATAAAGTCCACCCTAGACTGACGAGGGCCATTAGCCAGAAACCATGGTCTCTAGGTGGACACTTCTCAGTTTACCAAAGCTGGTGTTGTGGCTTTGTCACCGACCTGAGACTGCTAGTTTGCGGTGATGGTCTAAAGATGGCCTTTAGTTATATTTTGACTATTTCTATATTCTATATTAATAGATTTGAAGAAAAAATAGTACAAATGTGATATTGTACTGGGATAATGTTCATCAATTAATAAAAAGGCATCTTCTTATCGTGCAACTGAAAATTGCTGATGGCTTGCGCCATCTATCGGAATAAATATCAACTATTCTGTTAATTTTTAATTATTCCAGAATTGACCAAATATCCATTCTTGATTAATCAAGAAAAGCTGATGAGAGCCAACAGCCCGAAACACGTCCGTGGTTAGCTTTTCTTGATTAATCAAGAATGGGTATTTGGTCAATTCTGGAATAATTAAAAATCAACGAATGGTTGATATTTATTCTGATAGATGGCGCAAGCCATCAGCAACTTTCAGTTGCACGATCAGGAGATTCCTTTTTTTCTTTTCTTAATTTATATATATACTAGCCGAATGACCCGGGCAACACCCAGGTTTTACCCGATTAAATGTTTTTATTCAAATACTATTTGTTACAATTATAAATTGGCGCCGTGGATGTCACTCTTGTGTGACGTCCCACTTTAAAAAGTCGGTGGACGAGTGGATAACACCCTCGATTCCCGACAGCCATGAACCGGGATTGAATCCCACATTAACCTTTTGTTTAATATGGGAATAACCTTCATATATTATTCATTGTTGTAAATATCATAAACTAGGTTGTTCTTGTTGAGTGGTACCTAATAAAGTGATTTTGAAACTTGGAAACGTCCCACTCTAAACTTTGTGTGTTTTTAAAATATAATAATAAAAATGTAAATATTTGATATTTGAAAATTATATTATTTTGATTTTCAAATACTATTGGTTACAATTATAAATTGGCGCCGTGGATATCACTCTTGTGTCCCGCTCCAAACTTTACATGTACATTAGGTCAGCAGTATTACCTCCCATATTCACTGCTAGAGGCGCTGTTTGCGAGCGAAAAGGCAAATTTGCAAATAACTCGAAGAAAAAATATTCGGGATAGAGATATGAAATTTTCACTATAGGTTTTTCCATATTCTACTCTATATACTGTTAAAATTTCAGTCAGGTTAGTTATGTATTGTGGACGTGTATAGCCTACAAACATACACACATACACTGTCTTTTATATATATAGGGATAATGAGAACAATAGACAAAATGGCTAAGCTTGTGAAACATGACCCAGTTTAGTGTAGATGACAAACACGGAGGTGTCTACTCAGGTGATCCAGAATTGCGACGAACTATTTGAGAGGGAAGAGCTCTCCGCTGTCCCAGACATCGGTTGGCCTGATTGCTTCAACACAGGAGTGTTCGTCTTTAGACCTTCCTCCGCCACTTTTGACGGGCTGGTGGGCTTGGCTCAGTCTCAGGGACCTTTAGACGGTGAGTACTGTAGCTTACTGCACTATCCTCAATGTCTGCTCAATCTGCCATTAAATCAACTTCCATCATCTTCTTCTTTCTTATCTCCACTCAATCATATCAAGTTGTGACCTTTGATGGTGTCTTTTTGACAACCATATATATATATTTTTTGCTTATCCCTAGTACACGTGGTACAGGCCATGATAATCATGGTGGGTAGAAGTAGGCGACTGCTTTTAATGTAAGTGCACCACATGTCTACACATGTGAAAAGCAGTTCGAATTTGCACTTACAAATGTGCCATAGCCCCGTTTGGTTACTTGCACTCGCTGGTGGGGTTGGACTTTTGCAAGAATCGGGGGCCATTGGAGCAATTTTTTTAATCAGAAAAAAAAAAAGTGTCCAATGCGGGAATCGAACCAGGGTCGTAGAGGTCGAAAACCAACGGTTTAGACCATCCTTCCACCGACCCCCACAACCATCATGACTGGGTGAAGTAGAATGCGTCTGTCTTTGTCATTAAGACTGGGAACACTACTCAGTAACAGGCCACTGACTTAGCTCCAAAAGAAATGGCCGCCTCTGACATGAGGAACAGACGCCATGTGCAGCAGCTCTTAACATGGAGTACAAACGCTGCTCATCCTGTATCCCTGGAGTCCTTACAGGGTACTATCAAGCATGGCCAGCTGAGCCCAGGTTGTTTAGTGAACTTGTTACTGCTCCCCCTCCTTCTTTGTTATCCGGGCTTGGGACCGGCAAAGGTGGAGTTCCATCTCAACTTCCATCATTGCTTAACATATTGTAAATATGAAAATTCGAAGCTATTATAGACGCGTATGATTCTTTTTGAAATTAAACAATTTCTACTATTTATTTATGCTTATGAGGTGATACAGCAACGTCTTTACAATAAGAGAGGAGACAAAATGAATCAAATCTAGAAAAAAGAAGTGAGGACTTCTCGGTCATTAAAGTCTGAGAGGCAAGGCCTTCAGCCAGTTCAGGGCTTCCGGGGTGACAGAGTGGAGATTGGAGATTCCTCCATTGAATTTATACAGCGGGCAGTCATCTAGTATATGGGACATTGATTGTGGGATGTTGCAGGCACAATTTGGATCTTTGGTGTAGCCCCATAACTTCATCAGCTCTGCACACCTTCCCTGTCCTGTCCTTTCTACTATTCTTACTGCAATGGAATAAGGGTAGTAGAAATTGTTTAATTTCAAAAAAATTCTTACGCGTCTAAAATAGTTTCGAATTTTCATAACAGATGGCGCGCTAGTACATCATAATACTGTAAATAACTACCTTGTGGCTTCTTCTATCTGCTTATGTTGTTGCTTATTTGTTTAATGTATATGTTTATTTATTGTTCTTTTTTCTTAATTGTTTATTTTCTTTTTGATAATCTGTTACCTTTACTCTATTACACAATATGAATTATTATATATATATATATATTTTGGCTTATCCATAGTACACGAGGTACAGGCCATGATAATCATGGTGGGTAGAAGTAGGCGACTGTTTTTATAGTAAGTACACCACAGGTCTACACATGTGAAAAGCAGTTCGACTTTGCACTTACAAATGTGCCCCGTTTGGTTACTTGCACACGCTGGTGGGGTTGGACTTTTGAAAGATTCGGGGGCCATTGGAGCTTTTTTTTTATTAGAAAAAAGTGCCCAATGCGAAAATCGACCCTAGGTCGTAGCGGTCGAAAACAAACGGCTTAGACCATACTTCCCCCGACCCCCTGAATTATTGTAAATAGATTCACACGCAATTATCCAGATCGAATATAGCGTGTCTTAACTGGTAATAAATAAATAGCTATGTAATTTAAGTCAAAAGGCGATTCATCGAATAAGATAATATTGCCGCGGAGATAAATAAAGCAAGGGCAAATTTAGAAATAATTAATTTATTATAAAGGTGGGTATTTTTTACCTTTTAGTTCCCCAATAAAATTATGGCGCTTGGAAGTTGCTCCACCTCCTCTATCACGGGTTGGCCTGGTATTGCACTATAACCTAGGCTAAGATATTAATATGATTTTTAGAACCTGGCTGAATGCTTGCTCCACCTCTGTCACGGTTTGGCCTGGTATTGCACTATAACCTAGGCTAAGATATTAATATGATTTTTAGAACCTGGCTGAATGCTTGCTCCACCTCTGTCACGGGTTGGCCTGGTATTGCACTATAACCTAGGCTAAGATATTAATATGATTTTTAGAACCTGGCTGAATGCTTGCTCCACCTCTGTCACGGGTTTGCCTGGTATTGCACTATAACCTAGGCTAAGATATCAATGATTTTTAGAACCTGGCTGAATGCTTGCTCCACCTCTGTCACGGGTTGGCCTGGTATTGCACTATAACCTAGGCTAAGATATTAATATGATTTTAGAACCTGGCTGAATGCTTGCTCCACCTCTGTCACGGGTTGGCCTGGTATTGCACTATAACCTAGGCTAAGATATTAATATGATTTTAGAACCTGGCTGAATACTTGCTCCATCTCTGTCACAGGTTGGCCTGGTATTGCACTATAACCTAGGCTAAGATATTAATATGATTTTAGAACCTGGCTGAATGCTTGCTCCACCTCTGTCACGGGTTTGCCTGGTATTGCACTATTACCCAAGTTGTCTAATTGGGACCCAAGATATCAATATGATTTATGGAAACTGGTGGAATTCTTGCTCCACTTCTGCCACGGTTTGGCCTGGTATCGCACTATACGCTAAGTTTTGTTTGTTTATCTCTGACAGGTGGAGAACAACACGTTCTCAATCTCTACTTCCAGCAGTTCTGGAGCTCCGACATCTCCAAGAAGCTGCCATTCCTTTATAACCTTGTTGCCAGCGTCTGCTATTCTTACACTCCAGCCTTCAAGAAGTAAGTTACCTATTGACATTCTTTCTTTGAACATGCTTATAATACTACTGTGTACTTTTTTTTGCTTATCCCTAGTACACGTGGTACAGGCCATGATAATCATGGTGAGTAGAAGAAGGCGACTGCTTTTACTGTAAGTGCACCACATGTCTACACTTGTGAAAAGCAGTTCGACTTTGCACTTACAAATGTGCCAGAGCCCCCTTTTGGTTACTTGCACTCGCTGGTGGGGTTGGACTTTTGCAAGAATCAGGGGACATTTGAGCATTTTTTTAATCAGAAAAAAGTGCCCAATGCGGGAATCGAACCCGGGTCGTAGAGGTCGAAAACCAATGGTTTAGACCATCCTTCCACTGACCCCCCATGGACTACTGTGTACTGATTCTCTCTAAACATACAGTTACGACGATGAAAGAAAGAAATCTTCCATATCGCCGTGGTGGCTAGTAGGGTCAATTCAACACCATGTGCTCACCTCCAAGAATACTTGGAAGGCGACGGTCTATGGACCATTCAAGAAGGAAGAAGTCCATCTAGTGACCATGCGCTGTTTAACACGCTCCCTTGAAGCATTGGACGATCTGAAAAAGAAATATCTCGGATGCCCGAGTTGCTAACTGTCTTGAGCTGCACGATCACTACCAGAAACGCTATTGACTCTCATCTGACGGGACTGCTGGAGTGAACCGTTGTGAGGTGTTATCCCTTCATTCGCAGCTTGTCGATGGTCGAGCCTCCGAAGCCAAATGCCATCATGCTCCATTTCCCCCTCACGAGCTATTCCCTACCTGACAATAGGATTGACCGACTGAAAGATGGAGCGCTTGTTGTGGGGATGAATCGATTCTCATGGCTTCCTGACATTGCCAGTCTCAGAAGATGGCGTTGACATGTTAGTGATTGTGGGTCAACCTCGGCTCGCCTGTTTGAAAGCAGGTTCCTGGCTTCACTGCGCGGGGCCACCGACAACCATTCTTGTTTGGTCCACAGCCAGACTGGCTGAAATTGCCTACTCCTGACATTCAAATTAGTATTAGAGCTCTAAGAAACAGTCTGGTAGATTAAATTAGTCAAACCGCTGGGAGGGTTCACCACTGATGAGCCAAGCCCTCCCAATATATTTTTTCATCGCAGTAAGGACAGTAGAAGTTTATATTGTGTATAAAAGAAACATTTGTGTTTTTAAATCCTTTCATTTTATATAAGTGTGACTAAAAAGTGAATTTCCAGGTTTGGACGAGATGTGAAGATTGTCAATTTCTCCGGAAGTCCAAAGCCTTGGGGACTCCAGGTCCATCCAGCCTCGGAGCAACTCAGTCCTAAAGCAGATGTCCATCCATCCTATGTCGTATTTGTCCGCTACTGGTTGCAGATCTTTCTACGGCGATGTCTGCCCCTTGCTCCTGAGGTAACTCCACTTTCATTGCATCCAGGTCTTGTATGAATCTTTATTAACTCAAGCTTTTTTTGGGTCTTGAATATCTTCTATAGGAGTATTGTGCTGACTAGTGCTGATTCTTAGAAATCCTTTTATATAACTATGGCATGCCATCAACCTTGATTTGTTTAATAAGTTAAATTATTAATGAAAATATTTACACATGAGTCTATGTCGGCTGTGACAATATATATATGTATAGATGGAAATTTTGCCGGGAGGAAATTGATCTAAAGAGACAAGGGTCGCCTCTCCCTCAAAATAGACGTCTAAAACCAGACGCCATCTATTGACCGTCACGCACCTTTGTCACCGACCCGAGGCCGCTAGTTTGTGGCGATGGTCAATAGATGGCGTCTGGTTTTAGACATCTATTTTGACGAGAGAGGCGACCCTTGTCTCTTTAAATCAATTTCCTCCCAGCAAAATTTCCATCTATATATATACAGTAAAACCCCGCTAATACGAACCCTGGATATAACGAACTTTCCCTTATAACGAACCCACGCTGATTACCAATTCCATTCTATTGAAAATACCATCGTTATAACGAACTTGGCGATTTTTAGAATAAGGAACTACCCCTATAACGAACCTATTTTCGGTCCCAAAATAATAAAATCTATTTAAAATACTATGCTTATAACGAACTTAGAATTGTAATTTAAAAAAAAAATAAAACAACAAAAGTTTGAGCATGTTTCAGCTCGCGGATCGCGATTTCAAAACAATAAATTTAGCGGCATTGTTTGTTTTAATTTTTGCACTCTATTTTTGCTGTATGTTGTATAAATTTTAACACATTACTTTTTATTAAATAGAATATATTTGCATCCATTAAATTTGAACTATAAAAAATGCAAATGGCTTCCCAAATGCAGAAAACAAAGGCATTTTAAAAATAAAGGCGTTATTTCTTTAAAAAAAAAAAGGCCATTTTCAGAACTTTTCAAAGTGAAACAACACAGGCAAAATGTTAAGAACATATTAAAATAAGAGAATATAACTTTTCTATTATAAAAGATGAAATATAAAGCTATTATAAAATTTGTTACAATGAGGAATCAACCTCAACTTTTGCCGCGATCGTACGTTTTAGGGCTAAAAAAAAAATCCAAATAAATGGTCCTGTGATGAAACAAAAACTATTTTTATGCCATTAACTATGGTGATTTTAATGTCAGCAATGTTTTGCATGACAGGTCAAAAAAAAATAAACGAAATCTAGACCTAGAAGAATATGTGGAAAAATGAAATGGAAGTAAAACACTAACTTTATTTGAATGGTGCAATGCTTGAAGAGTGCTTTGAAGCAACAAGGTATTAGAGCCATTTTTTCAAATAAACATTGTATTATATAATGTGATAATGATGTTTTAAAATCATTTTTTATCTTTGAATATATATTTAATAGAACTTTGCCTAGGATTTGTCTTGATTTTTAAATTAGACATAGAGGTACATGTATGTTAATGATAAGAAAAACCTATCTATTATTATTCAGTATTAATATAAGGAAATTGGTCAATTAAGGGAATTAAAACAAAGTGACCACTATTAAGAGGCAGCCTCTTCCAGTGTGTATGGCTGTCCTTTAATTATACGGTCTAAAAATTTTGAAAAGTAAAAAAAATGGCCAAACCGTGGCTATTGTGAACCAAAAGCTCTGTCCCATTGGGGTTCACTATAGAGGGGTTTTACTGTATATATATTGTTCTGAAAATAGAGAAATCCATACTTAAACCATTAGATGATAAAAATACATATATTGGATTTAATAAAAGATTTATTTGTCAATATTTCGGCTGGCTGAACGCCAACCTTTATCAAGACATTACATTTTTGTATACATAAACTCAGTGTGCCTATATATATATTTTTTTTATGGTTCAATTGCAATAATCAGAGGCCATTGGAGCATTTTTTTTTTTTAATCAGAAAAAAAAGTGCCCAATGCAGGACTTGTATAATTGTTTAAACCATCCTTCCACTGACCCTCAAAATTACTACTATGATGCACTAGCACGTCATCTGTTATGAAAATTAGAAACTATTATAGACGCATAAGATTCTTTTTGAAATTAAACAATTTCTACTGTCCTTACTGCAAAAGAAAAAATTAATGGGAGGGCCTGGCTCATCAGTGGTGAACCCTCCCAGTGGTTTCGCCAGTTTAATCTACCATACCGCTGTTATATTACATTTTTCAGTTTACCTTTTATAGTGATACTGATGCTAGACTCTTGGAATGGGTATTTTAGATGAACTATGGACATAAGCTTTGAGGACAGCAGAATTACATATAATCATAAATATATAATATGCTTCGAGCAATCGCTCTTCCGTAAATATCAAATTGTTTCTTTTATTAGAACATTTATAATATGATGCACTAGCGCGCCATCTGTTATCAAAATTCGAAACTATTTTGAAGCCGTAAGATTCTTTTTGAAATTAAAACAATTTATACTGCCCTTATAAATTTATTTATACAAAGGTATGATCAAAATGTTCGGGTAATTAGTAAAAAAGAAAAAATTCTGAAAGAGATTTAGAAAAATAAAAATTACCATCATAATCACGAGACCTTGTTCTCTACTAGAAAATATTTATATCTTTTCGTTATCTCAAACAATAACAATTTTATAAGCATTTTTTAAAGAAAAGAAACAAAGGAGCGGCATTTTTTTTACAATGGATCTTAAAAGTGAACAAAGGGTATGCATAAAGTTTTGTCAAAAATTAGGAAAAATGGCGTCAGAAAAGTTTCAAATGTTGAATTTGGCGTTCGGGGAGGCAGCCTTATCACAATCAAAAACGTTTAAGTGTTTTGTCCGTTTCAAATCTGGTAGAGAGTCAACCCAAGATGTCGCTGACCAGGGAAGACCTCCTTTGGAAAATCATTAAGAACTGACCCAAAAAATTGGTGCTTTAATAAGGGAAAACACTAGGACAATGATCAGAGAACTAGTTAAAGAAACAGGGGTTTCATATGGAACGTTTAAAAAAATATTGACCGAGGATCTTGGACTTGGAAGTTTTTTAAATTTTTTCCAAAATTTGCTTCATCAATATAACGCCCCAGCACACAGAGCTCTTTCCGTAGGTGTTTTTTTCACAAAAAATAGCATGTTCACAATGCCTCATCGGCCGTACTTGCCTGATTTAGCACCAAATGGCTTCTTTCTCTTTCCTAGAATGAAGTCAGTTCTAAAAGAACATAGATTTGATACCGTTAATGCCATAAAGGAAAAATCACTGAGTGTTTTGAGGGGCATTACTTCTGACGAATTTTCTGGGAGCTTCCGGAACTGGGAAAAAAAGAATGAAACCCTGTATAAATTCCCTCGGACAGTATTTTAAGGAATATTAACCATTTTTTGTATATATTCATCTATTTTAATCATGTATGATTCTTTTTGAAATTAAACAATTTCTACTGCCCTTACTGCAATGAAAAAAAATAATAAAGGGAGGGCCTGGCTCATCAGTGGTGAACCCTCCCAGCGGTTTAGCCAGTTTGATCTATCATACCGCTGTTATATTGTATTTTCTATTGCAGTAAGGACAGTAGAAATTGTTTAATTTCATAAAAGAATCATACGCGTTTAAAATAGTTTCGAATTTTGATAACAGATGGCGCTCTAGTGCATCATATATTAATCTTATAAATCTTTTATAACCCAATTCCCCAAAATTTATTGTTGTTGTTGTTGTTTCTTATCCCCTTGTGTAAAGATTACACGAATTCCATGAGTTCATGCTCCTCGAGCTGTTTTATGATGAGCAGCGGCCTCTCCCAAAGGTCCTGTTTAGTATATCTAATGCAAGCCAAAATGTGATCTGGAGCTGCAGGTGCCAAGCTACATTTTGGGCAAGTGGGGTAGATTTTGTTATTATTTTCTATCTTCAATGGCTTGAGATGGCCTGTTCTAAATCTTGTTAGTGTTGTTTGATGCTGTCTATTTCTGATGTTCAGAGCTCCTCCTGGGTTCACTCCACTGTACCAACTGTGCATAGGTGGGATCCTCCAGTTCTTGTTTATTTTTGTTTTGACTACTGTTTCTATTTCTTTAAAAGTAAGTTTATTTTTCTGTGGCAAGGGTTCTTTTGTGCCTTTTTTCGCTAGCACATCAGCAGCTTCATTGCCTTCAATTCCAACATGCGAGGGTATCCATTGAAGGTGAATTTTTGAGGTTTTTGAGAGTTTTTGGAGATAGCCAATTATGTTCCTGCTTACTTTGTCTCTGAGTTCCCCTGTGTGACTCAAGTGTTGTATGGCACTTCTATCAGTAAGAATCCAGATATCTTGATAATTAGTATTTCTGATGGATTTTAAGGCTTCATAGATGGCTATAAGTTCTGATCTGAAGACTGAGCAAAAATCTGGGTTTCTTCTGTTCATTTTCTCAATGCTATTTGTGGTTTTGATGAGACAGCCACTGCCAGTGTGTCCTAGCTCGTCTCTGCTACCATCGGTATAAATAGTTATTGCATTTTTAGGAATGTTATTAATTATTTCTAATGATAATTGTTTTAAGTATTCTGGATTTTGGCATTGTTTGTTGGTGGGTTCATTTAAAGAGGCATTAAAAATAACATTTTGTAGTGGTTCGCATGGAGAAATTTTTTCTGCTAAATAATTTTTTTCTACTTTATATTTTAAAAATCCATTTCTTTTGGCCAGGTGGAGAGGGCCTTCTTTTTTGAGTCTTAGATTGGATTCCCAATTAAGTATGTACTTGGAAGTCCTGTGTTTGTTTCCATAACTCTTGATTTTCTTTATATATTTTGGCAGATTGTAGCTTCTTCTATCCTTTAAGGGCATAATGTCCGCCTCGTAAAGTACAATATCGTTAGGGCAGGTATTTCGAAGACCTGTAATAATTCTAGCTGCACTTAGTTGTATCCTTTCCAGTGATTTTAGATTTGTTTCAGATGCTGTACCATAGATTTGATATCCATATTCCAGGATAGGTCTAATTAGAGATGTGCAAGTTAATTTTAGTGTGGCTGCATCGGCTCCCCACTCTCTTCCTGAAATATATTTCAGGATTTTTAGTCGGTCTCTTCCTTTTCTAATAACTTCTTCAATATGTTTACTGGAGTTAATTTCTGGATCCAGGGTGTAGCCAAGATATTTAGGATGTTTATTATATTGTAATTGTTGTTCTTTCAGAATAATTTTTGGCCTTATTTTGTATAGTTTCTTATCAGTAGTAAAAAGACAGGTTTCAGATTTTTGAGGGTTAAATTCTAATTTATGTTTATTAGCAAATTTTTCTAGGTGGAAAAGAGTCTTGTTCAAATCCCTTTCAGCTTTTTTCCAGATAGTGTTACTGCTCCATAGAATAATGTCATCAGCGAAAAGTCCAATATTGGTTTTATGTGAAATTTTTTCTTCTATGCCTGCAATAAATAGGGTGAAGAGAGTTGGGCTAAGGACTGATCCTTGTGGTAATCCTTGGTACAATTTGAAGGTTTTAGATAGAGTTCCATTATATTTGACCCTGATGTATCTATTTTTAAGGAAATCATTTATCCAAGTGATAGCTTTTCCATCAATTTTGAAATGCTTGTATAATTTTGTAATTAACTTGTTTTTCCATACTTTATCAAAAGCTTGTGTAAGGTCTAAAAAAGCAGCTATGGTGTGGTTAGTTGGTTTTCTGTTTTGTGCATCTTTTACCTTTTGTGTGAAAAATAAGAGTTGGTCTATTGTCTCATGTCCTTTCCTAAATCCATATTGTTCTTCTGGTAAGAGATTTTTTGTGTCGAGGTGGTAGGTGAGTCGTCTGAGTATAATTTTTTCCATTAATTTGCAGCAAATACTTGTGAGGGAGATAGGTCGGTAGTTTTTTGGGTCATCAGCAGATTTGTCAAGTTTTTTAATAGGAATTATTGTTGCAGTCTTCCAGTCTTGAGGCAATTTTCCGGTTTTCCAGGAGTTATTGAAAATATCAAGAAGTCTTTCTTTGCCATTTTTGCCCAAGTTTGATATCATTTGGCCATGGATTCCATCTGGTCCAGGAGTCTTGTTTAGGTCAGTGTTTTCTAATGCATAATCTAGCTCTTTCATATTGATTTTTTCATGGAAAATATTATGAGTGCTGGTGAAATTTTTACAGTCATGAATAATCTTTCGGGCCTTTTTTTCAACTTTCTTATCTTTTATTTCAAATTTGATTTTACTACTTATTTGATATGAATTACCTAAAAGATTAGCAGCATTTTTGTCATTAGTTGCTGGGGTACCATCTGTATTCTTAATCATATTTGTGTTTTCAGTTTGTGGCTGGGCTCTGTCAATTTGTTTTGCCAAATGCCAAAGTTTTGTATTTGGGTTTCTTGGGTTCAGGTTTTCACAAGTTTGTTTCCATTTTTCCCTTTTCATATTTACATATAACCTTTTTATTTTTGCATTCACAATGTTCAGTTCAGTTCTACAATTTGTTTGGTTTTGGGTGAACTTTTTTTGTAGTTCATTTCTTATAGTTATAAGTGTTTGAATATCTTTTGCCTGGTGTGTATAATTTGGAATCCATTTCTTAATATTACCTCTTGGTATTGAAACTTTGGCTGCTTTAATAATGGTGTTTTTGAAAGATATCCAATTTTGTTCCAGATCTTTTATTCTAGTGGGTGCTTTTCTAAAGTCTTCATTGGTGTTTTGCTGGTAAAGATTCCAATTAGCCTTTTTGAAGTTCCAGAATTTTTCTTTAATTGAGCTTGTTTTGGTCTTGGTGCTAATTTCTATCAAAATAGGCAAATGATCACTTCCAATACTTTTTAATATTTGCCATTTGCATTTGTGGAAAATGTCAGGACTGGAGAAACTTATATCAAGTGCTTGTGCAGTATTATAGCTGTAGGAATGGTGGGTAGGATTCCCATCATTTAAGCACATGAAGGCATTGTCGTCAAATAAGTTTGAAAGTATTTTGCCTCTTGGGTTTGGCATGGAACATCCCCATAGTTGATGTTTGGCATTAAGGTCACCTACAATAATAGTGTTGTCTGTAAGAAATTGAGATATTGTTCCATCGTCAATAAGTTTATTGTTTGGTGGGTGATACATATTGAATATGTTGATGGTTTTGTTTTGACTGAGGTAGACTTTGATACCTTGGGCTTCGAGGTCTGATGTATTTGGAATAGTAATGGCTATGTCTTCATAGTACAAATTCTTGATCAAAAATGCAAGGCCACCCCCTTCTTTATTTCTGTCTTTTCTGAGGATATTGTAGTTTTTGTATTTGAGATTGTATTTTTCATTTAATTTGGTTTCCTGTAGGGCTATAATTTGTATCTTTTGTTTTTCAGCTATTTCCATTATTTCTTCTAATTTTATTTTTGTTTAATTTATGATCATACCTTGTATATGAAAAAAATAATTAAAAAAGTCAGGTGGATTCAATCCCGGGACATAGCAGTCGAAAACCAACAGTGTAGATCAGGCCTGGTCAACCCGCGGCCCGCCGTAAAAAAATTTGCGGCTCGCCATTTAACTTTATATTTCTTTTGTAACTTTCATTTCTCGTCTGTATATTCAAAAACAGAAAATATATTGATATAATTATAATAATTTTTGTTATTTAAAATATGTCCCACAAAATACATATTTGATTCCAAAAAAAGGAAAAAAAAGGTAGGAATAATGGTAATCAATAAAGAAATATTTTTTAAATTGTTTTTATTATTATTTTTTTTAAAAAAGCACCTGAAAAATAATAAATAAAAAACATTTAGCATTAAGGAAGTACAGTAAAACCAGTGTAATCATTAGATGCACTAAACAGGACCTTTGGGAGAGGCCGCTGCTCATCATAAAAAAGCTCGAGGAGCATGAACTCATGGAATTTGTGTAATCTTTACACAAGGGGATAAGAAACAACAACAACAACAACAGTAAAACCCCTCTATAGTGAACCCCAATGGGACAGAGCTTTTGGTTCACTATAGCCACTGTTTGGCTATTTTTTTTTTACTTTTCAAAATTTTTAGACCGTATAATTAGAGGACAGCCATACACACAAGAAGAGGCTTCCTCTTAATAGTGGTCACTTTGTTTTAATTCCCTTAATTGACCAATTTCCTTACATTAATACTGAATAATAATAGAAATCATTAGATGATAGGTTCTTCTTATCATTAACATACATGTACCTCTATGTCTAATTTAAAAATCAAGACAAATCCTAGGCAAAGTTTTATTAAATATATATTCAAAGATATAAAATGATTTTAAAACATCAATATCACATTATATAATACATTGTTTACTTGGGAAAATTGCTCTAATACCTTGTTGCTTCAAAGCACTCTTCAAGCATTGCACCTTTCAAATAAAGTTAGTGTTTTTTTTCCATTTCATTTTCCCACATATTCTTCTAGGTCTAGATTTCGTTTTTTTTAACCTGTCATGCAAAACATTGCTGACTTTAAAATCACCATAGTTAATGGCATAAAAATAGTTTTTGTTTCATCACAGGACCATTTATTTGGATTTTTTTTTAGCCCTAAAACGTACGATCGCGGCAAAAGTTGAGGTTGATTCCTCATTGTAACAAATTTTATAATAGCTTTATATTTCATCTTTTATAATAGAAAAGTTATATTCTCTTATTTTAATATGTTCTTAACATTTTGCCTGTGTTGTTTCCCTTTGAAAAGTTCTGAAAATGGCCTTTTTTTTTTAAAAAGAAATAACGCTTTTGTTTTTAAAATACCTTTGTTTTCTTCATTTTGGAAACCATTTGTATTTTTATATTTCAAATTTAATGTATGCAAATATATTCTATTTAATAAAAAGTATAATGTGTTAAAATTTCTACAACATACAGCGAAAATAAAGTGCAAAATTCAAAACAAACAATGCCGGTAAATTTATTGGTTTGAAATCGCGATCCGCGAGCTGAAACATGCTCAAAATTTGGTTGTTTTAATTTTTTTTTTTAATTACAATTCTAAGTTCGTTATAAGCATAGTATTTTAAATAGATTTTATTATTTTGGGACCGAAAATAGGTTCGTTATAGGGGTAGTTCATTATTCTAAAAATTGCAAAGTTCGTTATAACGATGGTATTTTCAATGGAATGGAATTGGGAAACGGCGTGGGTTCGTTATATCCAGGGTTCGTATTAGCGGGGTTTTACTGTATTAAGTATTTTTTTAAAATACATTTTAAAGTTAAAATTTTGATAAAGTTTTTAGACCTTGTTTACGATTCCGTGCGGACCGTGGCGTCATTTAGGTTGGCCAGGGCTGGTTTAGACCATCCTTCCACCGACCCCCAAATTCACCAGGATGTTACCTGTTCCACAGTGAATTTACTAAATCATTTTCAAGTGTGCTTGGATCATGGTGCCATGATCAGCGAAAGCTGCACCCCTACACCTCATTCCATGAGATCATGGAATTTGTGTAATCTTTACTACTAAGTAGTAACTTTACTACTAACAGCTGGAGGAGCATGGACTCATGGAATTGGTGTAATCTTTACCCAAGGAGATAAGAAACAACAACAATACTGTCTATAAACAGCTGGAGGAGCATGGACTCATAGAATTGGTGTTATCTTTACACAAGGGGATAAGAAACAACAACAACACTGTCTATAAACAGCTGGAGGAGCATGGACTCATAGAATTGGTGTAATCTTTACCCAAGGAGATAAGAAACAACAACACTGTCTATAAACAGCTGGAGGAGCATGGACTCATGGAATTGGTGTAATCTTTAAACAAGGGGATAATAAACAACAACACTGTCTATAAACAGCTGGAGGAGCATGGACTCATGGAATTGGTGTAACCTTTACACAAGGGGATAAAAAACAACAACAACACTGTCTATAAACAGCTAGAGGGACATGGACTCATGGAATTGGTGTAATCTTTACCCAAGGGGATAAGATACAACAACAACACTGTCTATAAACAGCTGGAGGAGCATGGACTCATGGAATTGGTGTAATCTTTACCCAAGGGGATAAGATACAACAACAACACTGTCTATAAACAGCTGGAGGAGCATGGACTCATGGAATTGGTGTAATCTTTACCCAAGGGGATAAGATACAACAACAACACTGTCTATAAACAGCTGGAGGAGCATGGAATTGGTGTAATCTTTACCCAAGGGGATAAGATACAACAACAACACTGTCTATAAACAGCTGGAGGAGCATGGACTCATGGAATTGGTGTAATCTTTACCCAAGGGGATAAGATACAACAACAACGCTGTCTATAAACAGCTGGAGGAGCATGGACTCATGGAATTGGTGTAATCTTTACCCAAGGGGATAAGATACAACAACAACGCTGTCTATAAACAGCTGGAGGAGCATGGACTCATGGAATTGGTGTAATCTTTACCCAAGGGGATAAGATACAACAACAACGCTGTCTATAAACAGCTGGAGGAGCATGGACTCATGGAATTGGTGTAATCTTTACCCAAGGGGATAAGATACAACAACAACACTGTCTATAAACAGCTGGAGGAGCATGGAATTGGTGTAATCTTTACCCAAGGGGATAAGATACAACAACAACACTGTCTATAAACAGCTGGAGGAGCATGGACTCATGGAATTGGTGTAATCTTTACCCAAGGGGATAAGATACAACAACAACACTGTCTATAAACAGCTGGAGGAGCATGGAATTGGTGTAATCTTTACCCAAGGGGATAAGATACAACAACTAAATAATTTTCTGTTGTGTTCCAGGTCTGTCAAGAAATAGCAAAGAAGAGAGAAATAATCAGTCCAAAAGATATCCTCTCAGAAGCCAGTATATTCCTGGACACCCATTCCATGCCTAGTAGATTGTCTTGTAGACTTCGATCTCCACGTTTAGCATCTACATCTCAGCTATATCTTCCACAAGTTGTTGATGAACCAGAATTGACTGTAGATACAGTGGTAGATATCAAAGATGACATTGCAGACAAAGAGGATACCAGAAACGTAGATGAGAATACTGAGGAAGAAACAGAAGCAAAGTCTGTAGATCCATACCACAATATGCAAGCATGGGAACAAGGCAGAATGGACTATATGGGACAAGATAAATCCGACAATATCTTGAGACGTCTTGACTTCTTTATTAAAGACAGAACAGCTAAATGATTTAAATGTTGTAACTATAACATTAATAAATTACTTTTTTTTTTTGTAATTGTTTCCTTTATTCTGTAGTATTCTTTTTTTTTTTTTTTGTTTCTTTTGCTTATTCCTAGTACACGTGGTACAGGCCATGATAATCATGGTTGGTAGTTAGCAACTATTTTTACTGTAAGTACTCCACATATCTATAAATGTGAAAAGCAGTTCGACTTTACACTTACAAATATGCCAGAGCCCTGTTTGGCTTGCTGGTGGGGTTGGACTTTTGCAAGAATCGGGGGTCATTGGAGCATTTTTTTTTTTTTTAACAGAAAAAAGTGTCCAATGCGGGAATCAAACCCGGGTCGTAGTGGTCGGAAACCAAACGGTTTAACCAGCCTTCCACTGACCCCTTGAATCAAAAGTGGATACATTAAATGATAAAGTTTTTTTTTTTTTTTTTGCTTATCCCTAGTACACGTGGTACAGGCCATGATAATCATGGTGGGTAGTTAGCGACTGCTTTTTACTGTAAGCGCACCACATGTCTACACATGTGAAAGCAGTTCGACTTTGCACTTACAAATGTGCCAGAGCCCCGTTTGGTTACTTGCACTCGCTGGTGGGGTTGGACTTTTGCAAGAATCGGGGGGCCATTGGAGCATTTTTTTTTTTTTTTTAAACAGAAAAAAAAGTGTCCAATGCGGGGATCGAACCCGGGTCGTAGTGGTTGTAAACCAAACGGTTTAACCAGCCTTCCACCGACCCCCCTAAATGATAAAGTAAAATTTGGAATATAGATTACAATATAAGAAAATAAGACCTAATCCAAATAATTTATTAGTGTGTGACATTTCGGTAACAACATTGTCACCATCACCAGACACAAGAATAAATATTCTTTTGTCTGATGATGGTGACAATATAGTTACCGAGACGTCACACTTTAATAAATTATTTGAATTAGGTCTTATTATATTGGATACATTAAAATATTGTTTATATATAAAAAAAAAAAAAAGACATACCGGGATCAGTAAAGAAAAGATTTTTTTTTCTCAAAATATTTTGAGAGATTGCTCCCTCTTTATCAATTACAGTAAACTTAATTCTTGTAGATTACATAGAAACAACTTGTGTGTTGAAAACAACATGTGATCTTCTACAAGAATCTGTAAATTAAGTTTACTGTACAAAATATTGATAAAGAGGGAGCAATCTCTCTAGTTAGCGACTGCTTTTACTGTAAGTACACCACATAACCTGCCCAGAAGTCCTACTCTTTGTGGGGAGAAGCAGCACAAGTAAGGCCCTGTAGTACGGTGTCGTGAGCCGCTACGGTAACCGTGAACTCTGAAATGTGGCTGACTACCGGGGCACCTCTCTTTCCATGAAGTGGACAAAACACCACCATCATATTGCAGTGAATGACAGCCACACACACAGAGAGAGAAAAATACAATAATAATAAACCCACAAATTTAAATATAATATTTTATTCATATATATTTAATAAAAAGGCAAAAAAAAACAGAAAAAATGATGTAGAAAGCCAACTACAATGGAAAAAAAAGGTAAACACACACACAACACCTTCGTGTGGTTAGGAGAGCTAAAGGTCATATATAAAGACAACTAATTTCTTTATCAAAATATTTTGTTCCATAGTATATCTAAATAAAGGGAGAGGTAGAATTAAAGGAATTTCATTCTCTTTTAAATGTTGGGGGTTAGAGAGTATAACAACAGAAAGGATGAAGAGACGGCAGCTAGGTATGAAAGGTTATATCAACGGATGGTAATAAGACCTGATTCTATGAGCTTCTGGATCTTGGAGGCCACCAGGGGGTTCTTCAGATGTCTGCAACACACAGAAGTTCCTTAGTTTTTTTTTTTTGCTTAACCCTAGTACATGTGGTACAGTCCATAAAAATCATGGTGGGTAGTTAGCGATTGCTTTTACTGTAAGTACACCACATGTCTACATGTGGGACAGGCCATGATAATCATGGTGGGTAGTTAGCGACTGCTTTTACTGTAAATACGCCACATGTCTATACATGGTACAGGCCATGATAATCATGGTGGGTAGAGGAAGGTGACTGTTTTTAAGTAAGTACACCACATGTCTACATATGGTACAGGCCATGATAATCATGGTGGGTAGTTAGAAACTGCTTTTACTTCAAGTACACCACATGTCTACACATGGTACAGGCCATGATAATCATTTTTTTTTTAAACAGAAAAAAGTGTCCAATGCGGGAATCGAACCTGGGTCATAGTGGTCGAAAACCAAACAGTTTAACCAGCCTTCCACCGACCCCCATACGACTCCATATAGGTTATATGCCAGTTACGTTAAAGCGCTGGTTTTATCCAGCATTTCCCCCGAGGTCACCTACAGAGAGGTGTAACTTGGACTTTGACCTGGTATTAAATGGCCGCCTCTAACATGAGGAACAGTCTACAATGGAATCCATCACACGTGGGAGCCCCTGGAAATGAGGACAGATTGGCAAAGGAAGGAGCAGCTGGACATCCGAGACCTACCTTTCAGCAAGGGACCATATTAACAAACTACAACTGATAGGGAACCATAGAGATCCATCATTCTTGGTACCAGGTAGAAAACCCAAAAAATAGAACCTCCAACTAAACAGAAGGAAGTCGACACAGTTGGCCAGATGGAAATCTGGTCACCTGCGCCCTCTAGTCTATAAAGAGGGAGCCAAAAGCTTCCCCATGTGCATTAGGAGCAAAACTAAAGAGGCCACTCCCCAACATATACTAAATTGTATTGGAAAGGACAAAGGATCCCTGTACAGAGAACCAAGAACTTGAACCTCTTTGAGCACGACTTCCAAGATCTTGTCTAATTTAGACTAATAAAAGGATAGTAGAAAAAAATCATTGTTTTCACTGAGTATTTTGTTTTATTTTAAAATTCTAAACACAAGGTAATAAGACCAAATCCTAATAAATAAATAGTGTGTGACATTTCGGTAACTGCGTTGTTACCATCTTCAGACAAAAGTGTTGAAAAATGTCACACACAATTTATTAGGATTTGGTATTATTACCTTGTGAAAAAATAGTACAAATGTGATATTGTACTGGGATAAAGTGCATAAATTTAGAAAAAGGCATCTCCTTATCGTGCAACTGAAAGTTGCTGATGGCTTGCGTCATCTATCAGAATAAATATCAACTATTCTCGTTGATTTTTAATTATTCCAGAATTGGCCAAATACCCATTCTTTTTAATCAAGAAAAGCTAACCACGGACGCGTTTCGACCCATCAGTGTTGTGCAAGCTGTACCTCAACGACCAAAAAAATTGGTCATTCAGTCATCCTGAAAAATCATGAAACGGGTAGTTAAGGCCAGAATTATGTGAGACCACGACACAATGTGAAAAAATAGTACAAATGTGATATTGTACTATAGTTGATATTTATTCCGATAGATGGCGCAAGCCATCAGCAACTTTCAGTTGCACGATAAGGAGATGCCTTTTTCTAAAATTATTACCTTGTGTTTATAATCTATAATTCCAAATTGTACCTTATCAAAATTCAAACTTTTAAGTTAGAATCTCTCTTCTACAAGCTTCTATCAGGGATATCGACCATTTATTAACTAAATAAGGTGGCAGGTTTCATGAGAGATGAGTATCTTTTCTTTTTTTATTGCAATCTCAAGTTTTCCCACCCTCTACAGGGGTACAACAATGGACAATAATGTTGTTTCTTATCCCCTTATTACCTTGTGTTTTTGTTAATGAACTGTGAGGGAAATGTTTCTATTGTTATCCCTAGTACACATGGTACAGGCCATGTTAATCATGGTGGGTAGAAGTAGGCGACTGCTTTTTTACTGTGAGTACACTACATGTCTACACATGGTACACAGGCCATTATAATCATGGTGGGTAGTTAGCGACTGTCTTTTACTGTAAATACACCACATGGTACAGGCCATGATAATCATGGTGGGTAGAAGTAGGCGATTGGCTTTTTACTGTAAGTGCACCACATGTCTACACATGTGAAAAGCAGTTCGACTTTGCACTTACAAATGTTGGTTCTATTGTTTTCTTCTTAAGGTTCCTTGTTTCCAAGTTACTAGTACCGCTCAAAAAGAACAACCTAGCTTATGATATTGTAAGAATCTATTTATTATTTTGTTAAAGTATTATTTCCTATGTTTATATTTTGCTACTCTGTAAACTTCCCTCATTCCTTATCTTTTGTTTATCATTCATAGCTTGTTCTTGCTTGAAATAAATTGCTGTGTCATCCTGGAAGACAAACTGAAGATCCCTGAGAAGACCTAGAGGCCATGGGTGCTGTGATCTACATTTTCAGAGACTGGCTCCAGGATTCCACCGCCGTGTCAAAGCCAAGACTTTCCTCCAAGATAACAATGTCCCTATAGACGGACGACAAAGCCGCTCTTCACGCCACAAGAAAAAGGACACAAAGGTACGAGGGACAAAGTTCCAAGACTTCGATGGAATTCTTGGCAGAAACATGTCAGATCCATGTCAGTATCTACAATAATTGCTAGCTGTGGGTCACAGCTCCCATAGGGAAGGAGCTATGTAACAAAGTATTTATTATTTTATTAACAGAGTATCATTTTTTATGTTTATATTTTGCTACTCTGTAAAATATAACGTGAGAATGCCGTTACAGCCTTAGAATAATTATTAACACTTTGCCAAAAGTGCCATCTGGTGGAACAGAAATCAACTAAACATTGATTTAGCCTGTTCCCTGATATTTGGCCAACCCAATTGCCCTTGCCCATCTGCCCTCTGTAAAGCACATGTGCTCCTGGTCAGGATATGCCATTTTTAATATTGATTTTAACCCCTGATCTTTTTATCTTTTCTTTCGTTTTTTTAATGTGCTAAGCGTATTTACGCAAGTTTGGCCTTAAATACCCATTTCTTGGGTTTTTCGGGAAGCCATTGGGACCAAAAAATATTTTTTGGTCGCAGTGGTTCAGCCTACTCCACGCTGACGAGCGCCAAAAGCGCGAAACGCGTTCGTGGATGGCTTTTCTTGATTTATCAAGAAATTGGGTTGGCCAAATATCAGGGAACAGGCTAAATCAATGTTTAGTTGATTTCTGTTCCACCAGATGGCGCTCTGCCCTCTGTAAAGCACATGTGCTCCTGGTCAGGATATGCCATTTTTAATATTGATTTCAACACCTGATCTTTTTATCTTTTATTTTTTCTTTCGTTTTTTAATATATATATATATATATACAAGGTATGTCCCATAAGTTCCCTGACTGGGTCCATAAAAAAAAAGGTAAGATTTTTAAAATTTTTTTTTATTAAAACTTTTCAAAGTAATCCCCCCTTGCTTCAACGCACCAGCGCCATCGTTTCTCCCAATTGTCGAAACAGTTTTTATAGGCCTCTTTTGGAATGCTCTTCAATGCCAGCAGCGATTTTTCTATTATGTCTTTCCTGGTGTCAAAATGTCTTCCTTTTAGAACTGCTTTGAGTTTGGGGAACAGGAAAAAGTCATTTGGTGCGATGTCTGGGGAATAGGGTGGTTGAGGTAGGATTTCTGTCCCGTTTTTCGCCAAAAAACTCGTCACCAAGTGCGCTGTGTGAGGGCGGGCATTGTCATGGGGTAGGATCCAGTCACCATTAGTCCATTTTTCTGGCCTTTTTTTTTCGAATCGCTTCCCTTAGACGGCGAAGAATGCTCAAATACATTTCCTTAATAACTGTTTGGCCTGCAGGAAGATACTCGTGATGAACAATGCCCTTCTTATCCAAAAAAGCGACCAGCAACACCTTGTTTCTGGATTTCAATATCCTGGATTTTTTGGGTCTAGGCTCACCCTGACCTCTCCACTCGGCAGATTGACGCTTGGTTTCAGGGTCATAGCCATAGACCCATGTCTCATCGCCTGTGATTATCTTGTCTTTCCATTCCGGATCCGTTCTTGTCATTTTAAACATGTCTTCACAGGTTACAAGCCGACACAGATTTTGCTCATTAGTGAGGAATCTTGGGATGCATTTTGCAGGAGTCTTTTTGAGCTTCAAATCTTCGGTTACGATCTTTCCAATCGTTGTTTTAGAGATGCCTGTGTCTTGCTCTAGCTCCAGCAAAGTGGTTCGAGGATTTTCTTTTATCAAATCGGTGATTTTTTGCACATTTTATCAGTACTTTGAAATTTTGGGCGTCCTTGACGAGGAGCATCTTCAATGGAAATTCGGCCAGCTTCAAATCTAGAATGCCATTCAAAAACAGTTGTTTTCTTTGGGGCGTCATTGGGGAATGCTTTATTAAGCATTTCAAAAGTTTCGGTTGCTAATATTTGAAGTTTCACACAAAATTCTATGCAAATCCTCTGCTTCAATTTTTTTCCATCGTAAAATCGCCGCAGCGCTAGGTGTGACCTTTAAATAAATTAGAATTACCTTGGCGCGCGCGCACCTACCGACTCGATATTGGTACCACCGTGTTGCCAGATATTTTTTCTATAATAAACAGTCAAATTTATTTACATTTTCCGTTTATTTATTTTTTTATGGACCCAGTCCGGGAACTTATGGGACATACTTGTATATATATATGTGTGTGTGTGATAAGGCAGACACTTGAAAGATGTGTCGCCAGTGCTAGGACTGTGCGATCCGCCATAGTTATTCAGAGTCATATGTGTGTGTGTGTATCAAGGGTTTAACCAAGCTATGAAAATAGCAAGATATTCAAATGAAAATCCTAGGATTGAGTAAGATATAAACTGAAGGACAAACAACATTGCGATACAGCTATTATCAGAATTGGCAGCAGCAACTTACTCCTGCAGGGCCTTGGGATCACTCTGCATCTGCTCCAGGATGAGTCTCATGGCTGGGTCTGAGAGTATCTGCTGGATCTCAGGGTCCGACATGGCCTGCTTGCGGATCTCCTCTGGGTTGGAGGAAGAGGCGGCTAGACAGCGCCGGTAGTGGTCCAAGGCATCCTGGCAGTTGGGATCCAGCTCTAGGGCCTTCTGGAAGGCAGCGGCTGCTCTGCTGTGTTCCTTCATGGCACTGAGGGCCATTCCCTTCCTGACATGGCCCTTCACAAAGTCTGGTTCCAGCTTGACACACTGCTCGGCATCTTTCAGAGCAAGTTCAAACTCTGCTAGCTTCTGGTAGCAAGCTGCTCGGTTACTGTACAACTTTGCGTCGTCTGGGTTACGCAGGATTGCCTCTGTGTAGTGCTTCATAGCCCTAGGGTAGTCTCCTGCACACCACCATGTGTACAAGTGTTACAACTTTCTGACCTCATGGAATGGGGTGTAGCACAATTTGGATTATATATTAGAAATAGAAAGAAATAAGACACCACATCCAAATAAATAAATAGTGTGTGATCTACAAGATTTTGAAAGAAAAACATTAAAGCGTGAATGTTGCTTTTACACATAAATCAAACTTCTACTGTCCTTACTGCAATAATAAAATATTGGGAGGGCTTGGCTCATCAGTGGTGAACCCTCCCAGCGGTTTCACCAATCCAATCCACCATATCGCTTCTTAGAGCTCTAATACTGTATTGGATCATTCTGCTTATATATGTTACACTGAAGGGTGGAATCTTAGAAATGGTATTTAAGTAAACTATGGACATAAGCTACATATAAATATTTGCTTCAGTGTATTAGAGCTCTAAGAAGTGGTCTGGTAGATTAAATTAGTGAAACCGCTGGGAAGGTTCACCACTGATGAACCAAGCCCTCCCAATATATTTTTGATCGCAGTAAGGACAGTAGAAGTTTGATTTGAGTGTGAAAAACATTTATGCTTCATTGGGTTCATTTATAATATATGTATATACTAGCCGAATGATCCGGGCAACGCCCAGGTTTTACCCGATTAAATGTTTTTATTTAAATACTATTCGTTACAATTATAAATTGGCGACGTGGATGTCACTCTTGTGAAACGTCCCGCTCCAAACTTTGTGTCTGAGAAGCGATATTTTTATAGAATGATGATCTGGCTTTTGTTTTCTGCTCGAATGAATGTTTTTCTGTTAGAATTTTGTTCCTGCGTACAAAATAATGAGCTGGTTTCACCCGTGGTCTCTGCTTTTTGGAATTTTTCCCGATATAATTTTGTATTTGATAATCTTACATGATACAGCAATATCATCATCATTTTCTGACTAATAATATATAGTTTTAATAATTGATTTATATATTTTTTAAAATAGCCTATAGTCTTCCATGTATTTTTTTACCTATGTATGGAAATTTTGGTTTGAATTAGTGAACTACTGTGAATTTGTATACCGGACATACAAACCAACAAACAAACAGACAAACATACAAACATTCATTTTTATATATATAGAAGATATAATATAAATGAGTTTTAAAAATTGTTAAAAAAAATGCATCGGCCGGGAATCAAACCCTGGCCGCCCGCGTGGCAGGCGAGCATTCTACCACTGAACCACCGATGCTTTAAAAGAATGGCCATATTTAGGTATTCATTCCATTCCGGATTAGTCCGCGTAAAAAAAAGTTCTTCAAATGAAAAAAAGAAATAGCCAAAAATACTAATCAAAATGCAGCTGAAAATTTTCCTCAGGTTTATAAAAAGCGACATGCAAAATTTGGTACCAATTGGTTCAGTAGTTTTTGAGTTTATCGCGAAACAGACAGACAGAAATTGACTTTTATATATATAGAGATATATTATATAAAAATTCCTATTAAAATGATATTGTTCTAGAAAACAAAACTACTCTGTAAAGGTGACCACCAGATGTCATGGCTTTTCCTATATAAACCTATTGTTTATATAAAAGGGTCTACCTGGATCTGCGAAGGAAAAAAAATTGTTTTTTTTTTCTTCACAGATCCAGGTACGCCCTTTTATATAATCTTAATTGATGGATCACCTTTTGACTCAAGCCTATTGTTGTTGTTTCCCATTGGCCGGCTCAAAATCTTTCTGTACATATGTAAATATGTAATCTTTTGTTTTCTTCTTTACGCCTCAAATCAGGTATTTCTTTCTTTATTATGTCTATCAGCACAATTAAGGCAAATGCGATTCAACATTTTATTAATATGTTTCCCATGACTGCAATATCACAAACATACTCATGTATTCTGAACAACCTAAGAAAATTCTAGAAATATCAAGCAAATTTATCATAACAATATATATATATTTGATGGAACACTTATTGTAAGGAATAGTTTCTTGTTAAAACAACACACAAAATAGAGGCAATATATGAGGATTGTGTCTGTCTTACCATTTTGGAAGCATTCATTGCCTATATTTTTCTCCTCTAGGGATTTCTGAGGGTCAACGTAGGCTTTCCTCTCTTCTTCCTTGATGATCTTCTCAATCTGCTCATACCACACAGTGTTGGTCAGTTACCTGGAGTGTTGACTGCTGGGGTCTATTACCTCTTGTAACTTCTTGACATTCTCCTGGGTGCGGTGCTCTGTCAGTGACTTCTGGTAGTACGTCCTGGCCTTGTATAGGTCCTTTTGCTTCAAGTGGGCACTGGCCATCCTGGCGTAGGCTCTGTTCACCACACACCTCAGTGTTCCCTTGTGTAGCAATTCCATGAGTCCATGTTCCTCCAGCTGTTTATAGACAGTTTTGTTGTTGTTGTTTCTTATCCCCTTGTGTAAAGATTACACCAATTCCATGAGTCCATGCTCCTCCAGCTGTTTATAGACAGTTTTGTTGTTGTTGTTTCTTATCCCCTTGTGTAAAGTTTACACCAATTCCATGAGTCCATGCTCCTCCAGTTGTTTATAGACAGTGTTGTTGTTGTTTCTTATCCCCTTGTGTAAAGTTTACACCAATTCCATGAGTCCATGCTCCTCCAGCTGTTTATAGACAGTGTTGTTGTTGTTTCTTATCCCCTTGTGTAAAGATTACACCAATTCCATGAGTCCATGCTCCTCCAGCTGTTTATAGACAGTGTCTCTACCATTCACACTAGAGCTCCAAAAGAAACAGCCTCTTCAGACCACTTTACAACAGGTAGAGAGCTAGAACACCAACCTCTATACAGAGACCATTATAAGGAGGAGATATCCTTATAACAGAAAGGACCTGTCACCTGAGATCTGTCCAGGACGTGACATCATACCAGACATTGACCCTCAGTGGGATTCCTCTGATGAAAATAATATTTACTTTTTTTTCTCCTATTAAACTTATTTCCCATCCCTGGACACTTTTATTTTTCTGTTCATCATTACTCTTCACAATCCATCCTTTCATACTCTATCTCTAAGGATAGAAATAGTCATCATAGCTCTTTAAAATAAATTATTTCGTTCAAAAGAAACATTTGCGGTAAATTTGTCAAACATCGTTCTATAACCTTATCTAAACTTATATGGACATTGTAATAAATCAGTTTCAAACTCTCTCCAGTATCAGAAGTGTGAAAAAGAGATTTATAAAAGAAGAGGGTGTTAGAAGTTACTTACTTGGCAATTATCTTGAAATCTGCCCTGTTCTCTCTGCCCACCTCGATGGCTTTCTCACATTCCTCGATACATTTGTCATAGTTTTTCTGCTCAAAGTAGACAGCTGTGGACACACATCACATATAATAAAGCACAATTTGGATTATAGATTATAAACACAAGGTAATAAGACCAAATCTAATGATAAGGTACAATTTGGATTATTCTATATACAGTTACGAGCGTCATCATCTCTGTCACTGTTTGCTTTTTTTTTGGAATGGCGCTCTCCTATTGGTAGATAGACAAGAAGGTATGTGACAAGATCCCAGTAGATGCGAATTCACATGGCCGGCGTCAATTTTATATTTAGTTTTAGAAATCTGGGACACGAATTCCCATCCTTTGGGCTTGACGCCTGGTAAGGTAAGGAGGCAAAATCGCATTCTTTGTGTCCAAAATGTAAATAAAGAAGCACAATTGTCATTTACTCCCTCATACACAAGGTTGAACTTACCTGCTCTATTTGTGTAGAAGGTCATATCAGTAGGGTCCAGCTCTATGGCTTTAGAGTAATGCTCAATGGCCTTATCAAAAGCCTTGGATTTGTAAGCTGTGTTTCCCTTCTCTTTCTCCGACAAGGCCTGCACATAAACACAGAGTTAGTTTCTTAATGGGATATATTGCTGGAAGATATATTACAAAACATTATACAAGAACACAAGGTAATAAGACCAAATCCAAATAAATAAATAGTGTGAGACGTTTCGGTAGCAGCGTTGTTACCATTCAGTACTTTTGTCTGAAGATGGTAATAACGCTGTTACCAAAACGTCACACACTATTTATTTATTTGGTCTTATAACCTTGTGTTTATAATCTATAATCCAAATTGTGCTTTATCAGTATACAAGAAGAGGGGGGGGGTCGGTGAAAGGATGGTCTAAACTGTTGGTTTTCGACCACTACGACTTTGGATTGAATTCTTAATTGGGCACTTTTTTCTAATTAAAAATTAATGCTCCAATGGCCCCTGATTCTTGTAAAAGTCCAATCCCACCAGCGAGTGTAAATAATCAAATGGGGATCTGGAAGATCTGTAGGTGCAAAAGTCAAACTGCTTTTTATATGTAAACAGTGGTGTACTTACAGTAAAAGTAGTTGCCAACTTCTACCCACCATGATTGTCTGTACCATGTGTACTAGGGATAATAATAATATTGCTGTGTGTCAACAAGTAGCCAATCGATGGCACACGTCACCATTAAAAATATTTTTGTTTATTTTTAATTATTTTTATCAGAGAAGCTGAATTTCAGAGATGAAGGGTATAAATTATATTTGACCATTGACCACCGTTTCACAGCAATGTGTTAAATACAAAGTGCTGGTATTAAATTAATCTTTGTCCTGTTTGGATTTCGACCCGGTGATTTAGAAATGTCACAGCTCCATCCCCTCCTACAACAGTGAGAACATCATGACCTTCCTGGACTGGACCAAATATACCTTCTGAGTATTACATCCCTGTCTTATCAATATCTTATTGGGCATATTCATGCCCCAATCCTAGCCATGTGTGGTGTACTTGGGCATAGTACCATGGGTGGTGTGCTAACATTACCTTCTTGATAAAGCACAATTTGGATTATAGATTATAAACACAAGGTAATAAGACCATATCCAAATAATTTAATAGTGTGTGACATTTCAGCAACAGCATTGTCACCATCATCAGACAAAAGAATAAATGAGAAAAGATACCACAGCAAGTTCTTAAATAGTTTGTACTGTTATCATTCATATTCAATCATCACTTGATAACAGTACTATTTAAGAACTTGCTGTGATATCTTTTCTCATTTATTCTTTTGTCTGATGATGGTGACAATGCTGTTGCTAAAATGTCACACACTATTTAATTATTTGGATTAGGTCTTATTTTCTTGTAATACCTTTTTCTTCTTCTTTCTTATCTCCACTCAATCATATTAAGGCATCAAGCTTGTAGAGCTTGTTGATAGTGTCTGCTGGGGAAGAATAGAGTTCATCAATGGATGAGTCAATACAGTCAATAATGTGGGGTTGCAGGTTGACATTTAGTACATAGTACCTTGCAACCATTCTGTCATTGTCCGTAGATGACCAAAATCTCAAGCTTTACAAGCTTGATACTTGTTGATGGTGTCTGCCGGGGAAGAGTAGAGCTCATCAATGGATGAGTCAATACAGTCAATAATGTGTTTTGGGGTTGCAGGTTGAGAATTGCACTTAGTACATAGTGGCAAAACCTTGCAAGGTGAAAAATCATTGTCCATAGATGACCAAAGTCTCAAGCTTTACATACTTGTAGAGCTTGTTGATGGTGTCTGCTGGGGAAATGTAGAGCTCATCAATGGATAAGACAATACAGTCAATAATGTGGGGTTGTAGGTTGACACTTAGTACATAGTGGGAAAACCTTGCAAGGTGGAAAGTCATTGTCCGTAGATGACTTAAGTGTGGAAATCAAAGACTTGTTGCTAACTTACCTGTAACCTCTCGTTGGAATCATTCTGGTCCATTGGTTCTTCAGGGGTCTGTGTTGGGGGTGGATGCTTGGTTGCACTGCTACCTGCGGATGGTGGAGGCGGAGGGCTGGACCCGTCCATACAGCCGTCTGGCACTCCCAGGATGACAGAGAGGGTGGCCAGCATGCGAGGATCCCTCATGTTGATGTTGTTGGGGTTGGTCTTCATCTCTGTGAGCATCTCCAGGTAGGAGGGATCACTGAGATACTCTCTGGTCCTTGGGTCTGCAGCCAGCTTCACCAGGATGTTGGGATCCCCAAACAGGGGAGGGGAGAAGTTCTTCTGGGACTGCTCCACCTCCAGGATGGCATCCTTCAGCTGCTGGTTGTTAGGGTCGTGCTTCAGGCCTTCCTGGTATGACTCTAGGGCCTTCTCTTTCTGGTTGAGGAAAGCCAAGGCAGCTCCTTTACGGGAATACCCCTACACAACCATACATTCTGTGGGGAAATTGAACAAAATTCTATTTGGATCAGCAGGTTAGTAAATTAAGATATCCCCTGATTGTGAAAGTTATATTAGATGGAATAAATAAAAAAATGCGTGGTAAGGACGAAATATTCAGGAGATGAGTTTCTTTCAACACTTTATTAGGACATCAAGCTTTCGGGCACAGTATGGCCCTTCTACAGGATCAAATGTATAAGAAAAATGATACACTATATACATGAAGAATAAATCTGCATATGTATTATTAGAAATTAGTTGTAAAATTTTTAAAATAATCGGTAATACTTAGAATTATTTTTTTTTGTTTGTTTAAAAAGAATATCGAGACATAAGCAAATTAATAAAATTTGTTAAGAAGAATAATTTGCTTATGTCTCGATATTCTTTTTGAACAAAAAAAAAATAATTCTAAGTATTACCGATTATTTTAAAAATTTTACAACTAATTTCTAATAATACATATGCAGATTTATTCTTCGTGTATATAGTGTATCATTTTTCTTATACATTTGATCCTGTAGAAGGGCCACGCTGTGCCCGAAAGCTTGATGTCCTAATAAAGTGTTGAAAGAAACTCATCTCCTGAATATTTCGTCCTTACCACGCATGTAATTGGGAAGATTTTACCGTTTAGAAATAAAAAAATGGGAATATTTTTTATTTAAAAAATACCTCGAGCTTTCGGGCAAGTAAGGGAGAAACAGGAGAAAATGCTTTACATGATTAATACGCCAATAAAATATGATTAAATATAATTAAAATAAAATAAAATTTTCTCCCGTAGAAGAGCTTACTTGCCCGAAAGCTCGAGATATTTTTAAAAGAATATTTTCCCTGGAGGCTTTATGTTTTTATTTTAATATTGATTCATGGGATTATTTTATGGAAAGATGGAATAAATATAGATGGAACTTTTACAGGGAGGATAGTGATTAATAAAATAAAGGTTGTTTCTTGTGTCAAAATGGACATTAAAAACTAGAAAACCATCTCTGCCATGACTGTCTCTCTGAAACTTCAGGTTGGTGTCGGAGATTGTTGAGTTTTCTAAGATATTATTTAGTTTATTAATTTAAATTTTTCTGTGATTATATATATGTGGCGACCACACTTTGCTTCAGTGAGTGCGAACTGGGACAAAGTTTCAATACACATACTACGGGTAATATAGTGGCGGCCCCACTATGCTTCAGCAAGCACGTGCTGGGAGAACACGTCACTACGCATGCGTCATCTGAACTTTCTAGCTACTGGCGCGGTAAACAACAAGGCTAGCTCTAACGGCCGTTACTTCAACCGTTACTTCTTTTCTCTTTATATATTTCTGGCTTTAAATAAATTGATTTTTATCAGCGGCCACAAGCCACACCAACACATCACGCAACCACCATCACCACACATATATATTGACTGTTGACTATATTTGTATATAAATGAGTTTTTCTTTAATAAAGTGTGTGTGTGTGGTAATTTAGTAGTGCTTTATTTTCTCTTTGGTAGAGTCATTATCGGCAGTGGGTGTGGGCAGTGGAATCACCATTGGGGTGTCGCCTGGGTAGTTGAAAACCTATACAGTCCTATAAACGCCATACGGCTTCTAATCTGCTAAGGACAAGGGAACCTTAACACAATGTTTGTGTAAAGTGTAAAGCCTGGAGACTGTGATATTCACTTTTATATATGTAAATACTTCCTCCTTTATCTCGTTTTTGTTTTATGTAAAGCAGGCTGTTTTGAAACTGAAACTCCACCTTTGCCGGTCCCAAGCCCGGATGACAAAGAAGGAGGGGGAGCAGTAACAAGCTTACTAAACAACCTGGGCTCAGCTGGCCATGCTGATAGTACTCTGTAAGGTCTCCAGGGATACAGGATGAGCAGCGTTTGTACTCCATGTTAGGAGCAGCTGTACATGGTGTCTGTTCCTCATGTCAGAGGCGGCCATTTATTTTGGAGCTAAGTCAGTGGCCTGCCACTGAGTAGTGCTCCCAGTCTTAATGACAAAGGCATTCTACTTCACCCAATCATGAATCCCGCATTGGACACTTTTTTTCTGTTTAAAAAAAAAAAATGCTCCAATGGCCCCCGATTCTTGCAAAAGTCCAACCCCACCAGCGAGTGCAAGTAACCAAACGGGGCTCTGGCACATTTGTAAGTGCAAAGTCGAACTGCTTTTCACATGTGTAGACATGTGGTGCGCTTACAGTAAAAAAAGCAGTCGCTAACTACCCACCATGATTATCATGGCCTGTACCACGTGTACTAGGGATAAGCAAAAAAAAAAAGATGGTTGTCAACTTTACAAGCTTGATACCATAATATGATTGAGTGAAGATAAGAAAGAAGAAGAAGACTTTTGCATACTTGCTGTTGGTATTTATCTATTTATTTGATCGTCTAGGCTGAGTGGATCTAGACTCTCTTACTAAGAATAAAACTTTACTTTTAACATCGACTGATTCTGTTTAAGTTATTTTCTACGTGACAATATTGTGATTAGTCTAAAGAGATAAAGGTCGCCTCTCCCGTCAAAATAGACGTCTAAAACCAGACGCCATCTATTGACCGTCGCCGCAATACAACTCTCCTGAGCCCCCTGTATGAGGGCAATAAACCAGGGAGGATATCATACTTGCAATCTATTATGTCTTTGATAGAGATGATCTTATAGGGCGACTCTCGCCTGAAAACAAGACTATTCTTGTCCTCAAGTCTGTCATATTGGGGACTCCACGACTGGCCTGTTAAAACTCATAAAGGCTTTAAACTCCTGATAAGACGTCCCTTCGGAGAAGGCTCCGTCTGTTGTAAATATTTTCTCTTTATTTTAAATCTAATTAATTTTACTATTATAACTCTACTTGAGTGTAGATATTGACGAGACGTCACTGTTTTAATTGTCAAAAACTAGCGGCCTCAGTTGGGTAACAAAGCCACAACACCAGCTTTGGCAAACTGAGCCTCATCCCTGCTGGAGTCCTGGATCGCGTGTCCATCTACGCGACCAGTCACTACCACCTCTCGGACCACCGCCTCGTGCTGTTCCAGGAGGGCCCGCCCACCACCGCCGTCTCCTCCCCCACCCAGCCTCGCTTGGCCGTGATGCTCCGCAGCTCCATCTGTCTCGTGCCCAAGGCACGAGGAGGCCACCGCCCTGGGCTCGCCGCTGGCCATCATGGGCGTCGACCTGGAGTCCGCCTTTGACTCATTGGACCGTGGCTTCCTGAAGTCCCTGTTGATGTCCCTCCGCCTCCCGCCGGCCTTCTTGGCATGGATCAACATCTTATACGCCGGGCGGACACTACGATCTGGGCCAGAGGCTTCTATACCACTGCCTTCCCCCTCCTCAACGGCCTAAGACAGGCTTGCGCCGTGAGCGCCGCACTCTTCAGTATCGCCACGGGGCCGCTGCAACATCATCGCCTACGCCGACGACATCGTCCTCCTATTCCATCGCGACGAGGACTTAGAGCGGGTGGCAACGGTCTTCGAAGAGTACAAGCAGGCCTCCGGGGTTGGCGTGAACCTCCAGAAGAGCGCTGGCCTCTGGTGCGGCGCCTGGCGTAACCGATGCGACTCCCCTCTTGGCACCTCCTGGTCGACCACCTCCATCAGGCTCCTCGGGCTTGACATCGCCCCCAGGAGCACCGTCGTCCACCGGGAGCAGCATTTCCTGGCCCTCCTGGAGACTGCATGCCGCAAATGGACGCCCTTCACCCGCGGCCTCTCCCTCGTCGGGCGAGCAAGAGCGGCGAACACGCTGGTGGGCTCTGTCATCCAGCACCACCTGCATGGCTACCTACCATCACCCCCGACCATCGCCAAGCTGCAGGCCCGACTGGCGAGATTCGTCTGGGGACAAGACCACACGGCGTGGCTTCCCGCCGATGTCATGGCGAGGCCGGTTGCCATCGGAGGCCTCGGCCTCCTCGACCCAGCTCCAGCTCACCTGCCTCAAGGGGGTGCAGGTTGCGCTCCGCGGGGGCAGAAATGCCTTCAGCTGGCTGGTCGGTGGCAACAGCGGTGAAGCCTGGATCCACCCTCCACCGGACGGCACCCGTCTCCAGCCCCGCCGTCTCCGGTTGCTGAAGCTATGGGAGGAGGCCTCCAACATCCTGAGCCTCAACCACCGGGCGGTCCCCACAGCTCAGCTGCTGGACCTCCCCATTATCGACGGCTGCCGGTTCCTCCGCCCTCCCGACCTCCTGGCGCGGAGCCCGAGACCTCATCGTGGAGGAACACCTCATCGCCCGCCCTATGCGCTCGGCCCTGGCTGACGCCGCGGTCCTGGGCGCCTTCTGTCGGAGGCTGACCTCCGAGAACGCCGTGGACTTCGGGGCGGAGTCTACACCTTCATCTAGCTCTCTAGCTGAGGCCGTGGTGCTGCGAGGGACGGCTATGCCGTTCCTCAACGGCCTCACGACCCGCTCAGCCCAACGGGCCCTGGATCGCCCGTGCCTCGCCGGCAAGCCCATCTCAAGGTTCACCTCGAGATGGTCGACCACCATCGGTCCACCACCATCCAGGATCGACTGGGCCTCGCTGCGGCGCTGCGCCTACTAGGGCCACGAGGCCGACGCGGCCCTCAAGTTGGCCCTCCACGCCCTGCCCCATCCGGCCCATCCTGCCTTGGTCGGCTTCTCCTGTCCTGCCTGCAGGTCCATAGACCGCTCCCTCAGCCACCATTACTGGTGCTGCAAATCCATCAGGCCTCTCAACAGAGAGGCCTTCAACATCGTAGGGCGGCCTCCTGACCTGCAGGCCTGGCTCTTCGGCAGGTCCGGCCTTGAGGACGACGCCCTTTCCATCCTGGCATCGGCAAAGTTGCGAATTTACCGCTACTTTGTCCAGGTTGGACTCGGAGAAGCAGTGGAGGACCCGCTCATCGCCTGGTCCAGGACATTCATTACAGTAAGGTCTGTAGAGATAATAATATATGATGATATTATTGAAAAGAAACACATTGCCAGTAAATTTGTGTAAAATTTTAACGATAAATGGCAATTAAATTTAATTTACCAATTGTGATTAGTGTAAAGCCACACCAAGTTTTAGCATACTGAGAAGCCTGGAGACTGTGATATTGTTGAATGACCTAAAACAGCAGCAGGTTGGTCTCACCTTGGGCCAGTCTGGCTTAAGGCTGATGCATTTCTCTGCATCCTCCAGTGCCTTCTTGTACTGTCCAGCCTTGGCGTAGGCTGCACTACGGTTGCTGTAGAGCACGTGGTTGGAGCTGCACAGGGTGATGGCCTCTGTGTAGTACTTGATGGCATCCTGCAGCTTGCCCTGGTTGAGGGCGGCATTGCCCTGGTCTTTGAGGGCATTCACCTGCACAACAACACCTGCGGTAAACCTACAACAGCTTTGTTAAAGTGGACAAAACAATAAACCACTAAGCAACAAGGGAAGTTTACAGAGTAAAATGATACTCTGTTAATAAAATAATAAATACTTAGCAACAATATGCTTAATTGGTATTTTTTAAGTATCACTAGTATACTATCCGACTTTATTTACATCAATGTAAATAATTAATAAGTTACTTTAGAATATAACACAACATTGTAAATAACTAGACTTGATCAACTTTCTCTCTCCACGATACATTACAGATAACTTCATCAACTTCCATCATTGCTTAACATATTGTAAATATTGTGGTTTCTTCTCTCTGCTTATGTCTTATTTGTTTAATGTATATGTATATTTAATGTTCTTAATTGTTTATTTTATTTTTGATAATTCTGTTAGCTACTCTACTACCATTATTATTATTGTAAATAGTTTCACGAGGAATTATCCAGATCGGATATAGCGTGTCTTTTTTGTGCAAATGGTAAATAAATAAAAGAAATACTATATCTTCTTTTTTGCTTATCCCTAGTACATGTGGTACAAACACGTGATAGCCAAAACAAAAATAAACAAGAACTGGAGGATCCCACCTAAGCACAGTTGGTACAGTGGAGTGGACCCAGGAGTGAACCTCAGACAGCATCAAACAACACTAACAAGATTTAGAACAGGCCAAAAAAAAAAAATGCTCCAATGGCCCCCGATTCTTGCAAAAGTCCATCCAAACCCACCAGCGAGTGCAAGTAACCAAACGGGGCTCTGGCAAATTTGTAAGAACAAAAGTCAAACTGCTTTTGACATATGTAGGCATGTGGTGTACTTGTGCACAGTGGAACACAAGGTAATCAATCTCCCAGCAATTCTTCTCTGCATTCCATCATGGTTAAAGGGCAATAGGCTCTCTCAACTTGTCAAGATTCAGAGAATGTTTGGTGTTATTTCAGATAGAGAAAAAGGCTTTATTCTTCTTATTCTTTCTTATCTCCACTCAATCATATTAGGGTATCAAGTTGTGACCCTTGATGGTGTCTGTTTGACAACCATCATGACTGGGTGAAGTAGAATGCCTTTGTCATTAAGACTGTGAGCACTTCTCAGTGGCAGGCTGACTTAGCTCCAAAAGAAATGGCTACCTCTGACATGAGGAACAGACACCATGTACGAGGAACAGACACCATGTACCGCTCCTAACATGGAGTACAAACACTGCTCATCCTGTATCCCTGGAGACCTAACAGGATATTATCAGCATGGCGAGCTGAACCCAGGTATTATAGTGAGCTTGTTACTGCTCCCCCTCCTCCTTTTTCATCCGAGCTTGGTACCAGCAATAGATGATAGAAATGCAAACACAAGAACATGATATGCTCCATTTCCTATAGTGGGAGGGGAACAAACGACAATAAACAATTTAGAATTTATTTACATTGCAAAGTTATTTTTGGTGCGGTTTGTAGTTCCTTTCATCTTAGGGGAGCCACACACACACACACACAGACTGGAGAATTATCTTTCAAATGTGAAAGAAGATAAAGCTATAGCGGCTATTTTGTTGAAGGCTTTATATGTCCACAAAGTTACTTCAACGGACAGTTATGAGGACTGTTGGAATTTCCAGAAAAGATAAACAGCAGCTCTATTGTTAAGCACAGAGTATGGCAGTTTTTTGATGCGGAGGAGCATTGCTCGATGCAAATATTCTATATGTGGCAACCACACTTTGCTTCAGTGAACTGGGACAAAGCTTCACTACACATACGGTCGGTAGTATGGCAGCCTCACTACACCTTGGCAAGCACAAGCTAGGAGAACACCTCACTACGCATGCGGCATCGGGGACTCTAAGCACGCACATTGTCAACAACAAGGCTTGCTTCCAACGGCCGTTTCTTCTTTTCTCTTTATATATTTCTGGCTTTAAATACACCATAACCTCGCTTTGCATAGTTTCATTTTGCGTTTTTTTTTAAGTTGCGTCGCTGCTTAATTTTTACTGATTTTCACTGTGCGTCGTTAGATTTTCGAAGTTGCGTTGTTTTGGATTCGAGTCTTTAATTTTTTTTTTCTAAAATATGGCAACACCTTTGTTTTTGATTGTGCCTTCAAATATTTTCACTTTGCGTCGTGTTTTTTTTGGAACGTAACCCCGACGCAAAGCGAGGTATGGGTGTAAATTAATTTAAATTATAAAAAATAATTATAATTTTATCAGCGTCCTTTCCACAAGCCACACCAACATGCACGCAACTACCCCAAATATGTAATTCTACTGTCCTAAAAGCTTATGTCCATATTTTACTTAAATACCATTTCTGAGATTCCCCCCTTCAGTGTAACATATATAAACAGAATGATCCAATACAGTATTAGAGCTCTAAAGAAGCAGTCTGGTAGATTGAATTGGAGAAACTGCTGGGAGTGTTCACCACTGATAAGCCAAGCCCTCACAATATTCGTCATCCTAGTAAGGATGGTGGAAGTTTGATTTATGTGTGAAAGAAACATGTGCGTCTTAATCTTTTCATATGCTGCATTCATTTTATCTATTTATTTTTCAATTTACTCAATTAACTCCACCTTTACCGGTCCCAAGCCCGGATGGAGGAAGGGGAGCAGTAACAAGCTCACTATGAAACACTGGACTCAGCTGGCCATGCTGATAGTACCCTGTAAGGTCTCCAGGAATACAGGATGAGTTTGTACTCCATGTTAGCTGTACATGGTGTCTGTTCCTCATGTCAGAGGCGGCCATTTCTTTTGGAGCTAAGTCAGTGCTACTGAGCCTGCTACTGAGTAGTGCTCCCAGTCTTAATGACATTCTACTTCACCCAGTGTGGAGATAAGAAAGAAGATTTTGCCTAACTACTTTGATCCCTTTAGTACCCTTTTTTTTACTTTTACCTCTAATATTGGTCTTTTTCATCGGCTTGTCCAGTGGACGGAACCTTTATTGCTAGCTGTCTCCATGTTTACTCAAGGTACCCTGGAACGTAATCAGGGCAGAATCCAAAGCCAGGGAATGCAAGTAACCAAAAGGGGTGCTCTGGGACACTTGTGGGTGCAAAAGTCAAACTGCTTTTCACATATGTAGACATGTACTTGCAGTAAAAGCAGTCACTAACTACCCACCATGATTATCATGACCTGTACCATATGTAGACACTAGCCGAATGACCCAGGCAACGCCCTTGTTTTACCCGATTGATTGTTTTTATTCAAATACTATTTGTTACAATTATAAATTGGCACCTTAAATAAATGCATATATTAGTTAATAACTATAGCCTATGTGCTTTATCTGTCTATGTACTGTTGGCTTCCGTAGGAGTCTCATACTGGGAAAAGGAAAGAGAGGATTCCATTTAGTTATTAACTAATACAGTAAAACCCCGCTAAGACGAACCATGGTTATAACGAACCTTCCCTTATAACGAACCCATCGAAAATCCGCATTCCATTCCATTAAAATTAACATCGCTATAACGAACTTTTCACTTTTCAAACTAGCGAACTATCGCTATAACGAACCCAATTTTGGTCCCAAAATATTAAATTCTATCAAAAATACCATGCTTATAACAAACTTTTAATTTTAATTATAAAATTCCAAAATTATAATTTTCAAATCTAATTAAAATTTTGTGTGAGCTCTAGCTCACAGATCGCAAATCAAAACAAAGAATTTAGCAACATTGGATGTTTTTATTCACATTCTATTTTTATACTGCGCACTTTTATAAATTTTTCATGCCTTATTGAAAACTAAATTTCTTAACTCTACATTAGGAAAATTCCTTAAAACATGATTAAATTATTAAAACCAGTTTTAAAATATAATGGAAGTGCCAAAGAAAAAGTCGCTCGTACCAAGATATCACTTGAAAAGAAATTAACCATCATAAAAGCTATTGAGAGTGGTACATCGCAAGCGGAACTTCGGAAGAGAATGAAAATGAGCAAAAGTTGCATTTCTACGATATGGCAAAAAAGAAGACTATAAAAAAAAAATGCTACAAAGAGGAATCAATCCCAACTATTGCCGCTATCGTCAGTGTCATTATGAGGAATATGTTAAAGCAGAAAAAAATAACAGACTTCTTCAAGTAAGCCTTTGTATCCTATATTGTAATATAATAATATTTATTTAAAATATATTTTTATACCTTTTAAAATATTATTAATAAAGTTTTTATTTAATTTTTATAAATAAGGTATTCTTTTCTTGGATTTTTTTTTACATATGGGGGGGCAGGTTGCATTTATACTAATTAAATTATCAGAGGAACTGATCAAAAAGGCAATATTTTCACATGATTTTGTTTTTATTTTAATATACAGCTTTAATATATAGAAATAGGTTAATTTAGGGGGAAAAAAAGCAGCCAATATTAAGAGGTAGCCTCTTTTTTTTTTTTTTTTGCGCATGCCCTTTAATTATATCCTAAAAAAAAATTAAATACCCAAACCGTGGCTATAGTGAACCGTGGCTATAGTGAACCAAAAGTCCCGTCCCAATGGGGTTCACTATAGAGGGGTTTTACTGTATATGCATTTATTTGAGGAGCGACCCGCTCCAACACAATAGTTACAAAAACGAAAAGGCGAGTGGGGGAGGCAAGATGGGGGGCAAAGGTGGCATGTTCGTAGCCAACCAATAGGAGGGCGCCATTCCAAAAAAAAAAAAGGAAACTGTGACAGACTTGATTAGGAGATGAGGAATGACGCTCGTAACTGTATATAGAATGTGGGTACTTACAGTAAAAACAGTCACTAACTACCCACCATGATTATCATGGCCTGTACCATGTGTAGACATCTGGTGCACTTACAGTAAAAACAGTCGATAACTACCCACCAGGATTATCATGACCTGTACCATATGTAGACATGTGGTGTACTTACAGTAAAAGCAGTCGCTAACTACCCACCAAGATTATCATGGCCTGTACCATGTGTAGACATGTAGTGTACTTACAGTGAAAGCAGTCGCTAACTACCCACCATGATTATCATGGCCTGTACCATGTGTAGACATGTGACAATGACAATGAAAATAATTTTATTGACTGTCAGTCAATGTTAAAACTCAACCAGGAGGGTGAAAAGAAATATTTACATTTAACAGTTGTCAGGAATTAAGGCATCGCCGCCTAAGTCTGGCCATATCGGTGCCAACATCGGGATGGTAGTCCCGAGCCAGTTCTATGGCCGCGCCGAGGAACTCAGCAAGGACCCCCTTCAGCGCAGGTGAAAGTCTTGTCATGAGGGACGCTCTGTCTTCGGTAAATACAATGGCATCCCTGAGGTCATTACAATCGATCCCTGAATCATTTAAGGGCTTTAGGCAGGTTGTGTGCCTCAGTTTTCTAAAGATTTTAATAATTTGGATATCCTCTTGCTCTTGTAGTATCTCCTCCTCGTGGGGAACGGGCGGTGTCGGCCCAGCAGGCCGAGGCGCAGGCAGTGGGAGTGTTGAAATCACCGCAGCTGGTGAGGATGCAGAGGTCTCCTCAGTGGTGGTCATGTCGACATCTGGTATATGGGTTGCAGGCCAGAGGGTCCCCTGTGCAGGCAGAGGGCCACACGGGGCAGTGAAGTCCGGCCGGGCGGGAGGCGTCGGCTCAGTCGCCGCCGAGCGAGGGCTCGCGGAGTGCTCTGGTGCATTGGCCTCTGGTGGAGGAACAGGAGCTGCCACCTGTACAAATGAGGCAGGAAGCGCTGGTGTAGACGGCCGGGGCGCCATAGATGGTAGGGATGCAATTCGGGCATCTGGTGGAGCGCCGGAAGGCCCGAGAGCTGGACTGGGAGGCGCCGGCGCAGTAGGCGCGGCCGAAGACCGTCCAGGCAGCCCATGCGCGGCCAATGGTGGGAGGTTGGTGGTAGAGGGCGGTGAAGCCCGTCTGGAGGTGGTGGACTGCCCATGAAGTAAAGGGCAGTTGGCTCTTCTGTGCCCTTGGCATCTAGAGCACCTGATACCGGAGGTCAGGTACATGGGCCAGACCTCGCCTTTTATTCTTATATCGAGGCGGGCAGGGAGCAAATCGATGTTGATTCCGTCATGTGGGACAATATACGCCTCTCGGCGGCCGTCGGTGTAGACGTATTTACCAGCTTTTAGCTGTTTAGGGACGATGGAGGTTATCCGCCCATAAGGTAGAAGGGCGTCGATGACTGAAGCATCCTTCACAAAGAAGGGGAGGTTCCCTATAGTTATTCTTGCCGCTCTTCTGTAGAAGGGGAAGGTCTTGAGGGACATGCCCTCAACCTCGAGCCCTTCATTGATCAGGCGCTCCGCCAGGGCCTTGTTGGAAAGTCCCAAAAGCAAGTGTCCATTCACTTTTGCGATCTGGACAACGTCACTGGTCCCCCCGACCATTTCATCGATCGCCTTGAGATAATGGTAAGGCCCGAGTTCAGGGCAGTGCTCAACATAGAGACACTGCTCCTCAGTAGAAGTCGCCTGCCGCGCCCTGGCCTCCACGATGTGTGTTCTCGTGGTCTTGATTTCTTGTGCCCGAGGCACCCTTTTCGTCGATGTTCGTTGACGGTGATTGGTTCCAGAGCGTCGGGCGTTGCTGAAATGTGCGGCTGCTTCAGGCAATTCCGCCGAGCCGCGGCACCTCTTTTTGCCTTTGACGACCGTGAAGCTGTTCTCAGATGCAGGATTCACATCCTCTGAAGAATTTGCCCAGGTTCTTTGGGCTTCGATAACGCCGTTAAAAGGCGACTTAATCGCAAAGTCAGCCGACGTTGCAGAATTTGCATCTTTACCGCCAGCCGGCGAATTTGCATATTTTTCAACTGTTCTTAAATTAATAGAACGTTTGCTCTGCAAATCGAAATTTGCAGATTTCTCAGCACAGGGATGAGCTTCTTGGCCGTGCCTACCAGGCATTTGTTCGACGTTGAATGGGCTATCCGCCCATACCAATTTCGTCGCAATCCGCGACATTTTCCCCCACGCCAGAGGCGAAAAACTCAGGAGCTCACGTGACCGCACGGCCGAGTGTAGACATGTGGTGTACTTACAGTAAAAGCAATCACTAACTACCCACCAAGATTATCATGTCCTGTACCATGTGTAGACATGTGGTGTACTTACAGTAAGAGCAGTCACAAACTACTCATAATTGATTATCATTGCCTGTACCATGTGTAGACATGTGGTGTACTTACAGTAAAAACAGTCGTTAACTACCCACCATGATTATTGTGGCCTGTACCATGTGTAGACATGTGGTGTACTTACAGTAAAAGCAGTTGCTAACTACCCACCAGGATTATCATGGTCTGTACCATGTGTAGACGTGTGACAATTGACAATTAAAATAAATTTATTGACTAATTGGTCAACCTGTACACTCCGGAGAGTTAATTACAAAAAAAAGTACAATTTTACAACAGGGGGTACCCAAAGAGAGGGTCTGTAACAATCAAGATGGCAAGGCGGCTCTGATCTCAGACAATCCCCGGCGAATAGAGGGATCCATGTCCTGAGTATGCTCGATTACCGCTTCCAGGAATTGGGCGAGCAAGATTTTCTGCCTCGGTGAAGGGTATGCGAGGAAGCTCTTCCTCTTCTCAGGGTATTGGACCGCCTCCACGATTTCGCTCACGTAGATCGACGTATCGAGCACGAAATTCGAGAAGGGTCCTCGCATTGATTCTTTTATTCTAACCTTCAACACCTTCCAACGGCCCGGCACCGGATCATCCTTGGCATGGGCAGACGGCGGAGGCGGAGGTGCCGCCATGGCCGGCGCCGATTCCCTCCTCTGGGGAGCGGGCGGCGTCGGCTCAGCAGGCCGAGGCGCAGGCAGTGGAGGTGTTGGAGGCACTGCTGGTGTTGTCCTGAGCTCAGCTTTAACTTGTCCGAGGACTTTGTAAAGGTTGCTGGCTGCTCCGGGCCTCAGATCCAAGATTTTCCCGATCAGGCCGACGAGGGCGTCGCACTGCGGAGGCGACAGGAGGGGTCCTTTTTTCTGCGTCTTGGTCCTCGAGGAGAGGAGGTTCAAGACCTCCTCCCACCCAAGACCAAGGGCGTCCGTCCCAGCGAAGGACACGCTGGGGTGCTTCTCGATGAACGCATCGAGGTCGACTCTTGTTGCGTTCTTTAGCGATGACGTGGAGGACGCAGAGGTCTCCTCCGCGATGGACATCTCCACATCCGGTGTTGGGGCCGCAGGCTCGCGACTCCCAGGTGTTCGCAGGGACGGAGCAGGGGTCACTGGTGGAGGGGCAAGAGGCGCATACTCTGCAGGTAAGGCCGAAGGCGCTGGTGGTGATTGCCGGAGTGCTGCAGGTGGATGGAGCGCAGCTCGGCTTGTGGGAGGGACGTCGGAGACCTCCATGGTTGGGCTGGGGGATGCCGGAGGTGGAGGCTGGGCAGATGGTTGTTGAGGCAGCCTAGGCGCAGTCGCTGGTGAGACGCTGGTTGGAGAGGTTGGTGTGGCCGGTCCAGGAGCGGTGGTTCGCCTTGCAAGCAGGGGGCAGTTGGCCCTGCGATGTCCTTGGCCACGGCACCTGGAGCACCTAATCCCGGAGGACAGGTATGCGGGCCAGGCCTCGCCTTTGATGGTGATGTCGAGGCGGGTGGGCAGCCTCTCGATGGTCATTCCTTCGCGGAGGATGATAAACGCCTCTCGGCGGCGTCGTTGTAGATGTATGGGCCAGCCTTCATCAGCTTGGGGGCGATAGATGTGACCCGCCCAAAAGATGAAAGGGCGCTGATGACGGCTGCATCCCCCACAAAGAAGGGGAGGTTGCCCACTGTAATTCACTCCGCCCTCTTGCGGAACGGGAAGGCCCTGTGGAGTATTCCCTCCACCTCGAGGCCCTCGTTGATGAGGCGCTGGGCCATGCCACTGTTTGCCAGTCCCACCAGGAAGTGGCCGTTCATCTTGGTCACTTGGAAGACCTCCCTGGTGCTCCCAAACATTCGATCTATGGCCCTCATGTAATGGTAGGGCTCCAGTTCAGGGCTGCGCTCTAAGAAGACGCAGTGGTCTTCGGTTGAAGACGCCTGCCGCGCCCTGGCCTCCGCGATATGTGCCCTAGTGGTCCTGACCTCCTCCGCCCGCGGTGCCCATCCCATGGACGATCGGGGCCGGCGAGTGGCCCCTGCGCCTCTGGTGCCAGAGGAAGGCGCAGCCGCTGCAGGAGAACCAGGCGATTCACGGCGCTTTTTCTTATTCTTGACGACGGTGAAGTCGTCGTCCTCTCCAGGGCCTTGGTCCTCGATGGAGTCCCCCCAACTTCCCAGGACACGGGCAGCGCCATTAGATGACGTAGCTGCTGCCAAGCCGGTCGTGACGTCACCGCGCGCGGCGGCCAGATTTGCATTTCTGACGCCTGTCGGTGGATTTGCATAAACTCGATTTTCTGAGTTTTCTTTTGAGATTATTTTCTCATTTCCGTTTTTGCTTGAAATTTTCACACCAGTAGGAGATGGGATGCTGGGCCTTCCAGGCTCTTGTCCAGCAGATCCCGAGCTCCCTGGCGATGCCGAACTCGGCATGCCCAAAAGCATTTCACCGCCTGCCAGAGGCGAAAAACACGGAGCTCGCGAGACGCGTGGCCGCACGGCCGAGTGTAGACATGTGGTGTACTTACAGTAAAGCAGTCGCTAACGACCCACCATGATTATCATGGCCTGTACCATGTGTAGACATGTGGTGTACTTACAGTAAAAGCAGTCGCCTACTTCTACCCACCATGATTATCATGGCCTGTACCACGTGTACTAGGGATAAGCAAAACAAAAATCTTGTAAAAAAAATTCAGCCAAAGAACAGGGTCACATTCAGATAGGTTAAATTAGGTTAGGTTTTTGGAGAAAGCTTCACGGAGACACACAAATCACCTTCCAGTGGATCCCATCCCACATAGGACTGAAGAACGCAGCAGATGGGATAACAGAATCAACAGCAATACCTAACTCAGACCTTGATTTTTACTCCTTCAAACACATACAAAAAAGAAACATCCAGGCAAAAATACAAGAGTTCCATCCTTGGTATCTGAACCAAACGGCTGGATTTATTCTTGAATGTGGGAGAAAGGCAGCAACCTGTATTTCCAGGATCAAAAGTGACAGCCATACAAGACTCTTCCAGGATGGTGACACCATGTACGTTCTACAGGACCAAAGACATCTCACACCTCTTGGAATGTATGGTTCTACTGTAGCAACTCTCCAGTAAGAGGACATCTCTCCCTAAAGGATACTTTGGCTCTGTAACTAGGTTTTGTTCTTTACAGAGAGGTAGTTCTACTGTATTTAGCAACTCTCCAGTAAGAGGACACCTCTCCCTAAAGGACACTTTGGCTCTGTAACTAGGTGTTGTTCTTTAGAGAAGTAGTTCTACTGTATTTAGTAACTCTCCAGTAAGAGGACATCTCTCCCTAAAGGACACTTTGGCTCTGTAACTAGGTTTTGTTCTTTACAGAGAGGTAGTTCTACTGTAATTAGTAACTCTCCAGTAAGAGGACATCTCTCCCTAAAGGACACTGGCTCTGTAACTAGGTGTTGTCCTTTACAGAGAGGTAGTTCTACTGTATTTAGCAACTCTCCAGTAAGAGGACACCTCTCCCTAAAGGACACTTTGACTCTGTAACTAGGTTTTGTTCTTTACAGAGAGGTAGTTCTACTGTATTTAGCAACTCTCCAGTAAGAGGACACCTCTCCCTAAAGGACACTTTGGCTCTGCAAAAGAGGTAGTTCTATTGTATTTAAATTCTCTTATTGTTATTTTTACAAAGTGGTGTCCTGCCTAGAAGTCCTCCTCTATGTGGCAGGCGGAGAATCAGCACAAGTAAGGGACTGCCCTGTAGTACGGTGTCATGAGCCGCTACGATAACTGTGAACAGGGAACTCTGAAATATGGCTGACTAACGGAGCATGCCCCTTTCCATGGAGCAGCAAAATCTGAAATTTATTGTTGACAAGACAACACCAACACAAAGTGGTGTGAAAATTATACCCAATAATGCTGTTTTAAACACAAGGTAATAAGACCAAATCCAATTAAATAGTGTGTGACATTTCGGTAACAGCATTGTTACCATCTTCAGACAAAAGTACTGAATGAGAAATTTTACCACAGCATGGTAACAACGCTGTTACAGAAACGTCACACACTATTTATTTAATTAGATTTGGTCTTATTACCTTGTGTTTATAATCTACTAGACGGGTGACCCGGGCTTCGCCCCGGGATTGACCCGTGTGCATATCTACCCGAGTGATATATATTTAGATAAGATTTTTTTTTATAATTGTTTGTTATTAGCATTATCTATTTGTTTGCATTAGCATAATTTATTCTAATCTTTGATAGAGGGCACTGTTCGTGAGCTAAGTAGAATAATTTGAATATATAGTTTTAATAATGATTTATATATTTTTTTAAATAGCCTATCGTCTTCCTCGTATTTTTTTACCTATGTATGGAAATTTTGGTTTGAATTAGTGAACTACTGCAAATTTGTATACCGGACATACAAACAAAAAAACATACAAACATTGATTGTTTTATATACAGTAAAACCCCGCTAAGACGAACCATGGATATAATGAACCTTCCCTTATAACGAACCCATCGAAAATCCCAATTCCATCCCATTAAAATTACCATCGTTATAACGAACTTTTCACTTTTCAAGCTAGCGAACTATCGCTATAACGAACCCAATTTTGGTCCCAAAATATTAAATTCTATCAAAAATACCATGCTTATAACGAACTTTTAATTTTAATTCTAAAATTCCAAAATTATAATTTTCAAATCTAATTAAAATTTTGTGTGAGCTCTAGCTCACAGATCGCAAATCAAAACAAAGAATTTAGCGACATTGGGTGTTTTTATTCACATTCTATTTTTATACTGCGCACTTTTATAAATTTTTCATGCCTTATTGAAAACTAAATTTCTTAACTATACATTAGGAAAATTCCTTAAACATGGATAAATTTTTAAAACCAGTTTTAAAAGATAATGGAAGTGCCAAAGAAAAAGTCGCTCGTACCAAGATATCACTTGAAAAGAAATTATCCATCATAAAAGCTATTGAAAGTGGTACATCGCAAGCGGAACTTCGGAAGAAAATGAAAATGAGCAAAAGTAGCATTTCTACTATATGGGGCAAAAGAGAAGACTATAAAAAAAAAAATGTTACAAAAAGGAATCAATCCCAACTATTGCCGCTATCGTCAGTGTCATTATCCACTTTTAGAAGACGCCTTGTATACGTGGTTAGTACAAGCTAGGCTAAAAAACATCCCACTAAATGGACTCATTTTACAACAAAAGGCCATTTATTATGCCATGGGTATGAAATATGATGAATTTGAAGCCAGTAATGACTGGCTTGATAGATTTAAGGCCAGAAGAAATATTATTTTTAGAAAAATTTGTGGAGAGGAAAGGGCAGTGAACCCATTGGTGGTGGAAGATTGGAAAGAGAAAATTCCTTCTTTTTTGGACAAGTATTCTCCCTCCAATATTTATAATATTGATGAATCAGGATTATTTCATAAATGTTTGCCTGACAAGACACTCACCTTCAAGGGAGACACTTGTTCTGGGACAAAGAGGTCCAAGGAGAGAATTACCTTTTTGGCTGGGACTAATATGAATGGCTCAGATAAGCTTCCTCTCCTGGTTATAGGGAAATATGCCAAGCCACGATGTTTTAGAAAAGAAAAAAATCTCTCCACCCATTATGAGGCAAATAAAACAGCTTGGATGACAGCTGTAATTTTCAAAAAATATCTTCACTATTTAGATTAATATTTTGGCAGTGAAAATAAAAAGGTGCTGCTCATCCTGGACAACTGTCCAGCACACCACCTTCCTGAAAAATTGGAAAATATTCAGGTAGTATTTCTCCCCCCCAATGCCACAGCCAAGCTACAGCCCATGGATATGGGGATTATTCTTGATATTAAAAGAAAATACAGGATGAAGTTGATACAAAGATGCCTTATAGACATGGAAAATGATAGAGAAACAAATATTACATTACTTGATTCAATAGAATTGTTGAATATGTCATGGAACTCTGTCCCTAAATCAACTATTGTAAATTGCTTTTCCTTGTCTGGGTTTGGAACCTTTCAAGCTGAAATAGCCCCACAAGATTCTACAATTTCTTTAAGCCTTGAAGAACTATCACGAGCAACCTCAAATTTTGAGCAATATGCCCATGTTGATGATAATGAACAGGTCTTCGCTGAAATGACAGATGAGGAGATTATTAAAATGGTTACAAATGTTCCTGATATTGATTTACCAGAAGAAGAAGAGGAGGAGGAAATGCCATCATCATCACAAGTGCTGTCATCTTTAAAATGGTTGAAGACATATTCTAGAATTTGTGACTTCACTGCAGAAGAAATTTTAAAAAATGAAGATTTCTTTGCTAGATATGAAACCAAATTATTGAGGAATATGTTAAAGCAGAAAAAAATAACGGACTACATCAAGTAAGCCTTTGTATCCTATATTGTAATATAATAATATTTATTTAAAATATATTGTTATTCCTTTTAAAATATTATTAATAAAGTTTTTATTTAATTTTTATATATAAGGTATACTTTTCTTGGATTTTTTTGACATATGGGGGGCAGGTTGCATTTATACTAATTTAATTATCAGAGGAACTGATCAAAAAGGCAATATTTTCACATGATTTTGTTTTTATTTTAATATACAGCTTTAATATATATAAATAGGTTTAATTTAGGGGGAAAAAAGCAGCCAATATTAAGAGGTAGCCTTTTTTTTTTTTTTTTTTTGCGCGTGCCCTTAAATTATATCATCAAAAAAAATTTAAATAGCCAAACCGTGGTGGCTATAGTGAACCAAAAGTCCCGTCCCAATGGGGTTCACTATAGAGGGGTTTTACTGTATAATCTATAATCCAAATTGTGCCTTATCAATAATGCTGTTTGTTTATATCACACTTTATTTGTGAGGATTATTGTCAGATTTGGTCAAATATCTACCTATCAACCATTATATATATTTTAAAGTCAATATTATTTTAGCATTTATGTTAAACAGCAGTGGAAATCTGATCCATCAAGTTTTTCATCTACTTTCAATGTTTGGGGTGAGACATTTGGCCCAATCTGAGACTAAGCCTCCCATTGGTAGTCACATCACAGTGATGTGCGATATAAACAAAGGCTATGATTGGTTCATTTTATGCATCACTGCCTTTTAAAACAAAATTTAATTATTAATATTTTAAATACCTGTGATTTCTTTATACTGTTATACATTATATTACTATACAGGGGGTCTGTGGAAGGATGGTCTAAACCGTTGGTTTTCGACCGCTACAACTTCTTTTTTCTGTTTGAAAAAAAAGAAATGCTCTAATGGCCCCCAATTCTTGCAAAAGTCCAACCCCACCAGCGAGTGCAAGTAACCAAATGGGGCTCTGGCACATTTGTAAGTACAAAGTCAAACTGCTTTTCACATGTGTAGACATGTGGTGCGCTTACAGTAAAAGCAGTCGCTAACTACCCACCATGATTATCATGGCCTGTACCACGTGTACTAGGGATAAGCAAAAAATATATATTACTATATATTTATTTTGTCTAAATGGCCTTCTATTTCAAATTAGAAATTTTTTTTGAAAATAATTTAGCAAAATTGTAAACACATGTTTGTTATGAATACACACGCTGTTAATTATTTTGAAACCGTCACGGTGGTATGAACACAAACAATTAGTAACATATATTACTGCATACATATGTATTGCCACCATTTTGCCATCATTTTGACAAATGCTTCCATCAATCTAGATATGAATTTATTCAATCGGCAGGTGAGTAGAAATTAACAATACTAGTATATACAAAAATGTTAAAAAATAAATTTCAAATTAGATTTAGAATCTAGTCTCATTTCTTTTTATATCTATACTTGAATATAAACGAGTTTCTATATAGTGAGAAACAAGAACAAAAGAGAAACAATAAACATAATTATCAAATTTTAGATGCCTCATTTTCTTTTGGTTATTGTTAAGACGAATTTTAAAAGTAAACTGAAAAAGTTTTTAAATGAAAGCTGAATAGAATTTGTTTTATTATTTTGTTTTTAAAACATTGACTTCAGAGAACTTGTAATTTCTCATGCAATAATTGTGTATATCAATTTGCTTGAACAAAAGAATTTCCCGAATGTTTGTAAAGTAAAAAAAAAAAATATCAGCGTTTATATTATAGTAATAGAATAAAGACAACATGTGGGAGGTAAATTTAATAAATTTAAAAATTCGGTTTCTTTATTATGGGTATATTGCTTAACAAGCTTGTGGTTTGTCAACTTAAAAGTTATTAATTTAAAATAATATACTTAAAAATTAAACTCACCTGAGCCGTGTCCGTCATATTAAAATAACAATACTTTAAAAATCTAAAAAAGAAAGCCGATAAACGCACGATACTATATTGTGTACGGCTTCTAGATTTCTCTTTAAATGATGATAACTTTCCAGTTTATACTCAGTAAATATTTTTTTTATTTACGGAATAAAAAAAAACTTTGTTTTTAGAATTAAAGAACATTTATACCTTTTTGATATCGTTAAGGGAAATTTTTACTTTAATAAATACAATTTTCATTTTATGCATATTATTACATTGTAAAGTGAGATAAGACTAACATGAGAACGACATTGTAAATTATTTTGATCAAAAATGATTCAACCTTTTTACAAAAAAATAAAATAGAGGCAAGGATTTTTTTATATTTTCTGATTAACATAATATCAATAATAAAATTATGTTGTTGAAATAATAAATATTTTGAGAAAAAAGCTCGTTCCCTATTAGAGATGTGATCCACAGCTTGTAAATTTTGTTACCACTTACAAGGATCCTGCGTATTTTTTTGTTAAGAATTTCCTTAGCGACTTGAGAGTAGTCCCTTATAGCTCACGTCCATTTTTTTTTTTTTTTTTTTGCGGCGAGAAGATCTGATTATAAACATTTATAACGCCTTTCCAAATGCTTTATTTTTATTTTCCTGACAAGGGCAAAACAATTTTGTGGAAATGTTGAGAAAATAAAACTTTTTCAGGCCAAAGTGTCTCTTATTTTTAAGAACTATAAATGCCAGCCAGGTAACCTGTATCTTTAAGATACTCCTCACGGGTTCTTGCACCTGGATAATGTCCCCTGTGTGCGTCCTTACCATTTCCACAACCAAAAACTACTTATAAAATGTTACAGAATACTTCTTCTAGACACCAGGAGGAACAAGGAATGCAGAAGCCAGACCCTATTGGAGGTAAACCAGCTAGATCAGGTAAAAAAGAGAAAGTGGAGCTCCTCTCCACCCGACCACTCTGTAAAACCTGTTAACCCAGTTAACACTTGCCTTGGAAAACCTTCGCCCAAAGGACCATCGAGACCTAGAGGTGCCGCAGTTCGAAGATACTATCCAGTGTAAAGTTTTTTCAAGACTATGACAACCAAGCGGGCCGAGCTGGACTGCCCGCGTCTGAGAAACTATTAGAATGCTGTTGTTCCTGGTCCAACAACTCTTTCAAAACTTCCGCCAGCTTCAACAGGAAATCCTGTATTATTTCAAGGAGAGATAGACCTTTCTGGACATTTACACATCAACCAGTCATGCCACCTACGCGAAATACTTCGCATTGCGCCTAAAAGGTCAATCCCTGGAAGTATACTACAACCGCACCCATACCACCATAGGACTGCAACTGACCAGATCCAGGAAGCTATCTTGGAAACCTTAACAGAAGTCGCTCACTAAGGGTAGTTGATAATAATCGTGCCGCCAACTTCCCTAACCGAGTGGAATGACCTAGTAGCATGAATTGGAAGATCTAACCAGTCAACGAAACGCTAAACAGTGATTAGTAATCGACCTTATATTTCAGGACCCTAAACCAACACCTCGATGTTTCAACAAAGGTCTTTCTACGATACAACCAGCCTGCCACTCTTACCATGCCGATAATGTTCCCAGAACTATTAGAACAGCCAATATCATAAACTACATAAACATAACTATGAAGAAATGTCGGGTAATCGTTTCACAAAACACTGATGCGAAATTCGGTAGAATAATTCGCAGTGACGATTCTTTTGTGGGCTGTTGCAAGGATTTAAATAAGATCACTAAATGGCAGAAAGGAGAGGGTAAAAGTCTCCTTCAAACTAACTTTATTTAATACAACTTAAGAGGACAGAGGAATACACCCAACTGGGCGGTAGAAGACCAGGCCGTGTTCTGGTCCTTTGTTGGCGGCGCCGCCGGGGCTTGTTTGTTTACAGTCACCCAGTCCTGAAATGGATCTCAATTATTCCACAATAACATAAACGCAATGGAAAATGCTCTTCTTCGCCAGGTACACCCTAGGCGAAGGGGAATCACCAATATGTCCCATGAGGCAAGCTGCTACCAGACCAACAGCGACACACATCAAGTTTTCCACTTTGCACCACCCTAAGTTCCAGCTTCACAGATGTCCCAAAATCTCACTTCCTCTGGTCCATACGAGAACGCATCTTAAATAGAGTACCAAAAGAATTTTAAAGCTCTATGAATAAAAGGTTAAATAACAACATAAAACTAGAAAAAAATATTCAGATCCAATCGATAAAAGGTCATTTGTCCACCATCGGTGTTTTTATCACAAATTTCAATAGGCTTGATAAATTAAAAAAAAAGTATTTTATAAACGCACAACTCACTCTCTCTCATCCAATTGGAGAAATTGTTGCGCGGTGAACCTTCACCATGGATGTGTCCGCTCTATCCCCTGGACCGACCTGCGTCAAAACTGCTTTCTGGGTGCCTTCTGACAGCGTCTCCTGCAGGAAAACGCGAACTCCAGCTATTATGTGGAATACGCGGAGACCATCGTTCTGCGGAGATCGGCGATCCCCATTACCTGCCTCACCAGCCAGAGGGCGCGCCTGGCACTGTTTTTCGGCACTGCTGCAGTAACATCCTGTTGCCAAGCTAACTGCGCGGTGGACCCCCATCGTGAATGCGCCCTACCCCATTCTCTGGGCTGACCTGCGTCACAACTGGTTCTCAGGACGACGCAGACATCGCCCTACAGCTGGTCTGGCTGCTCTCCAGCCTCTCGCTAGATTGACCAAATCTAGCTAAGCTCCCCTGGCGGCGCCACCGCCGGTGAGAAGTTGTTGTTGATGACGAAGAATCAGAGGTGGTGCGCATGCGCTACGGAAAAAAAAGAAGCAGAAAGAACTTTTACCAAGAAGGGAAGCGACGCCATTTAAACGCGTCGAACATTTTCATATTTAATCCTTATGTTTTAATTAAAGTACCTAAATTTAATCCAATGTCAATCTTAAATTATCCAAGTTAAGTACACTATTTTAAACATATATTTAAGCAAGTTTTTCTACCAAAATGTTTATAAATAGTGTTTTTATTTACCGATAAGTTTTATTACATCTAAGTTTTTTTCTAAAAGTTTGAATACCAACAAGTTTTATAATCTATAAGTTTGTAGGGACACCACTCATTCTCAATAATTATTCTAGAAAATGTAAATTCAATTTGTATATTTTATTTTTGGTTATAATTGATAGTTTAGAAATTATAATCTTTTTTTGTAAAAAATATTTGTTATCATCATAAATAATTTGTTGCCTTCGAATTGTAAACAAACTTTGTATATAAAGACATTTTAGATATAAGATATTGAATTAATATGTGTGAAGAAAAATAAATTGTTTAATTATTCAAAGTTGTAATAATTGAGCCTCAAGAAATGCCCACATATATATTGGTGAGCCAGACGCGATCCAAATAAAGCCAAAATACGAAGGTAAGCCAAGCCTAAAAAAGAACAACTTTGAATTAGCGATTCCTGTTCAAGATCCAGATTTTATTTTGCATATTACCCATTTATATTATTGCTAATTTTTCTTTTAATATTACCTTTATATAATTTCGTCTAATATTTTTAAATTTTTGCCTATTACTTTAATTAGATTTTCTTCATCAAAATATTATTTTAACAAAAATGGAATCAGAAAATAAGCCTAGCGAAATTGCTACAGAATTATGCAAAGTCAGCATTAAGATCCCACCTTTCTGGGTTGAAAAGCCCGAATTATGGTTTCATCAGGTTGAAGCTCAGTTTAAAATAAATGGCCTTGTTCAGGAAGAAACGAAGTTCAATTATTTGATCTCCCAGCTAGAACCGAAATACATGGAAAGTATTTGGGATATAATAAATAGCAGAAGCGACACCAAATACTCTGACTCTAAGTTGCGGCTGCTAGAATCGTTCAGACAAAGTGAAGGTCAGAGAATAAAACAACTTATTTCCGGTATTGACCTAGGAGACATGAAGCCAAGCCAATTACTACAAAAATTAAAATCCCTCGCTACCCCAGATGTTCTTGAAAATTTGATTAAAACCTTATGGCTGGACAAATTGCCAGTCTCAATCAAAACATCTTAATAGTAAGCGACGAGGATATAAGCAAGTTGGCCATAATGGCTGATAAGATAAATGAAATAAATCCCTCAAAGGAACTATACCAGGTAAAGGAAGCCTCATCCCCAATGGAACAGTTGCTCACTAAAATGGAAGACCTCGAAAAACAGGTGTCTGAATTGCGACTGGAGATGTCGAGATCTCGATCTGAAAATAGGATCTATTCAAGACCACGAAGCAATTCTCGGAAACGCTTCAACCCTGATGGTAAATATTGCTTTTACCACTTCCGTTTTGGCGCCAAATGTTTACCAAACAAGTGCAAGCCTCCATGTAGCTGGAAGGAGTCGGGAAACGGGAACCAGCGGCAAAACTAGCGACTAGTTTTGTTGCTGACCAAATACAGGATAGTCGCAAACATCGTCTATTTGTTAAGGACAAAGAAACGGGTAGGCAGTTCCTGATAGACAGCGGTGCTGACGTCAGCGTAATTCCGCCAACTGATAAGGATGTGCCAAGCAACGAACTCTTGCTATATGCTGCAAATGGTTCCAATATAGTAACATTTGGCACTAAGGTGATCAAAATAGATTTGGGCCTAAGGCGATCCTTTCAGTGGTGTGTCATCATCGCCAAAGTGAACAAAGGAATTATTGGAGCTGACTTTTTAAATAATTTCAAGTTGATACTTGACATTAGCAATAAAAGGCTAATTGATGGCATAACTAACCTCTCAATTCGAGGTGATGTCATGTCCATCGACAGCACAAGTATCACCAGCACCATAAACAAGAACGAAAAATATTACAATATATTGGCACAGTTCCCCGAAATAACTAAGCCCAATTTTTTAATAAATAAAGTCAAACATGACGTCGAACATCACATTATTACAAAGGGACAACCAGTTTTCTCGAAACCAAGACCATTGGACCCCATGAAACTGAAATTAGCAAAAGAGGAATTCCAGTTCATGCTTAATAATGATATAATCTGCCGATCAAGTTCACAATGGTCAAGTCCACTGCACATGGTCTTGAAGAAAAATGGGACGTTTAGACCTTGTGGTGATTACAGAAGGTTAAATGACTGTACAGTTCCAGATAGATACCCAATTCCGAGATTAAACGATTTTAGTCACATACTGAACAAAAAGAAAATATTTTCAAAGGTCGATCTTTTTAAGGCATATTTTCAAATTCCAATAGCCGAAGAAGATAAGCCAAAAACTGCTATTACCACACCTTTTGGATTGTTTGAATTTAATGTTATGAGCTTTGGACTAAGGAATGCACCATCAACATTCCAGAGATGCATCCACCAAACTCTCCAAAACCTTGATTTTACATCCCCATATCTAGATGATATTCTAATAGCTTCCGAGTCAGAAGAGGAACACCAAAACCATCTGAAGATAGTATTTGAAAAATTTAGCAAATACGGATTGAGAATAAATATGGAAAAATCTGTCTTTGGAGTTAAAGAAATAGAATTCTTGGGTTATTTAATTACGCCTGAAGGATTTAGCCCACTTCCAGAACGCGTAAAAGTTATCCAAGAATATAAATTGCCTACTACGATTCAGGAATTACGAGCCTTTTTAGGCATGTTAAATTTCTACCGTCCATTTTTGAAAGATGCTGCGGAAACACAATCCATTTTGCACGATTACCTCAAAGGTTCAAAAAAGAAAGATAAAAGATTAATTAATTGGACCGAAGAAGCAGAAGAAATATTCAATAAATGCAAGAATGACCTAGCAAAAGCTACACTGTTAAGCTATCCCAATTCAGAACTACCTCTGTCGCTTTGCACAGATGCTTCAAATTGGACGATAGGCGCAGTTTTGCAACAATACGAGAACGAAGCATGGAAACCATTTGCATTCTTCTCGAAGAAGCTAAATGAAAGTCAAAAAAATTATAGTAATTGTTGGGCCAGATTTTCCACAAAATAAGACCCAACAATGATGTAAACATTTACATCATATATATATACACAGTGTCTTGCCGGAATGTTTGTTGTCCAGATGGAAGTCCCACAACAATGGCCGACGGTGCTCTAAAGGTCAAGTCAGGGGAGGACGCAGCCCTGGAAGTGTATCCCAAGACCTGCTGTAGAAAGATGACATCGGCCCTGTTTAACCCGTAATTACTGGCGTTCGGCTTGAAAGGCCGTGTGAAAATTAAAAATGTTTGCGAAATTTTCAAAATGCAATATTTTTCATCAAATTTTTAGGTATCTTAATAAAATGCATTTATTCGAAGAACTTTTCATTTTAAGAGAAATCTATTTTGTATATCCCGAGTTATTAAATCAAACGGCCTTTAAAGCCGAGCGCCAGTAATTACGTCACTAGGAATTTTAGCGCCCCTATTATTGGCCGTTTCACTTTTGGTTTTATAGACGTTCAAACGCAACAAATAAGTTGAGCATTCGTTTTTTTTATTACTCTTGCTTCAATTATATGCATTCTAAATTGTGTTTTGTGATTGTAATTTTGTATAATATAATAGAAGTTCGGTTCCACTTTTGGTTTTTCAAAAAACAAAAATTTGGTATCCTATGTCCCTAAAATTGGAAAATCTGTTATATTACTCTTCACAATGCATTCGACCACAACAATTGATCAAGAAACTGCTGAACAATAAAGGCCCGAGATAATCACATTTTATAATATGACCAAAGGTGGTGTAGATGTAGTTGATCAGACATGTATTCAGTTGGAAGAAGAACCAAAAGATGGCCCCTGTGTTTATTTTTCAACTTTTTGGATGTGGTTGCAATAAATTCAGCAGTAATTTATAAGGCTGTCAAGCAAGACGGTGGAATGGCTCGAAAAGATTTTATAAAGCAGCTTGCTCTACAACTAATGAGAGATGCCTTGAATATGAGAAATCAAGCCAAAAATTTGTCAAGAGATCTGCAAGTATTAATTCAGAAGCATGCTGGAACTTCATCACTTGAGGTAGGCAAATATTTATTTGATATTCAAACGAAATATCAATAATATGTGTTATCTAGGAATCCACAAGCTGCAGTCCTTGGTCCAAAAAACGCAAAAGATGATACCTATGTAAAAAAGATCGTCGAACTCAAATGCAATTCAAAAAATGCAAAGAACCAATCTGCAAAGATCATTCTATTGAAATATGCTTGAATTGTGCACCTAATCTTGAATAAAATATTTTAGATAGAATTTTTTAGAATATATATAGAATATTTAGATAGAAAGAGTTTCTTGTATATTTTCATTCAATTTTGTTTAGAGCTCTGTTTATTCGAAAAAAACAAAATATTTATTCTTTGGAAATTATGTGTATACGTTTAATTTATTTTTATTTTATAAATAACATGGTTTATTATTGATTTTAAAAGACGGCCTGAGAGGCCGAACGCCAGTAATTGTGTAAGGAAAATAGGCGCCAGTAACTAAGGGTTAAGTAGCCATAAGCCCGATGCAGACAGAACCAGAGGAAGACCAGAAACCGGGAAGGCATTCAGTTGGAGAGGATAACTATGCCATTAAGGTCCAGAAAGGCTGGAGACGATACCCATGCCTGGAGATGACATAGGTCCTGCCCAAGGATCCTGGAGCCCATTTCAGAGAGGTCCAGCGGAGGATCTACACCAGAAGCCGGAGAAGATGCCCAGCGAGAGATGACAACTACGCCATTAAGGTCCAGAAGGCTGGAGATGATACCTATGCCTGGAGATGACACCTATGCCTGGAGATGACACGGGTCCTGCCCAAGGATCCTGGAGCCCATTGCAGAAAGGTCCAGCGGAGGATCTACAAACTATGTACATGTGTATATATTATCTAATCCCAATCACCTTTCTTTTTATGCAATATGAAACACCCAAAAGGGTTACATTACCATTTCAAAAATTCCCTAAATTTATTTTCTTTATTCTAAAAATGAATAAAGGCCAATTACTAGCACATCCAGATAGATTGGACATATTTCCCTATTTTTAAAATTTCTTAAAGAAGAAATTATTATGTAAATTTCTCAGAGGGACAAACATGTTTGTTTTTACTTAATTTTATTACTAATCTAAATTATCCCTTGATAAGAAGGATAATTTAATTTTTTCTTTATTATTTTATTTTATTCTAAAATGAAATAAAATCAATCACTCACATAGCTAGGTAAAATGGTTGTGTCTAGTTATTTTTATTTCTTGAAGAAGAAATTATTATAAATTTCTCATAGGATAATTTTATATTTATTGTTTCAAAATTTTCTCTTTTAAAAAAATAATAATATTATTATTTTTAAAATTAAATATCCTAAGAATATTTATGGAATTAATTTTTATTACTCTGTAGTAAAATTGAGGGCTGACCTCGCGGGATTGTTTTGAAGATAACGGTTAGTTTTTTGAGTGGAGGGCGAACAAAACGGTCGATCCATGGGAGCACTGGCATCCAAGGGAAACGGTAGGTTAACATCCTTTCCATAAAACTTAGGGCTTACCTAATATGTCAAAGAGACATATTTTTAGCTTAATTTAATAGGTCTAGAAAGAAATTTCATATTTTGTCCTTGTATGAAAACTTAGGGCTTACCTAATATGTCAAAGAGACATATTTTTAGCTTAATTTAATAGGTCTAGAAAGAAATTTCATATTTTATCCTTGTATGAAAACTTAGGGCTTACCTAATATGTCAAAGAGACATATTTTTAGCTTAATTTAATAGGTCTAGAAAGAAATTTCATATTTTGTCCTTGTATGAAACTTAGGGTTTTGTTAAAGAGAAAATAGATTTTTTTGTTCATGTTGCCTACAAAATGAAATGTTGTGTATTCATCTAATTGAATAAAATTTATGTTTAATATTGGAAGTGTTCTGGTAATAATTTTATTCTTAATCAAAATACAAAACAAGTGTGTATCTATGATGTGTGATATATTTCCTTTGCGCATGTATCTAGGTTTAGCCTACTGTGGTTTACAAAAATATAAATGTTACTATGGCTGAGCTAGTGAGGTTGAAACAAGGGATGTTCTTAAATAGGACATAAAAAAATGTCCCTACATACTTATGATCGATAATTACTAAGCATATACATGTCAATCAAACATTTCAAATATATGCTGGAAGGAAGAACATTTAAAATATTCACTGATAATAAGCCCCTAGTCTTTGCCTTCAAGCAAAGAAATGATAAGGCATCTCCGAGGCAAGTTAGACAACTACAATACATTTCACAATTCTCTACAGATATCATCTACATCAAAGGAGAACAAAACATAGTTGCTGATAACTTATCGAGAATAGAAGACATCACCAAGATAATCGATTATGATGAGATAGCAAAAGAACAAGATAAAGATAAGGAACTTATAGAACTTATCAATTCGAATAAATCTCTAAAATTCAAACGCTGTCCATTACCATCTGGTAAAAGTTTGTGGTGCGACACATCTACTGAAAAGATTAGACCATTCGTTCCCAAACAATTCAGAATGAAAATTTTCCAACAAATACATGGATTATCACACCCTGGAATTAAAACATCTGTGAAAGACATGACATCGAGATTTATATGGCCAGACATAAAAAGAAATATAAAAGAATGGGCGCAAACTTGTATTCAATGCCAAAGAAATAAAACTTCTCGCCATACAAAATCAGAAATTAAGCAATTTAAAGAACCTGATGAACGTTTCAGCACGGTTCACATAGACCTAATCGGCCCATTTCCACCCTCCAACGAATATGTTTATTGCCTCACGTGCATAGACCGTTTCACTGGTTGGATTGAAGCAATACCCATACGAAACGAAACTGCCGAAACAGTAGCAAGAGCATTTTACGAAGGATGGATCACCAGATTTGGAGTCCCATATGAAGTGATCACCGACCAAGGAAGGCAGTTCACTTCGGAATTGTTTAAAACCTTGGCGACTTTATGTGGAGTGAAACTTAAGCACACCACCGCATATCACCCACAAAGTAACGGAAAAATTGAAGATTCCATAGAACACTAAAAGCAGCAATAAGGGCGCACAACTCAAATAAATGGACAGAGTCAATTCCCACGGTACTGCTAGGACTAAGAGCAGCCTTGAGAAAAGACTCTGACTACTCATTGACACAAATGGTCTATGGAAAAACAATTAAACTTCCAGGCGAGTTTTTCGACGCCCCTAAAATTTCAACCACCCCGGAGACATTTCTCCACAAACTGCAAAAGCAGATGGAATCACTCAAGCCCAAGTTAACACGACACAATACGTCCCCCAAAATATTTGTTTTCAAGGACTTAGAGACGTGTTCTCATGTCTTCTTGAAGACATGCAGAGTGAGAAAATCATTGGAGCCTGCCTATGAGGGCCCATTCAAAGTTACTTCTAGGACCGACAAATACTTTTCAATCGAAATTAAAGGAAAGGAAATAAATATTTCTATCGATAGACTCAAACCAGCCTACATACTAAAAGAGGAAGAGGACATAGCCACCACACCTGGAGTAGCTGGGGACCCAAGACTCGCCCCACCTGGAGAGGATAAAGAACCTTCCGCCAGAGCTGCCCCCAAGATGTCAAGATCTGGAAGGACAATAAGAACCCCTGTTCGTTTCAGAGATAAGGTGGAATGTTACCCAGGTTAGGAGTTGTTGTCCTACATGGTCCTCATCTCGTAACTTAGTTACTTGGGAGGGAGTGATGTAGGGACACCACTCATTCTCAATAATTATTCTAGAAAATGTAAATTCAATTTGTATATTTTATTTTTGGTTATAATTGATAGTTTAGAAATTATAATCTTTTTTTGTAAAAAATATTTGTTATCATCATAAATAATTTGTTGCCTTCGAATTGTAAACAAACTTTGTATATAAAGACATTTTAGATATAAGATATTGAATTAATATGTGTGAAGAAAAATAAATTGTTTAATTATTCAAAGTTGTAATAATTGAGCCTCAAGAAATGCCCACTCAAGTTTGATTACCAACAAGTTTTTTTTATCTATAAGTTTTATTATCACTAAGTTTATTATCTTAAAGATTATTTATCAAAAGTAAGATTTTCTACCTATTAATTAAGCACAAGTCAAAGTTTATTTTTATCATTTATCTACAACACTGGCCTTCCACGCCCAACCACATCCTGAACATTCAGGCGTGCCACCTGTGCCACCGATCCGTGCGACCCTTGCTTTGCTTCAGGAGGTGTTCGCCTCCTGCGAAGTGCCTCTGGATCTGCAGGCCTTCATCCCGAGGCAAAGAAGTTTACTAGTGAGGCGAAGGCTAGCATCTATAATTATTATTGGTATTTAGATGGGTAACACCCCAGCCATCACATCGACCTGCCCACTCTGTGGGAAAGAACTCTGGCGGTCCATCAGTGGCGAGTCTTTCCCGCAGTGGACGCCACCAATGAAGACTTTGTATATATTATATATATGTGTGTATATTTATCAATTTTATATTTATTTATCTATGTATCCTTATTTAATATTTTATTTTTATTAATCACTTATTTTATATTTATCCTTATATAACCTTATATGAACAATGTAATAAAGAAGTTTCAATCTCAATCTCTTTATATATATCTCTCTCTCTGCCCGCTCCAACTATCCTTCCTTCTAGGACCTCGGGCATTGCCTTGCCTCGAGCCAGTATGAACAACATTTACGAGGGTTGTCCTGTTAAATAAGTTCCACAGAGGTAGGCTTATTTGCCCTGAACTATACATTTTCGAAAATATCAGAGTTTTTTCATTTTTCTAAATATTCCCGTTTCGTTAATGCATTTTTGCATTCGGGACATCTACTTATGGAACTCACAATCAAATAACTCTGCCGCCTGGCTGCGTAGAAAGCCTAAAACCGCTTCTTCCAACTCGTGTACTATTGGAGCTATAATGGGCCTGGACAATTGGCTTTCAGGAAAAGTAATCTGAGCCATTGGATCCAGGAATTACTATATACGCAGAATGTGAATGGTCAGGAGGCACAATGACGCACATAGATCAGCTGAGACTAGAGCAATAAAAGAAAAACAGGATACATATAAGAGCTTAGCTCAGATAGAAAGTCCATCAATTGAGCACAATTTTAATGAAAACGAGATTTAGGGTTCAGCATAGTTGGAAAATCTACCAAGCAGAAGTTACAAAGAGACACCAGTACCCATCCAAGATAGAGGACAGGAATTTAAGGATAGACCCAGGCGCAATATTGGACGACCTAGCTACTTCCTAGCTTATCAGTTGCTTCAGTGAGGAGAAGTTTTGTATAATATCATTCTTGCCAACATCATTGTTGTCATTGATAATGTTATTTATTATTGTCGGACGCTGCTGATTCCACACTATTCTGTTCAGTGATATGCTAACCTTGAGTATGCAAGAAGGAACATGTGGTCATTGGACATGCTGCGCTGCCTGGAGTATAGGAGCTCCATTTATGCTTCTGTTTAATTTAGTTAGAATATTTATGTTTATATAAAGGTTTAATATAATTTTCCTATGATTGTGTAAATATTCATTGAATTTATCATCATCACCTATTTTGTTAACAAAAATGTTATATGAAAAATAAAGTAATGTAATTGAACGAAATGGTAGCCCTCATGTTTACTGATCCAATGTTTTAATAATCTAAGGTTTATGTTGTAAGAAAATTATACATTGAGAAGAATTATACATTGGTCCCTCGAGCTGGATTGAACGTAAGTAAAAGTCAAGTTAAAATTGATCGAAAAAAAGGGCAACTTATATGTGTTTTGTAACCATATATTTCAACTAAAAGTATTTGGGAAGAGAATTTAATAGCAATTATGGATGTAGAAACTTTAATTAAAAAGGATAAAAAAAACTATAAAAGGCATAGAGGAAAATATCGAATCCATTGTGTCTATGGTAGATATTAATGCAACGAAATGCAAACTAGATTATGCAAATAATGATTTGATGAAAATGAGTGATGTTTTCTTGCAGCAACTTGAGGATGATGATTTGAATGACGAAGTGGAAATTTGTATAGATAAGTGTATAAGATTAAAGTGTGAATTAGATTTAAAGCATAATGGGCAAGAACCATCTGAAAAAAAAAAGATGTTAATTTACATGTTAAAATGCCTAAACTTGAGTTGCGAACTTTCAATGGCAGATTAAAATCATGGCTTTCATTTAAAGATCTATTTTTTTCTGCAATTGGTTCTAAATCACAAATACCTGATATTAAAAAGTTACAATATTTGAAAGGCCAACTGAGAGGCGAAGCCCTAAGACTGGTCAACGCATTTCCAATTACAGCCGATAATTATGTTGAGGTTTGGCAAACTTTATTAACAAGATATGATAACCCAAAGGATCTAATTTTCACCCAAATAGATAATGCATTAATATTATCAAAATTAGCCGATGACAACCATAATTCAATGTTTAAACTTCTAGATAGCTGCAACGAAATAATAAGAACAGTGAAGGTATTGGGTTACCAAATCGATAGTTTATCTGAACTATTTTTCGTCAAGATCATACAAGATAAGCTTGATAAAACCACAAGAAACAATGGGAATTGCAGAACAACCCAAGAGTTGTGCCTTCAATTAAGGATTTAATGGAATTTTTGGAAATTCACGCAAAATCGCGCAAAACATTCACGCAGGTGAATTTCGGGAATTTCGGGACATTTTGCGAGTTACTCTTATGGACTTGTGGAGTTTGAATTTACGCCACATTTCAAATCAGATGAACTTTTCAAGGTGAACGCCTTGGTGTTGGATAAGTTGACAAAATAATTTGCCAACTCTTACAGTCCAAAGTCAAACTTGGCGCATCTCAAAACCATGCCTCTGGCTGATCCAGATTATAATATTTCTGCTCCCATCGACATATTAATTGGTGCTGAGTTAGCTATGACCCTGTTCACTGGCGAGTCCTTTATCGGCGATGAAGAACAACTAACTGCTACTTCTTCTAAATTAGGATTGCTCCTTTCTGGAAGAGTTTCCTCTAAGAGAAGTAGGAGAAGTATTAGGAATATCATTCAGTCACATTGTTGGGCCATTTTTTTACAAAACAAACACAACAATGATGTAAACATTTTACATCATATATGTACAGTGTCTCGTCGAAGTGTTTTACTGTCCAGATGGAGGATTTGGACTAGCTCTGGGCTTGTATCCCGAAGCCCGCTGCAGAAAGGCCCAGATGGAGAATGTACATATATAATATATGTTTTATAACCAATCCCTTCCTTTATATGCAAGATGAAAGGTCAAAAATTTTTGTTATTACCACATCGAAATTTAAAATTATTTTTTTATTCCAAAGAATAAAACTAATTAAATATATACTCTAGATAGATTAGATATTTTCTTTTAAAGATAACAATAAAAAAAATTAGGAAGAAATACTAAATTAAAATCTCAAGGAATCGACCTGATACATTTTATTATTTTTTTTATTATTAATTTAAATTTACTTTTATTCCAAAGAATAATTTTTATTTTTTATTTTTCGAATATATTCTGCGAAATTAAATTACTTTTTCTTTTTACTCTGTAAAAATAAGATGAAAAATTTTTGGAGGGACGCGATTTTTGAAATTTTAGTCAGTTAGAACCGAAGAGTCGAAGGGAACATGGAGAGCAAATCGAGTCGAAAGAAATGAGCCTAGGATGGTGAGTAGAAGAATAAACAAAAATGGTAAGTTTACTATACCCTATAAATTTCCTTTGTGGGCCAAAAAGGCTCGTTTATAGAATATAAACCACATATAGCATTTAATAGGTTATTTTTTCTTTGGCTGCAATCTCTACTATATAGTATATATCAAATAGAAGATTTTCCATTTTATATTTCGATGGAATTAGAAGTAAAGAAACGTTTATTAGGAAAGTATCTTTCATCTTGCATATAATCTACCCCTTATCCCAAATTTATAGATAGTTTTAGTCATAATAAAATTTAATATGTATTTCATTTATCAATTTGTATTTTTTTTTTGTGTTTATACCAGACTAGACATAAATTCCCATTAAGTGTATTGGAATGAAGTGTGTGTGTTATTCGAAATCGTAAAGGTGATGATTATACACTTTATCATTATAGAAATTAACCCAATAATAATGTTGCATTAAGAAAAAATTTTTTGTTAACCCATTTTGAGGTTTACCCTTGGTACCATGTTATAATACGGAGGTTGAACTTTGGATACGAGGATTTGATATACTAAATAAATTTCAAAATTTGAAAGTGTGTTAACATTTAGGTGTTTATATTAATCGTATATTGTATTTTTTTTATGTTTTTGTGTTTGCCGTGGCGAGTTTGGCGAGTTTAGTTTACCAATTAGTTATCAAATACAACGTATTTCGACATGTACAAATACGACTTAACAACATCATGCATGCCTGGAAACCCAAAATATAGTCGAAAAATTTGGAAATTGGAATCCATTCCTGATGTGACTTCTATATCTAAGGATGAAAATGTGAAAGTGAAATCCATTTTGTGGAAACACATGGAAGGGATTCCACAGGCAGATATGTTGTACAACTGCCCTTTCGGAATGACTGCCAATTAGGAGATTCAAGATCCAATGCGATCAAAAGACTTTGTTCTTTGGAAAGATCTTTGATTCTACGACCTGAAGTTTATGACCAATATAGAAGCTTCATTAAGGAATATCTTGAATTGGGACACATGAGCTTAGTACCAAAGGAAGATATCATTAAGGGAAGGTACTATCTGCCTCATCATCCTGTAATAAAGGAAAAGAGTTGCACCACCAAATTGCGAGTAGTATTTGATGCATCAGCAAAGACTGATTCAGGTTTGTCCTTGAATGATGCTTTAATTCCAGGGCCCAAAATTCAACAGGATTTGTTTCACATCATTCTGAGATTCAGAATTCATCCTGTTGCTATAAATGCTGATATCGCCAAGATGTATAGGCAAATTAGAATATCACAAGAAGACTCGGAATTCCAAAGAATTGTATGGCGGAATGATCCTCATGATAAAATAAAGAACTATCGGCTAGAAACTGTCACCTATGGGACTAGTTGTGCACCATTTTTGGCCACTCGTATCATCAAACAGTTGGCTTTGGATGAGCAGAGTAAGTTTCCAAAAGCTAGCAAAAAAGCATTGACAGATTTTTATGTTGATGATCTAGTAACCGGAACTTTATCAGTAGATGAAGGCAAGAATTTGGTGCAAGAACTCTATGGTTTACTAAGTGCAGGAGGCTTCGAACTTCGTAAGTGGACGTCCAATGTTCCTGATGTTCTTTCACTTTTACCAAATCATTTAAGATCCATCAACACAAATATTGGGTTTGAGGAATCCAAGGAAATTGTCAACGTTTTAGGCCTTCAATGGCAACCAAGAACTGATGGTTTCACATGGTTGCTAGAATATTTGATCCACTGGGTTGGATCTCACCATTTACGACCACTATTAAACTGATTTTGCAAGAACTTTGGAAGACTGGTTTGGAATGGGATGACCCAATTCCAGAGGACTAAGAAGGAAGCTGACTTTGATAAACCAGGATCTTCCATCGCTAGAGCATATTCAGATCCCAAGATGCGTGGTACCAGGTAATTATTTGAAGGTAGAATTTCATGGATTTTGTGATGCATCACAGAAGGCATATGCTGCATCTCTGTATCTAAAGGTGATCCTTTCAAACACAAGCGCTAAGACATTTCTCTTAGTGGCAAAAACAAGAGTCGCACCTATGAAGGTGGTTTCACTTCCAAAGTTAGAATTATGTTCTGCTCTACTATTGGCAAGATTAGTGAAAACTGTATATGATAACCTTCCTCTTACCATCGATGAAATTTATTTATGGCCTGATTCTACTATAGCCTTATGCTGGATCAATTCCGAGCCGTGCTGATGGAAGACATTTGTGGCAAATCGAGTTGCTGAGATACACCGGCTTGTCTCCGGGGTTTGGTGCCATGTTGATGGAAGGCAGAATCCAGCAGACTGTGCATCACGAGGAATATTTCCATCCGACTTAGTATTAATAGCTCCAAGGAAGAATTTAAACAAGAAGAAAAAATCAAGACGTATTTTGGTACAATTGAGAGTGAAATTCCATCCATTGTGATAAACTGCTCATCATTAACCAAACTGAAATGTATCATAGCTTGGTGCTTAAGATTTGTCAACAACAGTCGAATGCCTTCACATTCAAGGAACAGGGAGCCCTAAACATTAAGAGAGTTGAATGATGCCCTGTTGACAGTTGTTAAGTGTGTTCAATCTATTGAATTTTCCAAGGAAAAGCATTGCCTGTTAAGCAACAAGCCAATCCCGAATAAGAGTAGAATATACAATCTATGTCCCTTTTTGGATTCAAGGGGATTCATTAGAGTTGGCGGACGATTAAAAAATATAAATGTTTATGGTGATCGGATTAATCGAATTTTACTTCCAAGATCACATCATCTTAACACTCTTATTGTAAACAATGTTCATGTCCATGTTAGGACACCTCGTGACCATAATATGCCAAAGTAACCCAGAACCCCACCTAACCTAACCATATCCCACATATGTCCATCTAAGCCACAAACCTCTGGTGATTGCGAGGTGTTGAGATGGAGCCTGAAGCCACCTTTAGCCCTGGCAGCACTGAGCCAGAGACCGAGATCCCCTTCCTGTAATCAAGTCACCTGACCTGTGGTGGATGACCTGGCCCCACCAACACCAGGATAGTCCAAGATGGACTCAGACACCCCTTCCTGGTGGTCAAGACACATGTCCGATGGTGGCCGACTTGACCACAAGCCAGTCCAAGATGGACCCAGACGCCCCTTCCCTGTAGTCAAGCCACCGACCTATGGTGCTTGACCTGACTCCACCACGAGCCCTGAACCTTTCCCAAGCTGACCCCAAGATGCCCAGATCCTACAATATTAATTGTTTTTTTTTTTATTCAATATTTTCGTATTTTTATTTTATTTTTTGTGAATATTTCTTTAATAATTTTATATTTGATTTATTTTTATCATTTTTTTAAGATGCCTTTTTAATTTTTTTATTTTCATAGAGAGAAAGGTGATGATAGCTTAAGGGGGTGAGTTCAGCAACACTGGGGACAAGGAAGCGGGATATTTACATGCTAGAAGATTGACATTTTTTGGATATTGACATTGGGATTTTTATATTTCTTTTTATTAAGAAAAACTAGATTTTTTTTTTCCGAGAAGAAAAGAAGACTTGGAGTTGCGGAGGGCGAAGGCCGCTAGCTGCGGCCTTGGCTGCCCATTTTTTTGAATGGTGGACATGGGTGGCTGGGATGAAGAGGTAGGTCGGGGTTAATGGGACTTTGGCACGATAGGCCTTTTTTTTTTTTTTTTTTTTTCTTTTTGTATAAAGTTTGAAACTCCTCCCTTTTAACCTTATTTACAGTTTTTTTTTAATATATATACATTTTTAAATTATATATATGTGTGTGATTTCATTAATTAATATAATAAATAAAAAATGTTGTACATTGAAAGATTTTATTAGTAAAAATAAAAATTTGTCTAATCAAAAAGATTGATTGGTTAATTTCCCCATCAACATAATTGCTAGCCGGCACAGCTTTAGGTCTCTACATGTGCCATAGATGAATAAATTTGTGGTCTGGTTTTCTGCAGCCACTGGCGCCCCAATATATGGACATGTAGAGATCTGGAAATACTAAAAATATATGAAATGCTCTCGAACTCATCAATGGCGCCCAACGTGGGGCTCGAATTTAGTATATGTTTCTTCCCCTATACTTTAGAAATATATACCTAATGAAAAGCCATACTATTTTTAAGTATTGGTGAAGTAGTCCACGCATCCTGAGATTAATTAAGAATCAATACCCAGGGAAATTAGACTAATAAAATATTTTTCAATGTACACAGAACATTTATTTTAGGTAATTATTTATATTTAAAAAAAAAAAAACTTGCATTTTTACAAGCAAGTTTGTATTTTGAATTATTTAAAGTGATAAAAATTATCCAATATCCACTCTGTAGTAAGTAAACAAATCTAATGCCTTCTTCTAAAAACTATTGTTTTGTTGAGTTTAATTTTCGTGTTTTAATAAACATTTATATTTAATACTTTAAACTATGGTATAATTATATATGGGAGTTAGGTAAATAACAACCGTTATTTTTATTTACAATATTATAGCTTCGTCGATTGGTATATTTAATGCTGTGTTTTGTAATTTTGAAGAATGTAACGTATGTAACAATGTAAGAATGTAACAATGTAAGAACAAAGCTGGCTCAGACGAAATTCGAGCCATGATGGCAGCTTAGTTTAAATTTAGGACTCGGTGCAGAAAAACAACATCTGGAGTCACCAGATGTGCTGGAACCAAATATAATTTTGGCGCTAGAAATGGGAAACACTGACGTCAGACAATAGTTAATTAAAATTAATTACCATTTCTTTCTTTTATACAGAGAATACACGTTTATATTTTCAAATATTATTGAAAATACACTAATAATAAACCTGTTTCATACATTTATTATATACAATATTTTATTTAAATTCTTTTCTGTTTGTAACATTTAGATGTTTAAAAATATATTTACTTAGAAGAAAATATGATGTTAATAATTTTTAATTTACTTTAATATGGAAACTATGACAGTGTCATATATAATAAACATATAACAGATGTCAATTTCAAATGACTTACCATTATGTAAGAAATTGGCAGGGAGGTTTTCCTATTATATGGTTACATATACCCAGATCTAATAATCTAATTCATGAAATACATTTCATTAAGTTTACCTTTATTTATAAACCAGTTGATAGTTTAAACCAATTAGCTCATTTATTTTTAGGCCTAAATGTCTTTTTTTTTTCTTTTTTCATCTTTATTGGTTGAAACAATTTTCTAAGGCAATTTATTGAATAAAAAGGCATGTTTTCTTTTCAAGTGTTTGAAATAACAAAAGCTATAATTATTATTATCTTAATGAGGTATTTCAGGAATATTGCATATGAGTGTATGAAAAAAAATTACATTTCTTGACATTCTTTTTGGTTAATAATGATTTTCACTTATAGAAGTGTTAGCATGCCAATGGTCTGCCCTTGAGGTACATGCTGACCTACATGATTAAGCTTTTCATAGTATAAAGGAAATATTTACATGGTATGAACAAGTTAATTTTAGAGTAAAAGGTTTTTATACTTAATTTTTTTTTAGGGTAATTTCTAGATTTTTTGAACATTTTTTTTTGTGTGTAAATTTATCAAAATGTAAGAGCATTTGTGCATCCTTTTTTTTTTTTTTTTTAAAAAACTCAGCCTTTGTTTTTTTTTTTAGTAATTTTATAAACTTTTATTTTAGTATAGATTTAAGACCTACTTTTATGATTAAAGAGATATCCATTTCTTCAACTAGGAGTTAAGATTTTGTGTCTCGGACAGTGAAGCACCTAAAAGACGAGATTTAGGCTCTCTTGGTATCCATCACTGTGAGCAATCTTTATGAAGCAATGTTGAATTAGTTGGACAGTCAGTGTAGTAGTTTTTTTTTTAAATAGGATTCTAGGATTTATAATATGCTCTAATTTGAGGATTTTTCCTTTTTTTTTTGTTGTTTTCTCTTTGTCGCTTATTGTAAACACAGGACGGACGGGATACAGGCCCTCTAGATAGCTTTTACAGTAAATGATAATATTTTTTTTAGGTTAAATAGATAGGATTAGATGAATATTTGAAGATAGGATTTCTATTTTTTATGAACCTTGCACACTTTTCTTTTTTTTTATGTTAGAGTACTATTTTGGGTACCGAATGACCAAATTGGTGGTAATTAGTACAAGTTTATTTTCTTTTGTGAGTTTATGGAGGTGGACCATAACTAGGATTTTGGAGTGTGTACGGAGAATCAGCTCGATAGAATGAGAAGTTTAGAGATTTCAACCTTTTTTTTTTTTTCATTTAAAAACCTTTTTTTTTTTAAGTAGAACTTCATTAGGATTCCTTTTTTTTTTCTATACAAACTATTTCTTGTTAAAACCCGAGTTTCAAAGACCAATGAGAATAATGTATACCATTGTGAATTAACTATTTAGTGTAAATCTGAAATTTTAGTTATTATCAGGAGTAATAGGTGAAGAAAGGTGTAGGAAATCACAACTTAGAGGGGGGCTATGTCTAAAACAACAAACCTAAGAGGCATCCTATGGCTTGTGTTGGGTAATTCAGAAACCCTATAATCCCTGGCCTTCAGGTAGTAGCTTTGAAATAGGTTTCTAATGAGGACATGAAAGGTCAATCTTTCAGAGTAAAGTTGTGAAGTGTAGGGACCCTAAGCCAGGGGTAGAAGTTAAGTAGGCCCAGACCGTAGTCGATCCTTGGAAAGCACTTGAGAATGTTAGTGTTGGGTAGTGAATCATAAACCCTATAAATCCATCTTTCAATAGAGTGTTGAGGTCGGACTACTGCAAAGGGGACAGACGCACGATGAAGTAAGAAGATAGTGACTTCACCCACGGTGGCTAGGGGAGTGACTCAATCCGCTTTTATGAGGTGTCACGTTTAATGGTTCTTTATTCGCCCTTATATTTGTGTATGTCTTTATAGAATTGTCGTAAAAAGTCGCTTAGTGTCGAGGCAAGGGCAGTTTTGAAGTTACACTGATTTTTTTTTTGGTAGGTTAGCTTCCAGATTATTTAGAATTGTTAACAATTATTGTTAACAATCATTTATCGAGTATAAAGTATTAGTATATATAGAGCTTGTACAGAGGCATTTTCTTTTGAGTAACCTAGGGCTTTAGTTCCCAATTTGTTTTAATTTTATTATTTTATTTGATTTCACATTGTGTCCTGAAAGATGTTATCATTTGTTAGGATCTATTGATATAGATAAATGAGTATTTTGGCCTTTGTAGCAGCTTTCAACCTTAGTTTGTATGCGTACCGCGAATGATAGGGGGGAGGGTGTATGAATGAATTGGTGCAATGAATGTAGAAAAAGGTTAAAAACTATTATATTGTTAGACCAAAATTACTTTAGAATAGTGTAGGGAATTAATAGGTTCGATTTTTAATTTTGATTTCTTTATTTGTTAGGAACGATAGCCTCACAGGACTGTAAAAACTCTATTGTTAGGAAAATATTCGCTCCACTTTGTTAGGTCTCCTTTTAGAGGAGTGCAAATATTGATTTCTTTTATTAGGGTAATCAGTTACTCTATTTCATTATATCAACTTGAATTTTAAGAGTCGTAGATAATGATCATATCTTAATTCTCAGACTGGAAGGTTGTGGGAGGTTATGATCAGACCAGGAAACCCACAAAACTTCTCCTCATTAGAGGAAACGAAGAGGTATAGATTGAATTTTATGCAGGATGGGGGATTTGTTTTAGCCATGCCGTATAGCCTGGGGTATAACGGCGCGACCTTGGGTAACCGATCTGACACCGTAGTTTCGACGCTTTTAGCGTGGCTGGAGCGAGGGTGTTCTAGACGGGAGGTCCTGTAATATTTGGCATGTAGGCAGAGATTGCCCAGTTATTCTAGACGAAGTGTTTCCGTCTGTTGAATTTTTTTTGGTACCAGTTTGATCCCCCATAGCTAGCGGAAGTTTCTTCTAATAAAGGATTCGCCCTGCCATACGTTTTGTTGGAATGAATTCGAGTATAAGACCGATTCGAGAGGCAAAATAAGTAATTATTAGGACCTTCAACGAGTTTAAACTCGTTCCATGATAGGATAAAATTTTAAAGTATTAGTTAACTATAAGGACCGCGAACGAGACGCCAGAACGAGCCAATGAGTCAAAGTTTTAGAAGTGTTGTATTGAGGACAGTAGAATTAAGAGCAGTTATACAGGGGGTAGAATCCTGAAGGAATTTGTAAAAGGAACCAAAATTTCAGATTGATAAAAATTCAAACTTATAAGATGTAGATTTATAGGATTCAGGTCAATGAATAGAGGGTATATTAGTAGATGAAAGTAATATGAATTTCTTGGAAGGGGGAGGTAGCTGAACTGTACACACCCCAGAGGCAAGGTAAACGGAGCACACACTGGATGTCAAGGGAGAGAGTCCCATGAATCCTTTTCTTCTGACTGCTCTGGGAGCAGCAGTTGTGTTGAGACCATGTGAAGGTCTTTGTCCTCCGCCTGAAAGCCCCGAAGGTGTGAGAAGCTCTAGCTTTGGGCAGCTAGAGGACAAATGGTATAATCCCATGTAAACTAACAAGTACCTGAGTGTCAGTTTGTGATTATAGATTTGGTCTTGTGGCCATGCGAGGTCAATGTACCGAATAGTTTAGGTAGACAACTAGTCTAACCATGTAAGAGGTTTCAGTTCAATTTTTAATCAAAGATTCAATTAGTTTTACCAGAATGAGTTGTGTGTGGGATCAAAGTGTTTTAAATTACTGATTTGAATTACCCTATTAAATATTAGTAGGAAGAAGCGCATTAGATTTGAAATTTGTCTTTTCCCCCCTGATACCTTTATGTATTTTAGGACTTTTTTTTTTTGGCTGTTACATTGTGAAAAATGCATATATTGGATAATTGTTATTATTTGAAAAGGAAAATGAATTGCATTTGCATACGTGTATACCATAATATTTTTTAAATTTGTAGATTTATGATTTTAGAATTTTTGAGTTTTTTTTTTTCTCATCACTTCACCCTAGCACCCAGGGTGGATTTGAGTGATTAATTAATATTTGAGTATAGATATACTATTTTTTTGTAGTAAATATTTTCTTTTATGTAATTTTTTTTATTTTATTAAGTTTCCTCACTCGGTGTTGGAAATTAATTTTCCTTTTTATTTGGTAAAATTAATTTTTTGGCAGGGAGGATTGTTAGGACACCTCGTGACCATAATATGCCAAAGTAACCCAGAACCCCACCTAACCTAACCATATCCCACATATGTCCATCTAAGCCACAAACCTCTGGTGATTGCGAGGTGTTGAGATGGAGCCTGAAGCCACCTTTAGCCCTGGCAGCACTGAGCCAGAGACCGAGATCTCCTTCCTGTAATCAAGTCACCTGACCTGTGGTGGATGACCTGGCCCCACCAACACCAGGATAGTCCAAGATGGACTCAGACACCCCTTCCTGGTGGTCAAGACACCTGACCTATGGTGGATGACCTGGCCCCACCAACACCAAGCTAGCCTGAGATGGACTCAGACACCCCTTCCTGTTGGTCGAGCCACATGTCCGATGGTGGCCGACTTGACCACAAGCCAGTCCAAGATGGACCCAGACGCCCCTTCCCTGTAGTCAAGCCACCGACCTATGGTGCTTGACCTGACTCCACCACGAGCCCTGAACCTTTCCCAAGCTGACCCCAAGATGCCCAGATCCTACAATATTAATTGTTTTTTTTTTTATTCAATATTTTCGTATTTTTATTTTATTTTTTGTGAATATTTCTTTAATAATTTTATATTTGATTTATTTTTATCATTTTTTTAAGATGCCTTTTTAATTTTTTTATTTTCATAGAGAGAAAGGTGATGATAGCTTAAGGGGGTGAGTTCAGCAACACTGGGGACAAGGAAGCGGGATATTTACATGCTAGAAGATTGACATTTTTTGGATATTGACATTGGGATTTTTATATTTCTTTTTATTAAGAAAAACTAGATTTTTTTTTCCGAGAAGAAAAGAAGACTTGGAGTTGCGGAGGGCGAAGGCCGCTAGCTGCGGCCTTGGCTGCCCATTTTTTTGAATGGTGGACATGGGTGGCTGGGATGAAGAGGTAGGTCGGGGTTAATGGGACTTTGGCACGATAGGCCTTTTTTTTTTTTTTTTTTTTTTTCTTTTTGTATAAAGTTTGAAACTCCTCCCTTTTAACCTTATTTACAGTTTTTTTTAAATATATATACATTTTTAAATTATATATATGTGTGTGATTTCATTAATTAATATAATAAATAAAAAATGTTGTACATTGAAAGATTTTATTAGTAAAAATAAAAATTTGTCTAATCAAAAAGATTGATTGGTTAATTTCCCCATCAACATAATTGCTAGCCGGCACAGCTTTAGGTCTCTACATGTGCCATAGATGAATAAATTTGTGGTCTGGTTTTCTGCAGCCACTGGCGCCCCAATATATGGACATGTAGAGATCTGGAAATACTAAAAATATATGAAATGCTCTCGAACTCATCATCCATAATCTTCACTCATCAACTCAAGCTACGCTTGCAGCAATAAGAAATATATTCTGGATACCTTCTGGAAGAAATGTTGTACAGAAAATTTTAAGAACATGTATGAAATGCGCTAGATTTCGTAAAGAAGCTCCTTTTCAATTAATGGGAAATCTACCTTTTGCAAGGATCAACAGATCAAGGCCGTTTTTGGTAACTGGAATAGATTTTGCAGGACCTTTTCTGATTAAACGGAACATGGGATGTACAACTTCAACCATGAATGCTTACGTTGCCTTGTTCATATGTTTCAGCACTCGGGCCATTCATCTAGAATTAATCAGTAGTCTGACCACAGATGCTCTCATATCCACAATAAGAAGGTTCATTGCTCGAAGTGGTAAACCAGCAACAATTCATAGTGACAACGCCACTAATTTTGTTGGTGCGCATAAGATTATTGGGAAACTATGTCACAATGCCAGTAAAGTTCTTACGAATTCAGAGGGAATTCAGTGGAAATTTATTCCACCATCAGCTCCACATTTTGGTGGACTTTGGGAAGCCGGAGTTAAGTCCATGAAATATCATCTTAGAAGAACAATGGGCAGTGCCTTGCTAAATTTTGAAGAACTAACAACTTTTTTAGCACAAATTGAAGCTTGCCTGAATTCGCGACCTCTTTGTCCTCTTTCTGAGGACCCTGAAGATCTACAGGCATTGACTCCTGGTAACTTCTTAATAGGTGGTTCTTTAATAGCGCTTCCCGATGAAGATGACATCATAGCAATGAGTTTGGCAAATAGATGGCAATTAATTCAAAAATCAATGAATCATTTTTGGACAAGATGGTCCCAAGAATATGTTTCACAACTTCAACAAAGATCCAAATGGTGTAAGCCCCAACCCAACATTAAGGAAGGATCCCTGGTGTTGATAAAGAATGAACAACAACCTCCACTAGCATGGAAGATTGGAAGAATTTCAAAGGTGTTTCCAGGAGATGACACTAGAAACAGAGTGGCAGAAGTCAAGAATGCTAAAGGGACTTACAGAAGACCTATTGTAAAATTATGTTTGTTACCTATATAATGTTTTTTGATGGTCCCCCATCAAGTTGGTGGCGGGAGAATGTTTAATTTAGTTAGAATATTTATGTTTATATAAAGGTTTAAAAATATATTTTTTTCTATTATTGTGTGAATATTCATTGAATTTATCATCATCACCTTTTTTGTTTACAAAAATGTTATATGAAAAATAAAGTAATGTAATTGAACGAAATGGTAGCCCTCATGTTTACTGATCCAATGTTTTAATAATCTAAGGTTTATGTTGTAAGAAAATTATACATTGAGAAGAATTATACAGCTTCATTTCTTCCTGCGGTGAATCTGTATAAGACCCTGAAAGCTGTTGTTGGGTTCTGTGCTGCCTGGAGTATTGGAGCTCCATTTATGCTTCATTTCTTCCTGTGGTGAACCTGTATAAGACCCTGGAGGCTGTTGTTGGGTTCTGTGCTACCTGGAGTATAGGAGCTCTATCTATGCTTCCTTCCTGTGGTGAATCTGTATAAAACCCTGGAGGCTGTTGTTGGGTTCTGTGCTGCCTGGAGTATTGGAGCTCCATTTATGCTTCATTTCTTCCTGTGGTGAACCTGTATAAGACCCTGGAGGCTGTTGTTGGGTTCTGTGCTACCTGGAGTATAGGAGCTCTATCAATGCTTCCTTCCTGTGGTGATCTGTATAAGACCCTGGAGGCTGTTGTTGGGTTCTGTGCTACCTGGAGTATAGGAGCTCTATCTATGCTTCCTCCCTTCTGTGGTGAATCTGTATAAGACCCTGGAGGCTGTTGTGTTCTGTGCTGTCTGGAGTATAGGAGCTCCATCTATGCTTCCTTCCTGTGGTGAATCTGTATAAGACCCTGGAGGCTGTTGTTGGGTTCTGTGCTACCTAGAGTATAGGAGCTCCATCTATGCTTCCTTCCTGTGGTGAATCTGTATAAGACCCTGGAGGCTGTTGTTGGGTTCTGTGCTGCCTGGAGTATAGGAGCTCTATCTATAATTCCTTCCTGTGGAGAATCTGCAAAAGACCCTGGAGGCTGTTTTTGGGTTCTGTGCTGCCTGGAGTATAGGAGCTCTATCTACGCTTCATTTCTTCCTGTGGTGAATCTGTATAAGATCCTGGAGGCTGTTGTTGGGTTCTGTGCTGCCTGGAGTATTGGAGCTCCATTTATGCTTCATTTCTTCCTGTGGTGAACCTGTATAAGACTCTGGAGGCTGTTGTTGGGTTCTGTGCTGCCTGGAGTATAGGAGCTCCATCTATGCTTCCTTCCTGTGGTGAATCTGTATAAGACCCTGGAGGCTGTTGTTGGGTTCTGTGCTACCTAGAGTATAGGAGCTCCATCTATGCTTCCTTCCTGTGGTGAATCTGTATAAGACCCTGGAGGCTGTTGTTGGGTTCTGTGCTGCCTGGAGTATAGGAGCTCTATCTATAATTTCTTCCTGTGGAGAATCTGCTTAAGACCCTGGAGGCTGTTGTTGGGTTCTGTGCTGCCTGGAGTATAGGAGCTCTATCTACGCTTCATTTCTTCCTGTGGTGAATCTGTATAAGACCCTGGAGGCAGTTGTTGGGTTCTGTGCTGCCTGGAGTATAGGAGCTCTATATATAATTCCTTCCTGTGGAGAATCTGCTTAAGACCCTGGAGGCTGTTGTTGGGTTCTGTGCTGCCTGGAGTATAGGAGCTCTATCTACGCTTCATTTCTTCCTGTGGTGAATCTGTATAAGACCCTGGAGGCTGTTGTTGGGTTCTGTGCTGCCTGGAGTATTGGAGCTCCATTTATGCTTCATTTCTTCCTGTGGTGAACCTGTATAAGACCCTGGAGGCTGTTGTTGGGTTTTGTGCTACCTGGAGTATAGGAGCTCTATCTATGCTTCCTTCCTGTGGTGAATCTGTATAAAACCCTGGAGGCTGTTGTTGGGTTCTGTGCTGCCTGGAGTATTGGAGCTCCATTTATGCTTCCTTCCTGTGGTGAACCTGTATAAGACCCTGGAGGCTGTTGTTGGGTTCTGTGCTACCTGGAGTATAGGAGCTCTATCTATGCTTCCTTCCTGTGGTGAATCTGTATAAAACCCTGGAGGCTGTTGTTGGGTTCTGTGCTGCCTGGAGTATAGGAGCTCTATCTATGCTTCCTCCCTTCTGTGGTGAATCTGTATAAGACCCTGGAGGCTGTTGTGTTCTGTGCTGTCTGGAGTATAGGAGCTCCATCTATGCTTCCTTCCTGTGGTGAATCTGTATAAGACCCTGGAGGCTGTTGTTGGGTTCTGTGCTACCTAGAGTATAGGAGCTCCATCTATGCTTCCTTCCTGTGGTGAATCTGTATAAGACCCTGGAGGCTGTTGTTGGGTTCTGTGCTGCCTGGAGTATAGGAGCTCTATCTATAATTCCTTCCTGTGGAGAATCTGCATAAGACCCTGGAGGCTGTTTTTGGGTTCTGTGCTGCCTGGAGTATAGGAGCTCTATCTACGCTTCATTTCTTCCTGTGGTGAATCTGTATAAGATCCTGGAGGCTGTTGTTGGGTTCTGTGCTGCCTGGAGTATTGGAGCTCCATTTATGCTTCATTTCTTCCTGTGGTGAACCTGTATAAGACTCTGGAGGCTGTTGTTGGGTTCTGTGCTGCCTGGAGTATAGGAGCTCCATCTATGCTTCCTTCCTGTGGTGAATCTGTATAAGACCCTGGAGGCTGTTGTTGGGTTCTGTGCTACCTAGAGTATAGGAGCTCCATCTATGCTTCCTTCCTGTGGTGAATCTGTATAAGACCCTGGAGGCTGTTGTTGGGTTCTGTGCTGCCTGGAGTATAGGAGCTCTATCTATAATTCCTTCCTGTGGAGAATCTGCTTAAGACCCTGGAGGCTGTTGTTGGGTTCTGTGCTGCCTGGAGTATAGGAGCTCTATCTACGCTTCATTTCTTCCTGTGGTGAATCTGTATAAGACCCTGGAGGCTGTTGTTGGGTTCTGTGCTGCCTGGAGTATAGGAGCTCTATCTACGCTTCATTTCTTCCTGTGGTGAATCTGTATAAGACCCTGGAGGCTGTTGTTGGGTTCTGTGCTGCCTGGAGTATAGGAGCTCTATCTATAATTCCTTCCTGTGGTGAATCTGTATAAGACCCTGGAGGCTGTTGTTGGGTTCTGTGCTGCCTGGAGTATAGGAGCTCTATCTATGCTTCCTTCCTGTGGTGAATCTGTATAAAACCCTGGAGGCTGTTGTTGGGTTCTGTGCTGCCTGGAGTATTGGAGCTCCATTTATGCTTCATTTCCTCCTGTGGTGAACCTGTATAAGACCCTGGAGGCTGTTGTTGGGTTCTGTGCTACCTGGAGTATAGGAGCTCTATCTATGCTTCCTTCCTGTGGTGAATCTGTATAAAACCCTGGAGGCTGTTGTTGGGTTCTGTGCTGCCTGGAGTATAGGAGCTCTATCTATGCTTCCTCCCTTCTGTGGTGAATCTGTATAAGACCCTGGAGGCTGTTGTGTTCTGTGCTGTCTGGAGTATAGGAGCTCCATCTATGCTTCCTTCCTGTGGTGAATCTGTATAAGACCCTGGAGGCTGTTGTTGGGTTCTGTGCTACCTGGAGTATAGGAGCTCTATCTATGCTTCCTTCCTGTGGTGAATCTGTATAAAACCCTGGAGGCTGTTGTTGGGTTCTGTGCTGCCTGGAGTATAGGAGCTCTATCTATGCTTCCTCCCTTCTGTGGTGAATCTGTATAAGACCCTGGAGGCTGTTGTGTTCTGTGCTGCCTGGAGTATAGGAGCTCTATCTACGCTTCATTTCTTCCTGTGGTGAATCTGTATAAGACCCTGGAGGCTGTTGTTGGGTTCTGTGCTGCCTGGAGTATTGGAGCTCCATTTATGCTTCATTTCTTCCTGTGGTGAACCTGTATAAGACCCTGGAGGCTGTTGTTGGGTTCTGTGCTACCTGGAGTATAGGAGCTCCATCTATGCTTCCTTCCTGTGGTGAATCTGTATAAAACCCTGGAGGCTGTTGTTGGGTTCTGTGCTGCCTGGAGTATTGGAGCTCCATTTATGCTTCATTTCTTCCTGTGGTGAACCTGTATAAGACCCTGGAGGCTGTTGTTGGGTTCTGTGCTACCTGGAGTATAGGAGCTCTATCAATGCTTCCTTCCTGTGGTGATCTGTATAAGACCCTGGAGGCTGTTGTTGGGTTCTGTGCTACCTGGAGTATAGGAGCTCTATCTATGCTTCCTCCCTTCTGTGGTGAATCTGTATAAGACCCTGGAGGCTGTTGTGTTCTGTGCTGTCTGGAGTATAGGAGCTCCATCTATGCTTCCTTCCTGTGGTGAATCTGTATAAGACCCTGGAGACTGTTGTTGGGTTCTGTGCTACCTGGAGTATAGGAGCTCCATCTATGCTTCCTTCCTGTGGTGATCTGTATAAGACCCTGGAGGCTGTTGTTGGGTTCTGTGCTACCTGGAGTATAGGAGCTCTATCTATGCTTCCTCCCTTCTGTGGTGAATCTGTATAAGACCCTGGAGACTGTTGTTGGGTTCTGTGCTACCTGGAGTATAGGAGCTCCATCTATGCTTCCTTCCTGTGGTGAACCTGTATAAGACCCTGGAGGCTGTTGTTGGGTTCTGTGCTACCTGGAGTATAGGAGCTCTATCAATGCTTCCTTCCTGTGGTGATCTGTATAAGACCCTGGAGGCTGTTGTTGGGTTCTGTGCTACCTGGAGTATAGGAGCTCTATCTATGCTTCCTCCCTTCTGTGGTGAATCTGTATAAGACCCTGGAGGCTGTTGTGTTCTGTGCTGTCTGGAGTATAGGAGCTCCATCTATGCTTCCTTCCTGTGGTGAATCTGTATAAGACCCTGGAGACTGTTGTTGGGTTCTGTGCTACCTGGAGTATAGGAGCTCCATCTATGCTTCCTTCCTGTGGTGAATCTGTATAAGACCCTGGAGGCTGTTGTTGGGTTCTGTGCTGCCTGGAGTATAGGAGCTCTATCTATAATTCCTTCCTGTGGAGAATCTGCATAAGACCCTGGAGGCTGTTGTTGGGTTCTGTGCTGCCTGGAGTATAGGAGCTCTATCTACGCTTCATTTCTTCCTGTGGTGAATCTGTATAAGACCCTGGAGGCTGTTGTTGGGTTCTGTGCTGCCTAGAATATAGGAGCTCCATCTATGCTTCATTTCTTCTGTCGTGAATCTGTATAAGACCTGTGGTCTTAATAAAGCTGTGTGTGTTATTTATTATTGTCATCATATATTTTTATTTTTGTTTGTGACCATTAATGTTATTGTGATTTCACCGCGACTCTGTGTTGTGACGACAATCTAAGTTCTATAGAGGGAGTCACTCACCTCTATTCTTGGTCGGCGGGGTTGAAGGTCCAAGGCTGAGGTGTCTTTGCTGTACCATTTTTTAAAATATCCCACGAAAACAAGGGAGTAAGTTATATTTATTAGCGACTTGCCAATGACCAGGGCAACGCCCAGTATTAAATGTTTTTATTCAAATACTATTCATAACAATTATAAATTGGCGTCGTGGATGTCACTCTTGTGAAACGACCCGCTCCAAACTTTGTGTCTTTCGGATTTTTCTCTGTGTCCTGTTAAAACACGTTTTACATGTACATTAGGTCAGCTGATATTACCTCCCATCTTCACCGCTAGAGGTGCTGCTTGCAAGTGAAAGGGCAATTTTGCAAATAACTCGAAGAATATTCGGTATAAAGACCTGAAATTTTCACTCTAAGTTTTCCAGATTATACTCTATATACTCATAAAATTTCAGCCAGATTAGTTACGTATTGTGGACGTGTATAGCTGACAAACATATATGTGGAATGGTTGCCTGCGTGTTGGTATGGCTTGTGGAAAGGCCGCTGATAAATTATAATTATTTTTTATAAAATAAATTTATTTATTTAAAGTTAGAAATATATAAAGAGAAAGGAAGTAACGGCCGTTGGAAGCAAGCCTTGTTGTTGACGCCGCGCGTGGCCAGAGAGGGATGCCGCCCGCGCATGCGTAGTAAGGTGTTCCAGCTCGCGCCTACCGAGGCGTAGTGAGGTCGCCACATATACACTGACTTTTATATATATAGGGATTAACACAATAGGAAAGGATTATTAATTATATTATATAATTAAACATAGATATCAAATTACGAAACTATTTTAGACGCGTAATATTCTTTTTAAAATAAAACAATTTCTACTGCCCTTACTGCAATGAAAAAATTAAAGGGAGGGCCTGGCTCACCAGTGGTGAACCCTCCCAGCGGTGTTGCCAGTTTAATCTACCATACCGCTGTTATATTGCATTTTTGGAACTTCCTTTTATAGTGATACTGATGCTTGACTCTTCAAATGGGTATTTTAGATTAACTATGGACATAAGCTTTTAGGACAGCAAAATTACATTGTTCGAATAAAAGACACAAATCGATATTTGCGGAAGAGCGTTTGCTCGAAGCATATTATATATTTATAATTATATGTAATTCTACTGTCCTCAAAGCTTATGTCCATAGTTCATCTAAAATAACCATTCTAAGAGTCAAGCATCAGTATCACTATAAAAGAAAGTTCCAAAAATGCAATATAACAGCGGTGTGGTAGATTAAACTGGCGAAACCGCTGGGAGGGTTCACCACTGATGAGACAGGTCCTCCCTTTAATTTTTCCATTGCAGTAAGGGCAGTAGAAATTGTTTATTTTAAAAAGAATATTACACATCTAAAATAGTTTCGTAATTTGATAACAGATGGCGCGTTAGTGCATCGTAGTATAAATATAGCTATACTAGAAGTTCAGTTTGTATTTGAAGTTGGTTACGAATTTTTCGCACCAGCCCTAATTCTACTCTCAGCAACTGTAGCCCCGCCGTCGGCTTCCCATTGGCTGTCTTGAACTCCTTTTTTTCCAACAAATGTATAGCATATAATTTAGTCCTAGTAATCATCGGATTTCACTTATTGTCTTCCTCTCATTCCTTCCTGCCATCGAGGATATTGTTGCGTTGTTGGTTGAAAAAGATTAACTTCCGTGGGTGCAAAGGATCTTTAGGACTTCATTTAAGCCTAAACGATAAAATAATTACAGATGAGCGCAAAAATAAAACAACAATAAAGAAAACAGCAGTTACAAATTCACCAACTGCAGCACAGTGAAGGAAAGCAAGAGCAGAACTGGAGACAGAAGTTGGTAGAACTTTCTAGAATCTTCCAGGAAGTACAACGGCGTCGGCGATAAGCAGCAGTCCGACCTCTTGAGACAGCAGCTTGCTTGGAGTCCACCACGTAGCTTTGTTCTTCTATCTCGACTTCTTATCTTTCTTCTCTTTGGCATGAGTTTCTCCTCCCTATATATCCCTGAGTGGATATTTCCAGAACGGTCATGGTTGGTCATCCAATCAGAAAGACGCCAGCACTAAGTCTTGCGCAATCGCTTTAGATTGGCCAATCAGTTGTCTTCCGCTTTTTCTACATTATTCTTAAATGTTCTAGAATATTCTCTCTCCATTCTGGAATGTACTTTTCTTTCTATGTAACAATATAATACCCATTTCCTTGTATTATGAATAGAAGTTTTTATTTTTACTGTTAATTTTAAATACTGTTTACTAATCTCTAGATGTCCAAAAGAGTTAGCCCCAGTTCTGTTGTTTTAGCAACTCCTCTTGTTCTTGGCTTGGGGGGAAACCCCCATAAACTCATATCCAAAAAGATTCTCTCTCTGGTTTAAAAGTAATACAAAAATAAGTTTAAAAATCCCGCTTACTTGCCCTAGTGTTGCTGAACTCACCCCCAAGGCTATTATCACTCTTCTTTGTGAAATTGAAATAATTTAAATATATATATGAATTAGAAACTGCAGTCCTGGTAGTTGACATTCTGCGCTCCAGGAATCTGTGGGATATAAAGATATCTCTATTGGAATATTTGAGAAAAATTTCTGCCAATAAAAAAAAATAAATATGGATAAAAATATTGAATTCGAAAAAAAAAATAAAATGATCATGGTGGGAGATAATATATATATATATATGTAGTAATCCCGAGGTGGAATGTACTGGGCAGTCGTGGTAGTGGGTGAGTGATGGGATTCCTGCACTGGGACAGCAAGAGACAGAGGCAGGTCTAGATGGTAACTCCAAGAGGAAGAGGTAGACCACGGACGAAGGCAAGTCGGACCACGGGCGTCACGGATGCCCTACATCGCGGATAGAAGGGGGGGTGAGAGATCTGACCGACCGTATGACAGCGTCGCTCTGAAACCAACTAACTGAACACTACTTTGTCCCATCTTGGGGGACCTTATATACTCGACTCTGGCAGATGTTGACGAGTTCTGATTGGTTCCCGTAATCACGCCACCTGTCAAGCGCTGGGTTATTAATTATGTCTGGCCACGTGTTCGGCCACCTGCTGACGGGGGAATGAACTCATTAGCATAAACACCTGTTAGTCTGGTCTTTGTCGTCTGGCTTTTGTCGCGTCGTCTACCTCTTTATTTTATTTGTCATTTTGTTACAAGATCGATACATATTTTATATAGGTATGGGGTTATTATAAATATTATAAGAAGGTTGTGATCTAGCTAGCTCAAAATATACTACAGAATGTGTCCCCGGTGATGAAGGTTTGGTTGGGGGAATGACATGTAATGAATGATAACCTAACAAACCTATTATAAAAAATAAAAGAAATAATTTGTATACAAATTAGTTAAAATTATTATTAAGTTACAAGTTAAAAGGAGAAAGATGTTGTAATGGTGGTGTATCAATGAAATAAAATTTAAGGTTATAAGAATAAAAACGCACAAAATGAATGATAAAAGATTAAGGGAAAGTATATAATACAAAATGTTAAATATGTTAAAATGAATCGTACAAGGAAAATAATATCTTATTGCATAAAAGATGAGAGGAAAAAAAATTTAGTTTATTAACTGAACGTATAATGTGACGCTAAGGTTGAAAAAGGGAAAGGGGGTATCTGAGCATGTTTCTGCAAAGTAGTATCCCAAGCATCCTGCAATGCAATGCGAACTTGTTTAAGTGAGGCATTGTTTTCATTAACAGATGGCACAAGATATTCCGTCTGTATCATTAGCTCAGACAGCGGAAAGAGGTGGGAAGATTGATGGAGGTAAAAGGGGGGAGGTAGAGGTAAGAGGGATCCCTGTTGTCCGTCCATAATGATTATGCCCGGTTGAATGATGACAAAAAAAAGTGAAAGTTTGAAAAAATGGTGAATTGAAATGATGAGTCGGGCGATGAGAAAAAAACAAAAAATATCGCGCTGGATATCCTGAACTCACCATCGGGAATGGTATAGCGAGGAAGGATTGTTCAGTCGGATTAATCAATGAAAAAAAACAAAAATGTTCGGCGAACTGGAATCCCTTGGAAGGTAGTTGGAGGTTTGAAGGATGCGGAAAAGGGGAGGTGGATGTAAGAGAATTATTGCTGTCAATCTTGATTGTGTCCGGCTTGTGTGGTGAAAAAAAAGTTGAAAGATGAAAAAATGATGAGCCGGACGATGAGAGAAAAAAAAAATAAAACCTAACTGGGTCTCCTGAGCTCACTGTTTGGAAATGTACAGCGAGGAAGGGTCTTCTAGTTAGTTTAATCAATAAAAAAAAAGAAAATGGTTGACGAACAATAATCTCTTGATGGCTGTAAAAAGTTGGGAGGAAAGGTTCATGGGATAGAGTTAGAGGTTGTAAGGGAAGCGTCAAAAATAACATTTTGAAATCTACAAAGAAAAATAAAATGATAAATGTTTTATCTGTTTAAGAAATATTATAAATATTGTTAGGTGTACGTTTTTTAAAATGGTGCCTAAAATAGTTGAAGTTGTAAAATGCTAAGTCTGAACATGATGAGAAAAAGAGAAAATAAAAATATTAAAGCTAATAATATATAAAGGGTTGATTGGTAGTTTAAGGCATTAATGTCGATTAATAAACAAAATGATATTTTCGATTAATAGTGAAATGTTTTATCTACATTGGTAAGTTAAAAAAACAAAGTCCAACACCACAAAACTAGTAAAACTATAAGTCTATTTACAATAAATGAGAGAAAAGTTAGCAAATCTATTAAATGGGAAATAATTTGGGGCACAAAAATTAGTTACTAGAATAAAAATAAAGATAAAGGGGAGTAGTGGTGACACACTGATATCATAATATAAAACTACAAAAAATATATGAGGTGTACATAGGAAGGATAAATTTAAAGTAAACACACACAATAGCGAAAGTAAATATTTGGGAAAGTTGGTATACTATTTACAGTTTTTTGTTACTTAAGGTGCCATGAGTATTTACAACATAGTTTCAGGGATGTAATACAGGAAGGAGGAGAAGTAGAGATAATAAAAGTAAAATAAAATATAAAATAAAATTGACTTAAGCAAAAGGTTTGCGATAGGTAGTGACGCAGTGAGGAATAAAGGAAGAAGGTCTGAATTGGTTTCTGCAAAGGACATCTCAGGAGTCCTGCCCTGCAATACAAGATTAGAAGCGAAGTATTGTTTTCAGGGTTCAGCAATCTCAAGATGCTCTGTAATAGCATTAGATCAGATGGGCAAAAAGCGTGAAGATCGAAGGAGAGATAGTTAATGGGAGAATATGGGAAAGAAATATTTTCTAAGAGAGGTTAAAAAGAGATGGGGCTCAAGAGCTGCACTGCTGTCGGTGATTGATTGAACCCGGGTTTGAGGAAAAAAGAATGAAATAAAGAATGCTGGGACGGTGACCTGGGTGTAAATAAAAAAAGTCGGCAAACAGGAACTCTGCGATGGACGAGGGGAGGTTAGAATGAAGGCATAGAAGGCCAATGGAAAATGATCAAGAGACGAGAGAAGCATGGAAGGCCTATAATTGAATGATTGACAGGTAAGAGTGTTGAAGTAGGGAGGACTATCTCTGCTAATGATGGATGCTAATGATGTAACAAGGTCATTCCACCCCTTTAGAAGTAGGTAAGGGAAGACGAAGTATAAAAAAACAATTAGGGGGAGATCAGTGCGACCTTGAATTTGTTGTCGCGCGCGTTGGGATGAAGTCTGGAATTAATTGTCCTTTTCTCTTTGTCGTGCCTGTCATTTGTACGTGGTACTGACATTTCTCTACTTTCTATTATACTGGGATTTATATTATTACATAACTCGGGGAATTTTCAATTTTGGAATGTTATAGTATGGGGCGTGTCTTTATATTTATTAGTAACTATCTTGATTAACTTCGTCCATGAGGTTCTGGGATGCTCTAGGTGAAAATAACCTTAGTTTCCCAGTAAGTTTTGCGTCAAGATGTTCAGACAAATAGTTAGATTGGAGATTAATAGCGATGATTAGGTTTATAAAAATGATAAAATAATGAATTTACGAATTTTTTCTGAGAAAAGGTTATGGCATGGGTACAAAATTCGGTAGAGTTTCGTAAATGACAATTTAACACAGGTAGGAATGAAATGCAATGGGGTATGGAAATTTTATGGTATGTTATTTAGTTTTCGCCTTTTACAGTTATAGTTGTATTTGTAATTGTGGGAAAAATGGGAGGCACATTTTGAGATGAGATAATTTAAAATATAAATCTAGGACTGGTTTTTAAAAAACTTTTAAATATTGAGAAATATCAATTGAAATAGTAATAGGTTAAGTAAAATAAAGAGCGTAATAAATTTAATTATTAATACTATGGCCATAAATAAGGTATCGATTGAAGGGTTAATTAGTGCGGAATATTATCCTGTAAAAGGGCAATGGCATGATAGTGACTTATAATTTGAATGGGGCGTGTACATAGTGAACATAACAATGATTTTTGCAAAGTTTGGAGTATTTGATTAAGAAATTGGAGTTTTGCTATAAAATAAGATATTAAAAAAAACACACAAATAAGTTTAGAAAATATGATTCGAGTAATTAAAATATAATATGATTTTTTTATGTAAAATTGAAAGTTGCATATTTGGATAATTCTATTTTAGGTGACTTTAAGAAAGGCATGTAAGATTAATAAATTGGCAAAAATGCGTGATCGAATATTTTTTAAAATAAAATTGAAAATGATTAATTAAAATTTATAATTTGATTAAAATGAAGTAAAAATGATAAATGAGAGTATGAAAGTTTTAAAAATTGAATAAAAATGATATAAAAAAGGTTATAATTGATTTTTTAAAATGCTTAAAGTGAAAATATAAGAATAAAATGTATGGGGAAAATGTCAGAAACAAAGTTTAAAGTACCTTGAAATGGCTGATGCTGGCTGGAGTTGATCTCTGTTGATGGCTGTTTGGAAGAAGGCTGCTTGGTGCGTGTGATCCGTCGAAAGAGGAGATAATGGCTTCCTCCGCACGAGGTACGGCGAGTCCCCGAATGGCGTCTGCCAGGCGGCCTACTAGGTCGTCGCAGTGGGGCTGCATGTTGGTGAGGGCATCCGCGAAGTAGTCGTCCCTGACCTCCGTCATCCTCTGCATGCTGCTGTCCTCAGTTATCCTGTCGACTTTAACGGGTTCTGTAGTAATCCCGAGGTGGAATGTACTGGGCAGTCGTGGTAGTGGGTGAGTGATGGGATTCCTGCACTGGGACAGCAAGAGACAGAGGCAGGTCTAGATGGTAACTCCAAGAGGAAGAGGTAGACCACGGACGAAGGCAAGTCGGACCACGGGCGTCACGGATGCCCTACATCGCAGATAGAAGGGGGGGTGAGAGATCTGACCGACAGTATGACAGCGTCGCTCTGAAACCAACTAACTGAACACTACTTTGTCCCATCTTGGGGGACCTTATATACTCGACTCTGGCAGATGTTGACGAGTTCTGATTGGTACCCGTAATCACGCCACCTGTCAAGCGCTGGGTTATTAATTATGTCTGGCCACGTGTTCGGCCACCTGCTGACGGGGGAATGAACTCATTAGCATAAACACCTGTTAGTCTGGTCTTTGTCGTCTGGCTTTTGTCGCGTCGTCTACCTCTTTATTTTATTTGTCATTTTGTTACAAGATCGATACATATTTTATATAGGTATGGGGTTATTATAAATATTATAAGAAGGTTGTGATCTAGCTAGCTCAAAATATACTACATATATATGTAGAGATGGTTATGTGCGTGATGTGTTGGTGTGGCTCGTGGAAAGGCCGCTGATAAAATTATAATTAATTTATTTAAAGCCAGGAATATACAAAGAGAAAAGAAGTAAAGTTAACGTAACGGCCGTTGGGAGCAGGCCTTTTTGTTTACCGCGCCAGTCGCTAGAAAGTTCCAGATAACTCCTGCGCATGCGTAGTGACGTGTTCTCTCTGTGCTTGCCGAGGCATAGTGGGGCCGCCACTTTATTGCCCTAGTATGTGTATTGAAACTTTGTCCCAGTTCGCGCTCGCTGACGCAAAGTGTGGTCGCCACATGGATAATAATGGCGCCCGCTTTGGAAGGTTTATGGCTCTTGTTAGAGCTGGTGTTCCACTTGAAGATGGTGATGTTATTAGCCCCAGGGTCTGTGGCTTGCCCATAAGGATAGAACATACTGGAGTCTGGCTTGGTGCTGGTAGGGTCAAACAGTCACCATAAGTCAAGTGATTCAACTACAGGGAAGGGGTTTTTGAGTTCATCTCGAATTCTGGCTCGTTCCTGTCAAGGCTGAAGGCTCCATCTTACGCCTCACAGTCACCAGAGCTTTGCATCTTAGAGGGAAAAGAATGAGACATGATTAGATTATGTGTGGTTTGGCTTGAATCGTGGAATACTATAATACAAAGTCACGAGGTCTTGATATAGGCTTAGCAAAAATACGATGTTTCTTTTTAAGGATTTCAAGTTGTTTTTTACTCGCGTATTTTGTAGTTACGAGGACATCCCTTTAGATATAAACAAATATATATTTATTTAAGGAACGACTTGTTCCAATACAAATTGTTGTAAACAAGCGAGCAAAGAATCAAAACATAATGGTTGAAGCGTAGAAGTGTGACGTAATAGTAGTGACGTCACAATCGATGATGATAAAAGTCAAAGTTTGCGTAACAGGTCTCCCAACACTCAAAAATCTTAGTGAAAAAATGTTGTTTTTTTTTAAACCAATAACTATTCTAATATTTTCGATGGATTTCATAAGTTAAATAAAAACGCATTCAAACAAACATTCTAATAAAAGTATCACATATTGGATTGAGAATAAATAATTTTGAAAATTATATATTTAATCTGTTTGCAATAATGCGATTATCTATATATATATAAATGAATGTATGTGTGTGTGTCTGTTTGTCCTTTATGCCTGACCAAACCACTCATTGGAACGCCATGAAACTTTGGGAAGTTATTTAGTATAGTACTGGGAAGGTTTCTAGCAAATAAAATTTTTGAAATAACTTTTCGCTTTAAAATAATCAAGATAAATATTCTAATTTATCTATTATAATTCAACAATCTGCTCTAAATATTATCATGATGATACGATGATTTTGTAATGTAGAAAATTAGGAAAGACAAATTCAGGATGACACGGCAATTTATTTGAGACAAGAATAATGATACAATTCCAAGGCAAGATACTATTCCTTTAACTTCCAATTACCGAGGGAACCAATTAATATTGATTTTATTCAACTTATCGAGTATTTTTCAAGGGACCGGGAAAATATGTTCACTTTATCGAAAGATTCGTTAGACAAACCTTCGTTAGTAAAACCCGGGCGAAGCCGGGTACGTCTGCTAGTTAGTTATATTTTTTAGCAAATTTTTCAACTTTTTGAAAATATTGAGTTAATTTTTAAGAACTTTAATTTTTGTAAAATAATTCCTTTCGTTTGTAAAACTATTTTAGAGAATTTCAGAATATTTCCTTAATATTCAAACATTCCTTTAATATTTTAAGACAATTCTCGCTCCAGGAATATATTGGGGTTACATGCCTCAAGAATGAGAAAACAATTCATTAATTTACAAAACATTCTTTAAATTTGATAAAATAATATATAAATAATAATAAATGTTATGATAAATATCAAAAATATATATTTTACGCAGGATATTTGATGAGCGCACAGTCAGTGTTTTAAAAAAATGGATAATTTTAAAAAGGGGATACAGAGTTTTTGTACATTGCATTATTTCAATTGAAATCTTTTGTGTGAAATCGGAAATGTGTATAAACAATTAAAAAAACCTCAATCCCTACTGTTAAGTTCGACACTGAATTTATGCTATATTCTTTCTCTTTTTGACGTTCTTAATTTTAATTATAAAGAAGTTATAAAATATTTATAAAATTAACAAATAGGAGATTTGGGGCTGACAACTATTATTTTATCTAAAAAAATCAAAATATCGAAGTTTGAAACTTTTTGTAAAATCATATTGTTAAAATAATTTTTTTATTTTTATTTTAATGACACCACTTTGAGGTCACATATTATTATTAAAATTAACAATTTTATATCAATGCCACAGAAATGTTTCGTTTTAACATTTCGTTTTTTATTTGATAATCAATTATTGTTATAATACCTTATTATTTTATTAAAAATAGAATGTGCAATGATGCAAAAGACACTTTTAATAGAAAAGTTTTAATTTTTTAATTTTATCAATACTTTGAGACAAAGAATAAATTTTGATTTTCTAATGGATAATGACAGCTACCTAAATTTATATTGTCAATCTGACACATATAATTCCCTTTTTTATGTGCGGACAGGATCTTTTAAAATTTTAAAAGAAATATAATTCCCTATTTTCAATATATATATTCAATATAGATTTTTAAAATATAATGGTTATATAGACAAAATTTGAAATAGCTATATCATTGTTTAACACTTGTTTACATTCTCATGAGCTACACTGCATAAACTTATAAAAAAAAAAATCAATTATATTAGAAAATTATTATAAAATAAATAAAGCTTCCAGGGTTAAGTTTCTTGTTAAAATTTTTATTTTCAAGCTTTTTTTTTTTTATATATTGACACTGTTATAATTATAATAACTTATGTATATAATTATTTATCTTAAATTACACTAATAGTCATGCCATAATACAATTTCTGATATATATTATAGATTAAATTGAGATAGGCTTAACCCTGGAAGCTTTATTTTATAATACAGTAGAACTTGGATAATTCGAACTTCTTTAATTCGAAAACCTCTTTAATTCGAATATTTATCTTGGTCCCTAGAAGCCTTAAGCCTTTATTCAAAACATCTTTAATTCGAATTTTTGGATAATTCGAATTTTTTTATGGTCCCTTGGGGTTCGAATTATCCAAGTTCGACTGTATTATAAATCAGAGAAGAACATTTATATTAGAAAATAACTAATTTTTATAAATAAACAAATGTTTAAAACCTAATATTACCAAATAAATCTATATGTTGAAATATTGGAAGATTTTTGGTCAAATGTAAAAATTGTCATTGAATATAATTTTTACAGATCTTTTAGAAAACATTAAGAAATTAAATAAAATATTTTGAGATAGTAATATTTAAAATTAAAATAACCTAATCTAACCTATCTGAAACTATATCACAATTTAATCTATAATATATATGAAATTTTTAATTAAAAAGTCTTATATTGGATCAAAATATCATTTATTTTACCAATATTTCAGTTGACTGAACGCCAACCTTTATCAAGGTGTTATAACATATTAAGGCATGTATTAAGGCATGAAAATTAGTGTAATTTAAGCTAAAACCAAATTTTATATAATAGAAAATAATTATATATAAAAGTTATTATAATTACATAAGTGTCAATATAAAAAAATGTATAATTAAAAATATATATTTATTTCAAATATATCAATTTTTTTTCTGTTCAAAAATTGATGTGAAAATTATACCAAATTATGCTAAACACAAGGTGATAAGACCAAATCCAAATAAATAAATAATGTGTGAAGTTTCAGTAATAGCGTTGTTAACATCTTAAGACAAAAGTACTCTTTTTTTTTCTTATCTCCACTCAATCATATTAGGGTATCAAACTTTGACAACCATCATGACTGGGTGAAGTAGAATGCCTTTGTCATTAAGACTGAGCACTTCTCAGTGGCAGGCTGACTTAGCTCCAAAAGAAATGGCCATCTCTGACATGAGGAACAGACACCATGTACAGCCGCTCCTAACATGGAGTACAAACGCTGCTCATCCTGTATCCCTGGAGACCTTACAGGGTACTATCAGCATGGCTAGCTGAACCCAGGTTTTATAGTGAGCTTGTTACTGCTCCCCCTCCTCCTTTTTCATCCGGGCTTGGGACCGGCAAAGGCGGAGTTACAAAAGTACTGAAATGTTATAGATTATAAACACAAGGTAATAAGATCCAAATAAATTAATAGTGTGTGACATTTCAGTTACAGTGTTTGTTTCAGTACTTTTGTCTGATAATGGTAACAACACTGTTACTGAAACATCGCACAATATTTATTTATTTGGATTTGATGTCTTATTGCCACTTGTTTCTAACCTAAAACATTTCAGTACTTTTGTCTGAAGATGGTAACAACACTGTTACTGAAACTTCACACACTATTTATTTATTTGGATTTGGTCTTATTTTCCTTTATCACCCTTTTATGTTGTTGTTTTTTTATAACCTGTTTGTTGACAGAAGAAAAAAAGTCTAATGTATTTTTTAGGCATTTCATTTTATTGGCGGGTGAGTACATTTTCCTACTTTCCTTTTTATAAAAAATACCATAAAAAAAGGTAAAAAACACTCTTTAAATATCAGATTTGCATGTACTACTTGAATGTCCATCTTGGCTTATACAGATATGTGCCGAGAAACAGATCCATTGTTGCTGAGAAGATTCCCCCAATAAAAAATACACCATTTTTATTTGTATGTATTCAGTAAAATCTGTTACAAAATTTTTGTTGAACCTTTTTTAAAATGCTAATCGCATTTTTTTTATTAATAAAAATGTAAATTTCTTTACAATGTGTGTCTTATTTATTTGAAAAAAAAAAAATTGTTTTCCACTGCGTAAACACTTTCTCACTACAAACAAACACAATGTGTAGATGTAGTTTACCTCATAGTTATCCTGAAAAATAAATTTAGTGTTGATGATTCGGTGCTTAAAGAGTGTTGTACAGGTCTCCTACGTGGACGACCAAGAGCTTTGCTCCCTCAAAAGATTCCCAGACCTCCGAATGCCTTCATGATTTATAGCCAGGAACAGAGACGGCTTCTCTCCTCACAGTTCCCGAATGAATCTAATCTGCTCATTAGCAAGAGATTGGGATCCTCCTGGCATCAACTTCCTGAGAGCATTAAGGCACAGTACTACGAGAGAGCCACATGTGCTGTGCAGGAACATCGCCGGAAATACCCGGGTATGTATTATTCCATCTCTCTCTATTGGAAACATGACACAGTATCTCTCTATAAACACAAGTTAATAAGACCAAAACCAAATAAATAGTATGTGACGTTTCAGCATTGTTACCATCTTTAGACAAAAGTACTGTATGGCACTGAAGATGGTAACAACGCTGTTACTGAAACGTCACATGCTATTTATTTATTTGGTCTTATTACCTTGTGTTTATAATCTATAATACAAATTGAATCTTATCATTATCTCTCTATAAAGGACAACACCTAGTTACAGAGCCAAAGTGTCCTTTAGGGAGAGGTGTCCTCTTACTGGAGAGTTGCTAAATACAGTAGAACTACCTCTCTGTAAAGGACAACATCTAGTTACAAAGCCAAAATGTCCTTTAGGGAGAGATGTCCTCTTACTGGAGAGTTGCTAAATACAGTAGAACTACCTCTCTGTAAAGGACAACACCTATTTACAGAGTGTACTTTAGGGAGAGGTGTCCCCTTGCCCGAGAGTTTCTAAATAGTAAAAATGGTATTTTTGGGGATGGAAACTGTCCTTTATAGAGAGGTTTCCGCTAGCGTGAGTGACCTCTCATGGAGATTGTATCACTGTATTCATTTCTAATGTTTGTATATGTGCAGACTATGTCTACAACCCGTTCCGAGCACGGAAGTTGAAAGAGCAATGTCGTAGGACAAAAGCTCTTCAAGGTCAGTACCTCCCAGATCTTTATTGTGAGTATATAGAAAACCAACAAATATTTTTCAAATTAAAACTTTTTAAGTTTTTAAACACAAGGTAATAAGACCAAATCCAAATTAATAATGTGTGATGTTTCAGTAACAGCATTGTCAATTATTATAATAATACTATTTATTTATTAGGATTTGGAACTCTGCCTTTGCTGGTCTCAAGCCCAGATGACAAACGAGGGGGGGGGGGGGGGAGCAGTAACAAGCTCACTAAAAAACATGGGCTCAGCTGGCCATGCTGATAGTACCCTGTAAGGGCTCCAGGGATACAGGATGTACTCCATGTTGGCTGTACATGTTCCTCATGTCAGACATATTGGAGCTAAGTCAGTGGCCTGCCACTGAGTAGTACTCCCTGTCTTAATGACATTCTACTTCACCCAGTCATGATGGTTATCATTAGAATTTGGTCTTATTACCTTGTAGTTCTACTCTATAATCCAAATTGTACCTTTTCATAATAATGTTACACTTTCTTCCACCTAAGCAAATTTTTCCTTTGTAAATGCATATTTGCATATCTCGGAAATATTTAGATGGAAATTTTGCCGGGAGGATATTGATCTAAAGAGACAAAAGTAACCTCTCCCGTCAAAATAGACGTCAAAACTAGACGCCATCTATTGACAGTCACCCCAAACTAGCGGCCTCAGGTCGGTGACAAAGCCACAACACCAGCTATGACAAACTGAGAAGTGTCCACCTAGAGACCATGGTTTCTGGTTAATGGCCCTCGTCAGTCTAGGAAAAACTTTCATCTATATTTTAGCCATAGATTTGTCCCAGCCACTTTACCAGCTAAACATCTCTTTGTCAGATTGTGAAGATTCCATTATATCCCGTGTGGATCTCATGGAATAAAGTCCGCCCTAGACTGACGAGGGCCATTAGCCAGAAACCATGGTCTCTAGGTGGACACTTCTCAGTTTACCAAAGCTGGTGTTGTGGCTTTGTCACTGACCTGAAGCCGCTAGTTTGTGGCGACGGTCAATAGATGGTGTCTGGTTTTGACATCTATTTTGACGGGAGAGGTGATTTTTACTTTTTTTTTGAAATATTTGTTACAATATTTATATATCTCTTCTTGTTTTTTATATATTTGTTCTTTAGTGCAACTAAACCCTATTACATGTGTTAGCATATTACATATAATACAAAAATGTTGTTATTGTTGTTACAGATGAGTTCTGAGAAGTACTCTGAATATAATCACCTCAGCCTTTCAATCTCCACATATGTACATATTGGTTAATTCTCTCTTCTCTCCTTCTAAAATAGAGTCACACAATAACACACATTGTTACATTGTTCTGTTCACCATAGTTTTCACCATTGTTGTTTTCTCACTTTGTAAAAATTGTTTTTTCTTGCTGAATCTATATTTTACAAAACTCTTGTATATATATATTACAATGAAAACACTTAATTAATACATTTTTCTTTGCTTTGTTCCATTTCACCAGTAAATTGTAATAAAAAAAAGATGAATTTATTGATGTCTGTTTCGTCTCTCTTATATTTAGGTAAACAACTTGCACTCACTGGTGGGGTTGGACGTTTCCAGAATCGAGGGCCATTGGAGCATTTTTTTTTTTTTAATTAGAAAAAAGTGTCCAATGCGGGAATCAAACCCGGGTCATAGCGTTCGAAAACCAATGGTTTAGACCAACCTTCCACCGACTCCCATATACATGAGAGTAGATGATCTTAAGTTGTCTTCTCCTATTTGTAGATGATACATGGCGACGGGAATAAAATTCCAATGAATATCTACATTATACCTTTTACATTACCACCTATACTATACAGAGGCACAATTCTGTCCTCCAAAGAGAACAAGTCTTTGATTTCCAGACTTAAGTCTGGTCATCTACGGAAAATGACAGAATGGTTGCAAGGTACTATGTACTAAGTGCAATTCTCAACCTGCAACCCGAACACATTATTAACTGTATTGACTCATCCATTGATGAGCTTTACTCATCCCCGGCAGACCCCATCAACAAGCTTTACAAGCTTGATACCCTGATGTTGAATGGAGATAAGAAAGAAGAGACTTATCCCCAGCACAGACACCATCAACAAGCTCTACAGACCTGATACCCTGATTTTGAGTGGAGATAAGAAAGAAGAAGAGACACATCCCCAGCACAGACACCATCAACAAGCTCTACAGACTTGATACCCTGATGTTGAGTGGAGATAAGAAAGAAGAAGAGACACATCCCCAGCACAGACAACATCAACAAGCTCTACAGACTTGATACCCTGATGTTGAGTGGAGATAAGAAAGAAGAAGAGACTCATCCCCAGCACAGACACCATCAACAAGCTCTACAGACTTGATACCCTGATGTTGAGTGGAGATAAGAAAGAAGAAGAGACTCATCCCCAGCACAGACACCATCAACAAGCTCTACAGACTTGATACCCTGATGTTGAGTAAAGATAAGAAAGAAGAGACACATCCCCAGCACAGACACCATCAACAAACTCTACAGACTTGATACCCTGATGTTGAGTAAAGATAAGAAAGAAGAGACACATCCCCAGCACAGACACCATCAACAAGCTCTACAGACTTGATACCCTGATGTTGAGTAAAGATAAGAAAGAAGAAGAGACACATCCCCAGCACAGACAACATCAACAAGCTCTACAGACTTGATACCCTGATGTTGAGTGGAGATAAGAAAGAAGAAGAGACTCATCCCCAGCACAGACACCATCAACAAGCTCTACAGATTTGATACCCTGATGTTGAGTGGAGATAAGAAAGAAGAAGAGAGACATCCCCAGCACAGACACCATCAACAAGCTCTACAGACTTGATACCCTGATGTTGAGTGGAGATAAGAAAGAAGAAGAGTCACATCCCCAGCACAGACACCATCAACAAGCTCTACAGACTTGATACCCTGATGTTGAGTAAAGATAAGAAAGAAGAAGACAAATATGGACATTTAGACATGTTACACAGAGACACAGAAATCACCTTCCAGTGGATCCCATCCCACATAGGACTGAAGGACACAACAGATGTGATTACAGAATCAGCAGCAATACCTAACTCAGACCTTGATTTCTACTCTTCAAACACATACAAAAAAGAAACATCCAAGTAAAACTACAGGAGTCAACATCCCATCATTGGGATCTGAACCAAAAGTCTGGAGTTATTCTGGAATGTGGGAGACAGGCAGCAACCTGTATTTCCAGGCTCAACACTGGCAGCCATACAAGACTCTTCCAGGATGGTGACACAATGTACCATCTACAGGACCAAAGACACCTCTTGGCATGTATGGAAGACAGGACCCCAACCCTACCTAGATTGTAAATTTGATCTATTAATACAGTCTACATGACCTTGTATAATTATACAATGGGATAATAATAAATTTACAAAGACCAAAGAGACCTCACACCTCTTGGAATGTATGGAAGACAGGACCCCAACCCTACCTAGATTGTAAATTTGATCTGTGAATACAGTCTCCATGACCTTGTATAATTATACAATGGGATAATAATAAATTTACAAAGACCAAAGAGACCTCACACCTCTTGGAATGTATGGAAGACAGGACCCCAACCCTACCTAGATTGTAAATTTGATCTATTAATACAGTCTACATGACCTTGTATAATTATACAATGGGATAATAACAAATTTACAAAGACCAAAGAGACCTCACACCTCTTGGAATGTATGGAAGACAGGACCCCAACCCTACCTAGATTGTAAATTTGATCTATGAATACAGTCTCCATGACCTTGTATAATTATACAATGGGATAATAATAAATTTACAAAGACCAAAGAGACCTCACACCTCTTGGAATGTATGGAAGACAGGACCCCAACCCTACCTAGATTGTAAATTTGATCTATTAATACAGTCTACATGACCTTGTATAATTATACAATGGGATAATAATAAATTTACAAAGACCAAAGAGACCTCACACCTCTTGGAATGTATGGAAGACAGGACCCCAACCCTACCTAGATTGTAAATTTGATCTATTAATACAGTCTACATGACCTTGTATAATTATACAATGGGATAATAATAAATTTACAAAGACCAAAGAGACCTCACACCTCTTGGAATGTATGGAAGACAGGACCCCAACCCTACCTAGATTGTAAATTTGATCTATTAATACAGTCTACATGACCTTGTATAATTATACAATGGGATAATAATAAATTTACAAAGACCAAAGAGACCTCACACCTCTTGGAATGTATGGAAGACAGGACCCCAACCCTACCTAGATTGTAAATTTGATCTATTAATACAGGCTCCATGACCTTGTATAATTATACAATGGAATAATAACAAATTTACAAAGACCAAAGAGACCTCACACCTCTTGGAATGTATGGAAGACAGGACCCCAACCCTACCTAGATTGTAAATTTGATCTATTAATACAGGCTCCATGACCTTGTATAATTATACAATGGGATAATAATAAATTTACAAAGACCAGAGACCTCACACCTCTTGGCATGTATGGAAGACAGGACCCCAACCCTACCTAGATTTGATCTATGAATACAGTCTCCATGACCATAAATCTGGAAAGAATTTCTAGTAAAGCAAGCCAGGTCCCTATTGTCTTTAATTGTTGATACATGAAAGCTATGTATATGGTAATATGTTATAAAAATTGTGTTAAAAAAAACCTTTCAAACAAGGTTGAAAAGGAACTTTTATAATATGTACAAGAAAATAAGACCTAATCCAAATAATTTAATAGCATGTGACGTTTCGGCAACAGCATTGTCACCATCATCAAACAAAAGAATAAAAATGGATTTTTGATAAAGCACAATTTGGATTATAGATTATAAACACAAGGTAATAAGACCAAATCCAAATAAATAATTTGTATGAGACGTTTCGGTAACAGCGTTGTTACCATCTTCAGACAAAAATACTGAATCACTTTACAGAACATTCAGTACTTTTTGTCTGAAGATGGTAACAATGCTGTTACCGAAACGTCATACACTATTAAATTATTTGGATTAAGTCTTATTACCTTGTATTATACCTTGCCTTATCATTTATAATGGCGTGTTAAGGTAGTTCAAGGAAAGATACAAGATTTGAAGAGTTTAAGTGATTTTTATTAAACCATTGATACAAAATATTGAATCCAAAAGTCAAACCTTGCAACCTTTTCCAAACTTTCACTTCCAGTGGAAGAGATGGGTGTCATAAATTGTTTATTTCTTTCTATAGAGCATAAATATATACAGTAGAACAACCTCCATGAGAGGACACTTCTCTATAAAGGACAGTTTCCATCACCAATACAGTAGAACAACCTCCATGAGAGGACACCTCTCTACACAAAGGACAGTTTTCAATACCAATACAGTAGAACCTCCATGAGAGGACATCTCTCTACAAAGAACAGTTTCTTTCACCAATACAGTAGAACAACCTCCATGAGAGGACACTCCAGCTAGAGGACATCTTGTTTAGCACCAAAATTACCATTTTTACTATTTAGCAATTCTCCAGTAAGAGGACACCTCTCCCTAAAGGACACTCTGTAACTAGGTGTTGTCCTTTACAGAGAGGTAGTTCTACTGTATTTAGAAACTCTCCAGTAAGAGGACACCTCTCCCTAAAGAACACATTGGCTTTGCAACTAGGTGTTGTCCTTTACAGAGAGGTTCTACTGTATTTAGCAACTCTCCAGTAAGAGGACACCTCTCCCTAAAGAATAATTTGGCTCTGTAACTAGGTGTTGTCCTTTAACAAAGAGGTAGTTCTACTGTATATGGCATTTAGAAAAAAATAATAATAAAAAAAGAGTAAAAAAATCTTTAATTCAACACTCACAGAATCATAATTTTCAGTAGAATTAAAGTAGGTTTAATTGAAGAGGTAGTTTCTACTGTATATAGAGGGAGAGTTTTGTAAAATCTACTTGAGTATAGATAGGTAAAATAAAAGAATGGTAAAAAGTATTATAAATAGAGTATTAAGGTAGAAAGAGGGCCCCAAATACTTGGGTTTCTTCCCATAAATAAATACTTTTGTCTGAAGATGTTAACAACGCTGTTACCAAACACAAGGTAATAAGACCAAATAAATAAATAGTGTGTGACATTTCAGCGCTGTTACCATCTTCAGACAAAAGTATTGAATGAGAAATTTTACCACAGTATATTTTAAATAGTTACTGTTATCAAGTGTGTAAACAAGATAACAGATAAGAAGAAGATAGTTTTCTGAGAAACACAGAATATATATGTTATCTTGTTTACACACTTGATAACAGTAACTATTTAAAACATGCTGTGGTAAAATTTCTCATTGAGTACTTTTGTCTGAAGATGGTAACAATGCTGTTACCGTAACGTCACACACTATTTATTTATTTGGATACCCTTGTGTTTTTTTCCAAAATAAGTAAAAAGATAAAAATGTGAGTAAAAAAAGGAAAATGTCTATTTGAACACTTAGTATAGAATATAATTGTTGTCCCAGGAAATTAGTAAAATTACCTTTTAAGAGTAAAAGTGAAATTTGGAAAAAATCACAAATACTTTGTTTCCTTCCTATATGTATATAAAGAAAAGATAAAAATGTGAGTAAATAAGAAAAAATAATTATATTTCAACACTTAGTAATATACAGTAGAACCTCCATGAGAGGACACTCACGCTAAAGGACAGTTTTCATTTGCAAAATGAGTTTTTTTTTACTTTTTAGCAACTCTCCAGTAAGAAGACATCTCTCCCTAAAGGACACTTTGGCTCTGTAACTAGGTGTTGTCCTTTACAGAGAGGTTGTTCTGCTGTATTTAGCAACTCTCCAGTAAGAGGGCACATCTCCCTAAAGGACACTTTGCCTCTGTAACTAGGTGTTGTCCTTTACAGAGAGGTATTTCTACTGTATATTAACCCATTGTGTGTTATCCATTTTACTAATTTTCTTTTAAGAGTAAATGTGGAATTTAAAGAAAATGTCAAATACTTAGGTTTCTCCCTAAGAAACAATAAAAAGTGAATTGCCTTGAAAATTTTTTCCTAACTTTCCAAATATTTGGCAAATTCAGGGAAATGGCGCTGGTAGGTAGATAGGCTTAAAGTTTCCAGCAAACACTGGCCTCCATATCTTGGCAATTTGTGCTTTTCAATGGAAGCTTAAATATGATTTGGCTCATCTTTCTATAGAGGATCAAAATGCTTTTAGGCCACATTCTCCAAGTATAATTGGTTCATTTTTAAGTGCAAAAATGGATGAATTATTTCTAAAGACAAATGAAACATTCCAAAGCTTTTTCCCGTTTGGAATTCCAACATTTTTCCGTTCGAATTTTTATAATACCCAGATTACAAGGAATCATGGATATTTTAAGGGATTTTTTAATCAAAAATTGGAACGGTAGAAGACTCTAGCTGTCATTGTGGCAACAAATTCCAGGACTCAAGACACCTACTGCTGGAATGCCCACTCTTCTTCACCGCTAGACAACAGACAATGTTGTAGATCTATATCAATTTGTAAATAGCAGAGAGAATTATCATAGGTTTAACTATTTTTGTAGATATATTTATGTTTATCTTTCAAACCTGAAAGGTTCAGGTTCCTAATATATATTATTGTTTCTCTTTTTATTTTGATTACTTTTTCTTGTATAATCTACTTATATATTTGCCTTATTCTGTCTGTCTGAAGCTCACGGATGGGATTTTTCATAACCATCGGTGGTTCAGTGGTAGAATGCTCGCCTGCCACGCGGGCGGCCCGGGTTCGATTCCCGGCCGATGCATTTTTTTTTTTTACAATTTTTAAAACTCATTTATATATTATACAAGAATGACATCCACGGCGCCAATTTATAATTGTAACGAATAGTATTTGAATAAAAGCATTTAATCGGGTAAAACCCGGGCGTTGCCCGGGTCATTCGTATCTACTTATATATTTGCCTTATTCTGTCTGTTTGTCTGAAGCTCACGGATGGGAATTTTCATTACCATCGGTGGTTCAGTGGTAGAATGCTCGCCTGCCACGCGGGCAGCCCGGGTTTGATTCCCGGCCGATGCATTTTTTTTTTTTTTTACAATTTTTAAAACTCATTTATATATTATACAAGAATGACATACACGGCGCCAATTTATAATTGTAACGAATAGTATTTGAATAAAAGCATTTAATCGGGTAAAACCCGGGCGTTGCCCGGGTCATTCGTATAAAATAATTGTATAAACGAATGCAAGACAAAATCACCGCGAATGTTTCTTTTTTTTAAGGCAATTATCGTTATTTATCGTTAATTTTTGTTTCGATTTTATTGAAAAAAAAAAACGATATGGTGCCTTTAAAAAATGATCTTTATTACTATGCAGTTTTCTATTTAGTCAATATACCTAAGTTCATGTTGCAAATGTAATTATCTCTATCGATTTAGTAGGTGAAATGCAAAAAAAAAAAAAATCGACATGATGAAATCTTTATGAAAATTCACATTTTTATTTTTATATTTTCAAGACACACACAGTTTGGGGCGGGACGTTTCACAAGAGAGACATCCACGGCGCCAATTTATAATTGTAACGAATAGTATTTTAATTAAAACATTTTAAAAACACACAGTTTGGAACGGGACGTTTCACAAGAGTGACATCCATGGCGCCAATTTATAATTGTAACGAATAGTATTTGAATTAAAACGTTTTAAAAATATATACGCACTCGGGTAAAACCCGGGCGTTGCCCGGGCCATTCGTCTAGTATGTATATAATTGTTTCTGTTTAAAAAAGTAAATCGACGCAATTATCCATAACCGGGATATCGCATTTTGTGTGTTGAAAAAAAAAAAAAAAAAGGAAGCTCTTTGGATCATTGTGGATACAAACTTTACTTCTCTGTAGTGTTACAAAAGGACAAGATGATGCAACTCTTTTTTATTTATTTGATTAAAGAAGCTTTTGGACATAACCTTTTTCAGCTAACTACAACAGGTAAATAAGGGTTTTTTTTTGCTTATCCCTAGTACACGTGGTACAAGCCATGATAATCTTGGTGGGTAGAACTCCGCCTTTGCCGGTTCCAAGCCCAGATGAAAAAGGAGGAGGGAGCAGTAACAAGCTCACTATGAAACACTGGGCTCAGCTGTCCATGCTGATAGTACCCTGTAAGGTCTCCAGGGATACAGGGTGTACTCCATGTTAGGAGTGGCTGTACATGGTGTCTGTTCCTCATGTCAGAGGCGGCCATTTCTTTTGGAGCTAAGTCAGTGGCCTGCCACTGAAGAAGGTATCAAGCTTGTAAAGCTTGTTGAAGGTGTCTGTGCTGGGGATGAGTAGAATTCATCAATGGATGAGTCAATACAGTCAATAATGTGTTTTGGGGTTGCAGGTTGACACTTAGTAGATAGTACCTTGTAACCATTCTGTCATTGTCCGTATTTGACTAGACTTAAGTCTGGAAATCAGTTGTTTTCTTGGGAGGACAGAACCGGTGCTTGTCCCTCAAGCTTTATACCCTATTATGATTGAGTGGAGATAAGAAAGAAGCTTGTAGAGCTTGTTGATGTTGTCTGCTGGGGAAGAGTAGAACTCATCAATAGATGAGGCAATACAGTCAATAATGTGTTTTGGTGTTGCAGGGTGACACTTAGTACCTAGTACCTTGCAACCATTCTGTCATTGTCCGTAGATGACTTAAGTCTGGAAATATAACTGTTGTTCTCTTGGGTGGACAGAACTGGTGCTTGTCCCTCAAGCTTTATACCCTAATATGATTGAGTGGAGATAAAAAAGAAGCTTGTAAAGCTTGTTGATGGTGTCTGTGCTTGGGATGAATAGAGCTCATCAATGGATGAGTCAATACAGTCAATAATGTGTATCAAGGTGTGGGATCTGGCAGCTGCACTAGACCCCCGGGCCCCACCTGGTACTTTGTGCCTACGCACCCTTGTGGTGAGTGCCTAACCTATGGTGGACTGATAGCCACAATTTTTAGGTTATAGATTAAGGCAATAAATACACAATAATAACTTTATTATCTAAAAATTGCTAGCTGAACTCAATGGAATTTGTGTAATCTTTACACAAGAGGATAAGAAACAACAACAACAAAATTGATAGCAAAGGATTATATATTTTAAATATACAATAATAACAAAAATAGGCAATAGAACAGGCCATCTCAAGCCATTTGAAAAGATAGAAAATAACCAAATCTACCCCACTTGCCCAAAATGTAGCTTGGTACCTGCAGCTCCAAAACACATTTTGGCTTGTATTAGATGTACTAAACAGGACCTTTGAGAGAGGCCGCTGCTTACCATGAAACAGCCCGAGGAGCATGAACTCATGGAATTTGTGTAATCTTTACACAAGGGGATAAGAAACAACAACAGGCAATAAATAAATAGTGTTGTTACAGAAACGTCACACACTATTTATTTATTTAGATTTGGTCTTATTACCTTGTGTTTTTGGTGGGGTGTTCTCATTCAGGGGAGCTATAGGTTGGAAGATGATACTCCCTTACCTACCATCTCCGTAATCCCCCAGATTGGGCATCTTGATTGTGACTGCAAAGCAGTTTATTACTTTTAAATTTATTTATTTTTTAAATCAGAAATAAGTGCTCAATGCAGGAATCAAACCCGGGTCATAGCGGTTGAAAACTAACAGTTTAGACCATTCTTCCACCGACCCCTGCAAGCCATATTTGAAATACATGGTAAAAGGTACAACTTCCTTAAGTTTTGTCTGTGTAGTGAGAATCTTGGTGGGGGGGGGCATTGGAGCATTTATTTTTATCAGGAAAAAAGTGCCCAATGCCGAATTTAATCCCGGGTCGTAGCGACCAAAAAACAATGGTTTAGACCAGGCCTGGCCAATTCGCGGCCCACCGTAAAAAAAATTTGTGGCTCACCATTTAACTTTATATTTATAGGCCCTTTGGGTAAACCCTGGGCGTTGCCCGGGTCACTCGGCTAGTATTAATATATTTTGTTTACAAATATGGCCGCGCTTTAGAACGTTCATTTGTGCTACACCAAAATGGTAAAAACAATAATTTTTCAACATATGCCTAAATATATAATTATATCATATTTTATTTATAATTAAATTTTAAAATCTCAATATACTTATATTTTAAATTATCTAATACTGCATTCGAGAGAGATTAACTATATAAAAAAAGATTAATATTTTAAATTTAATTTACAAAAATTTTCCGATGTGTACTGAATAAATATAAGGATTTGGCGCCCCATCATTACATTATAAATGAAACGATATTTTATCGCGATTAAAAAGCTAAATAAAACAACTTCCTACTGTTCTTAATGCGATGAAAAATTGTTGGGTGGAACTGGGTCATTAGTGGGTCAGGTAAAATTGCACTCAAGTAAATCCTGGGCATTGCTCGGGACATTTGTGACAAGTTAGGAGAATGATAAATCTATATGAGTAAATATATTAAAATATTATTTTTGGCCAACACCCACCTCAGCACAATCTTGAACGCTTACATATGAATATTTTAGATGGTAAAGCACCATCTAGTGGAACAAAAATCAACTAAACTTTTATTTAGGCTTGTTTAATACTATTTGGCCAACCCATTTTCTTGATTTTTAATATGATATTATTTTTAATATACACACACACACACACATATATATAATAAAACAATATATATATATATACAACAGGTCTCATGGCTAGTATGGGATGTTAATATGGGACTGATATATTTTGTATGAATGATGCCTTTAATATTCTCTGTCTAAATATCATTCTTTTAATGTCATATTCCGAAGAGACTTTGTTTTTGTAAATGTGGATTTGGGTTCTTTGCAGAAGGCTAATGAAGACGTCCTTCTTTTGTGATATTTTTCCTTTTTGGATGAGGTAGCGCGTCAACTTGGAAATTAGTATAAAGTAACTCGTCTAACAAGGAATATTTCGAATTTTTTCGGTTATGATCTCCTTTGGCTATACTTGTTGATACTTCCCTGGGGGATTCCCTAGAAAATGGCGATTTATCTCTACTTTGGTTTTGAAGCGAATAGAAATATTGTTCATCATCTTGGAATTTTGGCATATTCTGTATGGAGTTGGACTTTGGAATACTGCTGTCCCATGTTAAGGTTTTGCGACTTGTGGCTTTACCAGAATGGTGGTGATGGTGGTGTGTCGGGGACCTATGACTCCCAGTTGGCTTAATAATAGGTACAAGATCGCGTGGCTTGATTTCGACGTTGCACTTTTTTTCCATAACATGTTGGCATTCTCCTTTGGTAAGTTTTGCTAATTCCATTAACGATTCTTTTTTAATTTCATCCTTTAGAACGGAAAATTTGTGGTATTCGTAAATGGATGTTGAAAGCTTTACCAGTAGAAGTAGAAATACACCTGCTCCAATGAAAGCAAGCAAAAATTGAATTCGATACAAAAGTTTTTCAGGTATTTGTGGCGAGTTGCTCTTGCTATTCTCTTCTGCATTCATCCTCGTTTTCTTAGATGATTCCCTAAAAATATTTTTTCTTTTATGCTGAAGAATTTCCTGAAGTGTTTTAAGAAGTTTGCTGTCTTCATTGTGACTTGTGTTAGCTTGAATTGGAATTTTGATAATTTTTATTAGATGACTTGGATGTTCTCCATTTTCTGGTATTATAGGTACGTTCGGGGTTGTCTTTTCCATGTTAAATGTTTTGTCGATTGAATTTTTATTGTCGACGGATCTAACACTGTTGGAAAAATCAAGGCGAAGAGTGTTGGATGGTACTTTTACCAACTTGTATTTAAACATATCAAGGTGAGTATTTTTAAGGTTATTCTTCGGAATGGTCAATTTGGTATGCATTTTTGGTTTAAACACTAAATATCTTTGGTTTGAAGACTTCTGTTCGTTTAAATAAGAAAATAAATCCCTCGATGAAATTTGAAATCTCTTTTTCTGTATTGTGTTTGGATTTTGAAGAAGGGGACTTCTTTTGTTAGGAAGAGAGGAATTTTTGTCAAAGAAGTCGTCACTGATATCTGAAACGATGTCAAATATGAACCTATTGTTATCCCAGCTGCTCGGTTTGCTCCTGGCAGATGTACAAAGCTCGAGTAAGATCATCATGGCCAACATGAGCATGGTAAAGTTCAATGCATAGCTAGGTGAGAATGTGAACAAATCTGGTACATTCTTGAACCATTCCTCAGAACTAATCTTATAAATTTCCAATTCTTCACCAGATTCCTTTGAATAATATACTCATTGTTCTTTCACCTTGGTTTCAGACCTTTTCCATGATGATATATGAAATAATCATCTGATATTGCATTCTGATAATGGCTTATAGTTGTGATGGCTGCTTAATTTTGATTCTAGTTTTCTTTTCTTTTTTTTTTTTACATAAAAGAATAAATATAATTCAGAGCTCTCTCTCTCTATTGAAGTTGAAAATATTTATATTGTAGCGTAGAAATCAAGCCTTGAAATATCCTAAGATGCAAAAGTACTTATTGATGACGTCACAGCGACGAGTCGACAATTATTCACAGGTCAGCCCCAAAACTATCTACAGCTAGAGAATCTTAAGCAAGTGTAAGCAAAGAAATATTTTAAGATGATTTCACAAAAACAGATTAAAATATATATATTATAATCTGGTGAATATATTTTCATTGAATAATATTAAATTAAATAATAAAATATTTCTTCGCCACATAGCCTCCTCCTATAAAGAGCATCGACCCGATGCTCAGAAGGAGCCTTACGTCGTCAGTCTTAAGAACTAGTACTATGGCCAGGGATATTTTCAGGTGACTGCGGTGGATGTCTTCTTTCAGTTGAGATATCTTCTTCATGAGGACTTGGTAGGTCTATGTTTACGTCAATGTAGCTTTTTCTAATTTCTACTGTGGTCGGCAAGGGGGGATTTTTTAACTTTACGGCCTCACCTCCAATGTGGTCTATCATCTAGTTTTAAATATATTCTCAATGGATTGGTTTTTGACTGAAAAAAACTGAATGTTGGTTTATCTAGAAATTAGTCCGATTCTTGAATTAACAAGAAGAGCCAATAGCTGACTGCTATAGGGCGCGTCCCCAGGTGGCGGATAGGGGAACGACCTTCAGATATGAAGGCCAGCTGCGAAACAAGCAGAATAACTCTGACAAATAAGCAGTCGCGGACCAACAGCAGCATTGTTAGAAGAGGAGTAGACCTCTTTAAAAATCCTGACTTCAACTGACCCGGGTTGATGGACCTCAGCAAGGGTCCCACTCCAGGGATACGGAGGAGCTGTGTCTGTACTCATGTTAGAGTCGGCAGCAAAGGCGTCTGCTTCCATGTTAGGAACGGCCTCAAACTACAGGCAAAGTCAGACTTTCACCAAAGTGTGCCTGGATCATGGTGCCATGATCAACGAAAGCTGCACCCCTATACCCCATTCCATGAGATCAGATGTTGATTTGCATGCTGCATCGCCCGTCGCGCAGAATAAACAGGGGCGCGTTCAGGACTTAGGTAGAGGGTTCTGTCCGATAAGTATAATACAGTCTCCACAAACTTCTAACTTTGCAGCTTCCAAGCAATTGAGCATTCTGCAGTGCAACATCAATGGATTGTGCTCAACAGCAACAAAAATAAAATTAGAAGAAATAATGGAAATAGCTGAAAAACAAAAGATACAAATTATAGCCCTACAGGAAACCAAATTAAATGAAAAGTACAATCTCAAATATAAAAACTACAATATCCTCAGAAAAGACAGAAATAAAGAAGGGGGTGGCCTTGCATTTTTAATCAATAATTTGTACTATGAAGACATAGCCATTAATATCCCAAACACATCAGACCTCGAAGCCCAAGGTATCAAAGTCTACCTCAATCAAAACAAAACCATCAACATATTCAATATGTATCACCCACCAAACAATAAACTTATTGACGATGGAACAATGGCTCAATTTCTTACAGACAACACTATTATTGTAGGTGACCTTAATGCCAAACATCAACTATGGGGATGTTCCACGCCAAACCCAAGAGGCAAAATACTTTCAAACTTATTTGACGACAATGCCTTCATGTGCTTAAATGATGGGAATCCTACCCACCATTCCTACAGTTATAATACCGCACAAGCCCTTGATATAAGTTTCTCCAGTCCTGACATTTTCCACAAATGCAAATGGCAAATATTAAAAAGTATTGGAAGTGATCATTTGCCTATTTTGATAGAAATTAGCACCAAGACCAAAACCAGCTCAATTAAAGAAAAATTCTGGAACTTCAAAAAGGCTAATTGGAATCTTTACCAGCAAAACACCAATGAAGACTTTAGAAAAGCACCCACTAGAATGAAAGATCTGGAACAAAATTGGATATCTTTCAAAAACACCATTATTAAAGCAGCCAAAGTTTCAATACCAAGAGGTAATATTAAGAAATGGATTCCAAATTATACACACCAGGCAAAAGATATTCAAACACTTATAACTAAAAGAAATGAACTACAAAAAAAGTGCACCCAAAACCAAACAAATTGTAGAACTGAACTGAACATTGTGAATGCAAAAATAAAAAGATTATACGTAAATATGAAAAGGGAAAAATGGAAACAAACTTGTGAAAACCTGAACCCAAGAAACCCAAATACAAAACTTTGGCATTTGGCAAAACAAATTGACAGAGCCCAGCCACAAACTGAAAACACAAATATGATTAAGAATACAGATGGTACCCCAGCAACTAATGACAAAAATGCTGCTAATCTTTTAGGTAATTCATATCAAATAAGTAGTAAAATCAAATTTGAAATAAAAGATAAGAAAGTTGAAAAAAAGGCCCGAAAGATTATCCATGACTGTAAAAACGTCACTAGCACTCATAATATTTTCCATGAAAAAATCAATATGAAAGAGCTAGATTATGCATTAGAAAACACTGACCTAAACAAGACTCCTGGGCCAGATGGAATCCATGGCCAAATGATATCAAACTTGGGCAAAAATGGCAAAGAAAAGCTTCTTGATATTTTCAATAACTCCTGGAAAACTGGAAAATTGCCTCAAGACTGGAAAACTGCAACAATAATTCCTATTAAAAAACTTGACAAATCTGCTGATGACCCAAAAAACTACCGACCAATCTCCCTCACAAGTATTTGCTGCAAATTAATGGAAAAAATTATACTCAGACGACTTACCTACCATCTTGACACAAGAAATCTCTTACCAAAAGAACAATATGGATTTAGGAAAGGACATGGGACAATAGACCAACTCTTATTTTTCACACAAAAGGTAAAAGATGCACAAAACAGAAAACCAACTAACCACACAATAGCTGCTTTTTTAGACCTTACACAAGCTTTCGATAAGGTATGGAAAAACAAGTTAATTACAAAATTATACAAACATTTCAAAATTGATGGAAAAGCTATCACTTGGATAAATGATTTCCTTAAAAATAGATACATCAGGGTCAAATATAATGGCACTCTATCTAAAACCTTCAAATTGTACCAAGGATTACCACAAGGATCAGTCCTTAGCCCAACTCTCTTCACCCTATTTATTGCAGGCATAGAAGAAAAAATTTCTCATAAAACCAATATTGGACTTTTCGCTGATGACATTATTCTATGGAGCAGCAATAATAACTGGAAAAAAGCTGAAAGAGATTTGAACAAGACTCTTTTCCACCTAGAAAAATTTGCTAATAAACATAAATTAGAATTTAACCCCCAAAAATCTGAAACCTGTCTTTTTACTACCGATAAGAAACTATACAAAATAAGACCAAAAATTATTCTGAAAGAACAACAATTGCAATATAATAAACATCCTAAATATCTTGGCTACACCCTGGATCCAGAAATTAACTCCAGTAAACATATTGAAGAAGTTATTAGAAAAGGAAGAGACCGACTAAAAATCCTGAAATATATTTCAGGAAGAGAGTGGGGAGCCGATGCAGCCACACTAAAATTAACTTACACATCTCTAATTAGACCTATCCTGGAATATGGATATCAAATCTATGGTACAGCATCTGAAACAAATCTAAAATCACTGGAAAGGATACAACTAAGTGCAGCTAGAATTATTACAGGTCTTCGAAATACCTGCCCTAATGATATTGTACTTTACGAGGCAGACATTATGCCCTTAAAGGATAGAAGAAGCTACAATCTGCCAAAATATATAAACAAAATCAAGAGTTATGGAAACAAACACAGAACTTCCAAGTACATACTTAATTGGGAATCCAATTTAAGACTCAAAAAAGAAGGCCCTCTACACCTGGCCAAAAGAAATGAATTTTTAAAATATAAAGTGGAAAAAAATTATTTAGCAGAAAAAATTTCTCCATGCAAACCACTACAAAATGTTATTTTTAATGCCACTTTAAATGAACCCACCAACAAACAATACCAAAATCCAGAATACTTAAAACAATTATCATTAGAAATAATTAATAACATTCCTAAAAATGCAATAACTATCTATACCGATGGTAGCAGAGACGAGCTAGGACACACTGGCAGTGGCTGTCTCATCAAAACCACAAATGGCATTGAGAAAATGAACAGAAGAAACCCAGATTTTTGCTCAGTCTTCAAATCAGAACTTATAGCCATCTATGAAGCCTTAAAATCCATCAGAAACACTAAACATCACGATATCTGGATTCTTACTGATAGTAGAAGTGCCATACAACACTTGAGTCACACAGGGGAACTCAGAGACAAAGTAAGCAGGAACATAATTGGTTATCTCCAAAAACTCTCAAAAACCTCAAAAATTCACCTTCAATGGATACCCTCACACATTGGCATTGAAGGCAATGAAGCTGCTGATGTGCTAGCAAAAAAAGGCACAAAAGAACCCTTGCCACAGAAAAATAAACTTACTTTTAAAGAAATAGAAACAATAGCCAAAACAAAAATAAATAAGAACTGGAGGATCCCACCTAAGCACAGTTGGTACAGTGGAGTGAACCCAGGAGGAGCTCTGAAGATCAAAAATAGACAGCATCAAACAACACTAACAAGATTTAGAACGGGCCATCTCAAGCCATTGAAGATAGAAAATAATAACAAAATTTATCCCACTTGCCCAAAATGTAGTTTGGTACCTGCAGCTCCAGAACACATTTTGGCTTGCATTAGATGCACTAAACAGGACCTTTGGGAGAGGCCGCTGCTCATCATAAAACAGCTCGAGGAGCATGAACTCATGGAATTCGTGTAATCTTTACACAAGGGGATAAGAAACAACAACAACAACAGGTTTACACTTAGTACATAGTACCTTGCAACCATTCTGTCATTGTCCGTAGATGACTTAAGTCTGGAAATCTGTTGTTCTCTTGGGAGGACAGAATTGTCCCTCTGTACCAGTCATGTGCAGCATTAGAGAATGCTGAAAGCAATCATGAAATTTCCTTTAATCAAGTTAATAAAAATAGTTGCAGTACCTTATAATGTCTTGTAATTTGTTGAAATTCACAATCCTGCGATAATTTCTCTGTAATGTTAAAAAAAAAAAAAGACATTTACAAAAGAAGTTAATATATAAAATATATACTCACAAACACACAGATATATTTCAAAAAGATTAATTTACTGTTTAATAACACTTATTTATTAACTGTCAGAAAAGTTAAGGTCAAAAATGAAAGAATAAATATAGAAGAAAAACATAAGATGGTAGATAGGTGGTACCTGCAGCTCCAGAACACGGCTTGCATTAGATGTACTAAACAGGACCTTTGGGAGAGGCCGCTGCTCATCATAAAACAGCTGGAGGAGTATGAACTCATGGAATTCGTGTAATCTTTACACAAGGGGATAAGAAACAACAACAAAACATAGATGATGTTTGAAGCTTGTAATTTTGTAATTATTTCTATTTTTTAATTCATAGAAGCATTTTTCTGGCAGACATATTCAATTTGTTTATCATCATCAACACTTTTTTTTTTCTTAGTTATCAAATCATTTGCAATTGTAATAAAGCACAATTTGGATTATAGATTATAATAAAAGAAATTAAGACCTAATCCAAATAATTTATTAGTGTGTGACGTTTCGGTAACAGCATTGTCACCATCATCAGACACAAGAATAAAATCTCTCACACACTAATAAATTATTTGGATTAGGTCTTATTTTCTTTTTTTTTTTGCAATTGTAGTTTCTTTTTTGTTGTGTTCCTTTTTTAAGCAATAAAATATATAGAACTAAGGTGTAATATTCAATTCAAACATATGGAACCAACATCGATTCATTTTTTAAAAACAAAGCAAAATCATAAGCTTATATAACTTTCATTTTTTCATACCGATGGAATGAACAAGAGTTTTCCAGCACCTATGTAAATTTAAACAAAAGGAACCAACAGAACAAACCACAAGTTGCATATATACCCAGTAAAACTTTGGAAAAGGTTTGGCATGTTTTCATGATAAATGCAATAATAAAATATCCATTTGTAAATGCAAAAAATAAAGATAAAAAAGAGGAAAAAAGGGTAGTAAATAAAGTTAGCTGTATATATATACAGAGCAGCGTACAAATAAGTGTATATATGTAAATGAGTAGATAGAATTGAGCAGATAGAGAGAGAGGAAGACTACGACCTAACGCCCCGTTGCTAAAGGAGCAGATATTTACATCAGGGGGGATTGTAGCCTTTTTACCGAGAGAGCTTCATAGCTTTCTTTTTAAGCTTGAGAGCTTTTTTATTCTTTTCCATCCAGCGGGAGTATTTCTTTGGTTTCTTGATGAGGGCTTTCAGATCTGTACACAATGTTGGATCAGTATGGGTGAATTTGACAGCCAAGTTGATGATGGTTGAAGATATTCAGGGGTAGATACATATACATACGAACACCGCCCTTGCCGGTTCCAAGCCCGGATGAAAAAGAAGGAGGGGGAGCAGTAACAAGCTCACTATGAAACACTGGGCTCAGCTGGCCATGCTGATAGTACCCTGTAAGGTCTCCAGGGATACAGGATGAGCAGTGTTTGTACTCCATGTTAGGAGCAGCTGTACATGGTGTCTGTTCCTCATGTCAGAGGCGGCCATTTCTTTTGGAGCTAAGTTGGACTCTGCCACTGAGTAGTGCTCCCAGTCTTAATGACAAAGGCATTCTACTTCACCCAGTGTGGAGATAAGAAAGAAGAAGAAGAGAAGGGATAGATACAAGGTAATAAGATGCCAAATACAGTAAAACCCCTCTATAGTGAACTCCAATGGGACAGAGCTTTTGGTTCACTATAGCCACGGTTTGGCCATTTTTTTTTACTTTTCAAAATTTTTAGACCGTATAATTAAAGGACAGCCATACACACTGGAAGAGGCTGCCTCTTAATAGTGGTCACTTTGTTTTAATTCCCTTAATTGATCAATTTTCTTACATTAATACTAAATAATAATAGAAATCATTAGATGATAGGTTCTTCTTATCATTAACATACATGTACCTCTATGTCTAATTTAAAAATCAAGACAAATCCTAGGCAAAGTTTTATTAAATATATATTCAAAGATATAAAATGATTTTAAAACATCATTATCACATTATATAATACAATGTTTACTTGGAAAAATGGCTCTAACACCTTGTTGCTTCAAAGCATTCTTCAAGCATTGCACCATTCAAATAAAGTTAGTGTTTTACTTCCATTTCATTTTTCCATATATTCTTCTAGGTCTAGATTTCGTTTTTTTTTTTTTTTAACCTGTTATGCAAAACATTGCTGACTTTAAAATCACCATAATTAATGGCATAAAAATATTTTTTGTTTCATCACGGGACCGTTTATTTGGACTTTTTTTTTTTTAAGCCCTAAAAGTTGAGGTTGATTCCTCTTTGTAACAATTTTTAATAGCTTTATATTTTATCTTTTATAATATGAAATTTATATTATCTTATTTTAATATGTTCTTAACATTTTGTCTGTGTTGTTTCACTTTGAAAAGTTCTGAAAATGGCCTTTTTTTTAAAAAGAAATAACGCTTTTGTTTTTAAAAGGCCTTTGTTTTCTTCATTTGGGAAGCCATTTGCATTTTTTATATTTCAAATTTAATGGATGCAAATATATTCTATTTAATAAAAAGTAATTTGTGTTAAAATTTATACAACATACAGCAATAATAAAGTGCAAAAATCAAAACAAACAATGCCGCTAAATTTATTGTTTTGAAATCGCGATCCGCGAGCTGAAACATGCTCAACATTTTGTTGTTTTAATTTTTTTTTTTAAATTACAATTCTAAGTTCGTTATAAGCATAGTATTTTAAATAGATTTTATTATTTTGGGACCGAAAATAGGTTCGTTATAGGGGTAGTTCGTTATTCTAAAAATCGCAAAGTTCGTTATAACGATGGTATTTTTAATGGAATGGAATTGGGAATCGGCGTGGGTTCGTTATAAAGGAAGGTTCGTTATATCCAGGGTTCGTATTAGCGGGGTTTTACTGTAAATAGTGTGTAATGTTTCAGCGTTGTTAGAATCTTCAGACAAAATTACCATTACAAAAATAAACAACTGGAGGATCCCACTTAAGCACAGTTGGTACAGTGGAGTGGACCCAGGAGGAGCTCTGAACCTCAGACAGCATCAAACGACAAGATTTAGAACAGGCCATCTCAAGCCATTGAAGATAGAAAATAACAACAAAATCTACCCCACTTGCCTAAAATGTAGCTTGGCACCTGCAGCTCCAGAACACATTTTGGCTTGCATTAGATATACTAAACAGGACCTTTGGGAGAGGCCGCTGCTTATCATAAAACAGGTGGAGAAGCATGAACTCATGGAATCCATGTAATCTTTACACAAGGGGATAAGAAACAACAACAACAACGATTTTACTAATTAGCAATTCTCTGGTTGAAAGATACATCTTTCTAAAGGATACTTTGGCTCTGTAATGTGGTGTGTTGTTGTTTCTTATCCACTTGTGCAAAGATTACACAAATACATGAGTTTATGATTACATGGAATGGGGTGTAGGATTGCAGCTTTTATTGATCACATGATCCACTTTGGTGAAAGTCTGACTTTGCCTGTAATTTGAGGCTGTCCTAACATGGAAGCCTTTGCTGCCGACTCTAACATGAGTACAGACACAGTATCCCTGGAGTGGGACCCTTGCTGAGGTCTATCAACAGTTGAAGTCAGGATTTTTAAAGAGATCTTTCTCCTCTTTCTAACAATGCAGCTGTTGGACTGTTTATTGGTCAGAGTTATTCTGCTTGTTTCACAGCTGGCCTTCATAGCAAAAGGTCATTCCTCTATCTGCCACCTGGGGACACGCCCTATAGCAGTCAGCTCTGCTAAGGGGTTGTTGTTTCTTATCCACTTGTGCAAAGATTACACCAATTCCATGATATGGAATGAGGGGTAGAGTGCAGCTTTCATTGATCATGGCACCATGATCCACTTTGGTGAAAGTCTGACTGTAATTTGAGGCCGTTCCTAACATGGAAGCCTTTGCTGCCAACATCCCTGGACTGTCAACAGTTGAACTCAGGTCTTTCTAACAATGCTGGGTCAGTTATTTCACAGCTGGCCTTTACTGAAGGTTGTTCCCCTGGGGACTGTAGCAGTCAGCTCTGCTGAGGGTTTGTTGTTTCTTATCCCCTTGTGTAAAGATTACACAAATTCCATGATCTCATGTAATGGGGTGTAGAGGTGCAGCTTTCATAGATCACATGATCCACTTTGGTGAAAGTCTGACTGTAATTTGAGGACATCCTAACATGGAAGCCTTTGCTGCCAACATCCCTGGACTGTGGTCATTCAATAGTTGAACTCAGGATTTTCTCCTTTGGCTGTCTTGGCATCACCTTGAAGTATTTATTGCAGTATAACACAAGGTGATAAGACCAAATAAATAGTGTGTAGACATCAACTTTCAATTACCATAACTGGACTGTGGTCTATCAACAGTTGAACTCAGGATTTTCTCCTCTTTCTAACAATGTTACTGTTGGTCAGAGTTATTTTGCTTGTTTCACAGCTGGCCTGGTTCATAGCTAAAGGTTGTTCCCCTATCTGCCACCTGGGGGGCATGACATGTAGCAGTCATCTCTGCCTAGGGGTGTTGTCCTTCAGACACAGTGTGTTCTACTGTACTTCCGACAAGTGAGGAGTAAACATCACAACTAGACTTCCTGACGGAAGGCGCTAACCGTTCTTTATTTCTTGAGTGTTTACCCAATTAGCACTTAGAGCTAATTAAGGCCAATTACACTGTCCCTGGGAAATGTCCTAATTATAGTAAGCGGTGTATACTAGTTACCAGTGGTAGAGTACACCTTTTTACAGTAGAACATCTCTGTGTGAGGACACCTCTCTACAAAGGACAGTTTCCATCACCAATACAGTAGAACAACCTCCATGAGAGGACACCTCTCTACAAAGGACAGTTTCCATCACCAATACAGTAGAACATCTCTGTGTGAGGACACTTCTCTACAAAGGACAGTTTCCATCAACTATACAGTAGAACAACCTCCATGAGAGGACATCTCTCTACAAAGGACAGTTTCCATCAACTATACAGTAGAACAACCTCCATGAGAGGACAGCTCTCTACAAAGGACTGTTTCCATCACCAATACAGTAGAACAACCTCCATGAAAGGACACCTCCCTACAAAGGACAGTTTTCATTGCCAATACAGTAGAACAACCTCCATGAGAGGACACTTCTCTACAAAGGACAGTTTCCATCACCAATACAGTAGAACAACCTCCATGAGAGGACATCTCTCTACAAAGGACAGTTTCCATCAACTATACAGTAGAACAACCTCCATGAGAGGACAGCTCTCTACAAAGGACTGTTTCCATCACCAATACAGTAGAACAACCTCCATGAAAGGACACCTCCCTACAAAGGACAGTTTTCATTGCCAATACAGTAGAACAACCTCCATGAGAGGACACTTCTCTACAAAGGACAGTTTTCATCACCAATACAGTAGAACAACCTCCATGAGAGGACACCTCTCTACAGAGAACATCTCTATACAAAGAACACTTTAGCTTTACAACTAGGGGTAGTTCTACTGTAATGTAATTGGTGGTTTAAGCATTCATTGAATTATGATGCATTAGCATCCATTAATTTTTCCATTTCAGTAAGGGCAGTAGAAATTGTTTTATTTTTAAAAGAATCATACGCATCTATAATAGCTTCAAATTTTGATAACAGATGGTGCGCTAATGCATCATAATATAATTGTTCCAATAAAAGACACAATTTGATGTTTGCGGAAGAGCGATTGCTCGAAGCATTCTATATACAGTTACGAGCGTCATTCTTCATCTCCTAATCATCTCTGTCACCGTTTGCTTTTTTTTGGAATGGCGCCCTCCTATTGGTTGGCTACGATCACGCCACCTTTGCCCCCCCCCCCCATCATGCCTCCCCCACTCGCTTTTTCGTTTTTGTAACTATTGTGTTGGAGCGGGTCGCTCCTTAAATAAATGCATATATTAGTTAATAACTAAATGGAATCCTCTCTTTCTTTTTCCCAGTATGAGACGCCTATGGAAGCCAACAGTACATAGACAGATAAAGCACATAGGCTATAGTTATTAACTAATATATGCATTTATTTAAGGCGCCAATTTATAATTGTAACAAATAGTATTTGAATAAAAACATTCAATCAGGTAAAACACGGGCGTTGCCCGGGTCATTCGGCTAGTATTATATATTTATAATTATATGTAATTCTACTGTCCTCAAAGCTTATGTCCATTGTTCATCTAAAATACCCATTCCAAGAGTCTAGCATCAGTATCACTATAAAAGGAAGTTCCAAAAATGCAATATAACAGCGGAATGGTAGATTAAACTGGCGAAACCGCTGGGAGGGTTCACCACTGATGAGCTAGGCACTTCCATTAATTTATCATTGCAGTAAGGGCAGTAGAAAATTGATTTATTTTTGAAGTAGCATACACACGTCTATAATAGTTCTAAATTTTGATTCATTAAATTGTCCAACATGGGGATCTGACGCTCTAGACTCAAAGGGAGAACAGCTTGAAGACCTCATCAACGGCCAAGACCTTGCCATTGTGAATACAGGAGAGATGACCTATCTTTTATGGACAAGACACCACCAAGAATTCCTTAACAACAACACACTACTGTCTGTCCAGTTACCTGAGGAGAAGGGAAGATGGAAGATGCTTTGGTCACCAAAGTTTTTCTTCAGCTCCACTTTCTGCAGGAAACTGCCGGACGGCTTCTCATGGCCCAGGTCCTGCAGGTGGTGAGATTTCCCCTGGGACAACACCAGCAGCTGGAGTACAAGAATGGACCTTAGGGAGAGGACACTGCTTATCATACAAACAGCTTGAGTAGCATGAACTCATGGAATTCGTGTAAGCTTTAGGGGATAAGAAACAACAACAAAACATCAGTAAAAAAATTGTCTAAGGATGTTTGTTTTATGCCAATTTCTACTTATCACCACACACACACATGATACCAAACAAATTAATTTCAGATGTGGTGAATTTGATCAATGATTCTAAGGTGTCAAAATTTGGTTTAAATAACTCGGTGCTTGCTGAAATGAAGATCGAATGATTAAATGAGATAAAAAAACTAATGAAGTTGAAATTATTCCATGTTACAGCTTATTCAACTCCGCCTTTGCCGGTCCCAAGCTCGGATGAAAAAAGAAGAGAAGTAACAAGCTCGCTATGAAACCTTGGCTCAGCTGGCCATGCTGATAGTACCCTGTAAGGTCTCCAGGGATACAGAATGTACTACATGTTGGCTGTACATGTTCCTCATGTCAGACATATTGGAGCTAAGTCGGTGGCCTGCTACTGAGTAGTGCTCCCTGTCTTAATGACAAACACATTCTACTGTAAGGACTCCAGGGATACAGGATGTACTCCATGTTGGCTGTACATGTTCCTCATGTCAGACATATTGGAGCTAAGTCAGTGGCCTGCTACTGAGTCCCAGTCTTAATGACAAACACATTCTACTGTAAGGACTTCAGGGATACAGGATGTACTCCATGTTGGCTGTACATGTTCCTCATGTCAGACATATTGGAGCTAAGTCAGTGGCCTGCTACTGAGTCCCAGTCTTAATGACAAACACATTCTACTGTAAGGACTTCAGGGATACAGGATGTACTCCATGTTGGCTGTACATGTTCCTCATGTCAGACATATTGGAGCTAAGTCAGTGGCCTGCTACTGAGTAGTGCTCCCTGTCTTAATGACAAACACATTCTACTGTAAGGTCTCCAGGGATACAGAATGTACTCCATGTTAGCTGTACATGTTCCTCATGTCAGACATATTGGAGCTAAGTCAGTGGCCTGCTACTGAGTAGTGCTCCCTGTCTTAATGACAAACACATTCTACTGTAAGGTCTCCAGGGATACAGAATGTACTCCATGTTAGCTGTACATGTTCCTCATGTCAGACATATTGGAGCTAAGTTAGTGGTCTGCTACTGAGTCCCAGTCTTAATGACAAACACATTCTACTGTAAGGACTCCAGGGATACAGGATGTACTCCATGTTGGCTGTACATGTTCCTCATGTCAGACATATTGGAGCTAAGTCAGTGGCCTGCTACTGAGTAGTGCTCCCTGTCTTAATGACAAACACATTCTACTGTAAGGACTCCAGGGATACAGGATGTACTCCATGTTGGCTGTACATGTTCCTCATGTCAGACATATTGGAGCTAAGTCAGTGGCCTGCTACTGAGTAGTGCTCCCTGTCTTAATGACAAACACATTCTACTGTAAGGACTCCAGGGATACAGGATGTACTCCATGTTGGCTGTACATGTTCCTCATGTCAGAAATATTGGAGCTAAGTCAGTGGTCTGCTACTGAGTAGTGCTCCCTGTCTTAATGACAAACACATTCTACTGTAAGGACTCCAGGGATACAGGATGTACTCCATGTTGGCTGTACATGTTCCTCATGTCAGACATATTGGAGCTAAGTCAGTGGCCTGCTACTGAGTAGTGCTCCCTGTCTTAATGACAAACACATTCTACTGTAAGGACTCCAGGGATACAGGATGTACTCCATGTTGGCTGTACATGTTCCTCATGTCAGACATATTGGAGCTAAGTCAGTGGCCTGCTACTGAGTAGTGCTCCCTGTCTTAATGACAAACACATTCTACTGTAAGGACTCCAGGGATACAGGATGTACTCCATGTTGGCTGTACATGTTCCTCATGTCAGACATATTGGAGCTAAGTCAGTGGCCTGCTACTGAGTAGTGCTCCCTGTCTTAATGACAAACACATTCTACTGTAAGGACTCCAGGGATACAGGATGTACTCCATGTTGGCTGTACATGTTCCTCATGTCAGACATATTGGAGCTAAGTCAGTGGCCTGCTACTGAGTAGTGCTCCCTGTCTTAATGACAAACACATTCTACTGTAAGGACTCCAGGGATACAGGATGTACTCCATGTTGGCTGTACATGTTCCTCATGTCAGACATATTGGAGCTAAGTCAGTGGCCTGCTACTGAGTTCCAGTCTTAATGACAAACACATTCTACTGTAAGGACTCCAGGGATACAGGATGTACTCCATGTTGGCTGTACATGTTCCTCAAGTCAGACATATTGGAGCTAAGTCAGTGGCCTGCTACTGAGTTCCTCTCTTAATGACATTCTACTCCAGAGATAAGAAAGAAGACAGCTTATTTTACAACTGAATTGAGACACATAAATCAATATTTCTGTAAATAGGTACTGGCAATGTGCACATAATCTGAATTTTATTTTACAAACTAGATACTCCTCAAGTTTATACAACAGAATAAAAATGGAGGAGGGGGAGCAGTAACAAGCTCGCTAAAACACCTGGGCTGGCCATGCTGATAGTACCCTGTAAGGTCTCCAGGGATACAGGATGAGCAGTGTTTGTACTCCATGTTAGGAGCGGCTGTACATGGTGTCTGTTCCTCATGTCAGAGGCGGCCATTTCTTTTGGGGCTAAGTCAGTGGCCTGCCACTGAGTAGTGCTCCCAGTCTTAATGACAAAGACAGACGCATTCTACTTCACCCAGTCATGATCTCAAGCTTTACAAGCTTAATACCCCAAATATGATCGCGTGGAGATAAGAATGAAGAAGAAGATACAACAGAATTAGAAGTAGGTATTGGTGCTTTTTAAAATGCACATTTTTAGGTATTCTCATAATAAATAGAACAAAGTATCTTTTAAAATAATTCGATTTAACAACTTTTTCTATTAATAAGGCATTGGATTATATATTATAAACACAAGGTAATAAGACCTAATCGAAATAAATAGTGTGTGACGTTTTGGCAACAGTGTTGTTATCATCTTCAGACAAAAGTATTGAATATTATAGTGCATATAGTGCTGAAATGTCACACACTATTTATTTATTTGGATTTGGTCTTATTATCTTGTGTTTAACCTTTTTCCTAACTCTTATTTGCATCGCAGTAAGGACGGTAGAAGTTTGATTTATTTGTGAAAAGAAACATTCGCGTCTTAATGTCTTCATTCGTTAAATATAAACAGTAGCAATGTGTTTCTTTATTCATGCAATGTTTATATTCTATTTGCATATGATAAGGTACAATTTGGATTATAAACACAAGGTAATAAGACCAAACCCAACTAGATAAATAGTGTGTGATGTTTCAGCGTTGTTATCATCATCAGAGAAAAGTACTGAATGTGGTACAAAAACATGATGATGGTAACTGTGAAACGTCACACACTATTTATTTGGATTTGGCATTATTACCTTGTGTGTATTTGCATATGTGAAAGTTTAGCCAGACAGTACTGTAGCTCTCATGCAAGTCAACAAGGATGACAGCTGATTGGCCGACAAGGTCGTCCTGAGCCGTGCTATACACAGATAGCCTGAGAACTCGCAAGAGCTGGCAGATTCTCCGGCAAAGTCTGGAGCTCTTGGCCTACCTTCTTCTTCTTCTTCCTTATCTCCACTCAATCATATCAGGGTATCAAGTTGTGACCCTTGATGGTGTCTGTTTGACAACCATCATGACTGGGTGAAAGAGAATGCCTTTGTCATTAAGACTGGGAGCACTACTCAGTAGCAGGCCACTGACTTAGCTCCAAAAGAAATGGCCGCCTCTGACATGAGGAACAGACGCCATGTACAGCCGCTCCTAACATGGAGTACAAACACTGCTCATCCTGTATCCCTGGAGACCTTACAGGGTACTATCAGCATGGCCAGCTGAGCCCAAGTTTTTTAGTGAGCTTGTTACTGCTCCCTCTCTTCCTTTTTCATCCGGACTTGGGACCGGCAAAGGCGGAGTTCCAAGAGGCCTACCTGAAGCAAGGGAATCTACCACCCAACTAGACGAAAGAGACCTCCTTGTACCATCAAAACCCAATGTCTGCAGGAATGGAAATCTAATGCTGCACATGACTGATACAGAGCAGGAGGGACAATTCTATCCTCCCAAGATAACAACAATCTTTGATTTCCAGACTTAAGTCTGGTCATCTACGGACAATGACAGAATGGTTGCAAGGTACTATGTACTAAGTGTCAACCTGCAACCCCAAAACACATTATTGACTGTATTGACTTATCCATTGATGTGCTCTACTCTTCCCCAGCCGACACCATCAACAAGTTCTACAGACTTGATACCCTAATATGATTGAGTGGAGATAAGAAAGAAGAGACTCATCCCCAGCACAGACACCATCAACAAGCTCTACAGACTTGATACCCTGATGTTGAGTGGAGATAAGAAAGAAGAAGAGACACATCCCCAGCACAGACACCATCAACAAGCTCTACAGACTTGATACCTTGATGTTGAGTGGAGATAAGAAAGAAGAAGAGAACTCACAAGAAAATGTAAACAAGTTGTTAAGACAGCAGCTATAATTGTACTTTCATTGTTAAGGGCGTTCTATTCACACCTGCCACATTTTTAGAGTAGGGGTCTGTGGAAAAGTGATCACCTAAACCATTGGTTTTCGACCGCTACGACCCGGGATCGAATTCCGCATTGGGCCCTTTTTTTCTCTAATTAAGAAAATGCTCCAATGGCCCCCGATTCTTGCAAAACTCCAATCATCTAGCGAGTGTAAACTCAGAAAATAAATCCATTTAAAACCTGGGGTTCCTACATATATGATAATGACGACATACCTTTTTATGGTGGTCTTCTGCAGCGTGTTTCTTCTGGTGATGATCATCCTTCCGTGAGAATTTCTTGGAATGGCTCTTTTGATGGAAGTATTCATCGTAGATTGACCCATCAGCCCGCTTCTGCTTCTTCCCGTGGTGCTTGAAGTCATGGTCATCTCCACCAATCAGTTTCTCATGGTTGCCTTTACCTGATTTTTTGTGGGGTTGATAATCGTGGTCGTCTCCACCAATAGGCTTCTTGTGTGACCGGTAATCATGGTCCCCTCCACCAATCAGCTTCTTGTGTGGTTGATAATCATGGTCACCTCCTCCAATCAGCTTCTTGTGAGGCTGGTAATCATGGTCGTCTCCACCAATAGGCTTCTTGTGTGACCGGTAATCATGGTCCCCTTCACCAATCAGCTTCTTGTGTGGTTGATAATCATGGTCCCCTCCACCAATCAGCTTCTTGTGTGGTTGATAATCATGGTCCCCTCCACCAATCAGCTTCTTGTGTGGTTGATAATCATGGTCACCTCCTCCAATCAGCTTCTTGTGAGGCTGGTAATCGTGGTCATCTCCACCAATAGGCTTCTTGTGTGACCGGTAATCATGATCATCTCCACCAATAGGCTTCTTGTGTGACCGGTAATCATGGTCTCCTCCTCCAATCAGCTTCTTGTGAGGCTGGTAATCATGGTCATCTCCACCAATCAGCTTCTTGTGAGGTCTATAATCGTGATTCCCTCCACCGAGATGGTTCTTGTGGGAACTACGGTCATCTACATCAATGATGTTTCCATGAGGATGATCGTAGTCTCCCTTGTGGCTGGGAGTTCGGGCACGCTGCACAACACAGACATTCTTAGAGGGCAGTCTGGAGAGGAAGACAGGGATACACAGACGATCTAAAACAATGGACTGGACGACACAAGGAGATGAAGAGGATAGCGGAGGGAGATATGGAGAGACCATGTGGCCCACCCTCAGTAGAGGAAGACATTGAAGGAGGGAGATATGGAGAGACCATGTGGCCCACCCTCAGTAGAGGAAGACATTGAAGGAGGGATATATGGAGAGATCATGTGGCCTACCCTCAGTAGAGGAAGACACTGAAGGAGGGAGATATGGAGAGACCATGTGGCCTACCCTCAGTAGAGGAAGGCACTGAAGGAGGGAGATATGGAGAGACCATGTGGCCCACCCTCAGTAGAGGAAGGCACTGAAGGAGGGAGATATGGAGAGACCATGTGGCCCACCCTCAGTAGAGGAAGGCACTGAAGGAGGGAGATATGGAGAGACCATGTGGCCCACCCTCAGTAGAGGAAGGCACTGAAGGAGGGAGATATGGAGAGACCATGTAGCCCACCCTCAGTAGAGGAAGGCACTGAAGGAGGGAGATATGGAGAGACCATGTGGCCCACCCTCAGTAGAGGAAGGCACTGAAGGAGGGAGATATGGAGAGACCATGTGGTCCACCCTCAGTAGAGGAAGGCACTGAAGGAGGGAGATATGGAGAGACCATTGCTACTTGACAGAAGGCTTCTTTCCAAATTTATTATAATTAGCAAACTTTCGATTTTAAGAATTCTTTCCTACGGACATTTCATTCAAGTATGTACATGCATTTTGAAAATGTATGCTCTCAGATTCAAGTTGAACGTTTGTTTAAAAACAAAATGTCATTGTTTACTCGACAGCTTCCTTCCTCCTGGCTGGCATCATATCAGGGAGACTCAGCGGCCTCTGACTCAGTCCTTGCCCAACTGCTGTCCCACCTCACAACTCCAAATCCTGTATCAAACCTCACAAGGACACAATACCAAATCCTGTAGCCAATCTCTCAGTAAAGGACAACATCTAGTTGCAAAATGTCCTTTACCAGTTCATAAAAACTTTATTTGGTGGCTACCTTTCAAAAGATGTAACCCAGACCATCATATTGACAATAATGGCAGGGGGGTAATATATGAGGGTTCATTTAAAATAGGATTGTCTTTAGTTCCGGAATCTTGTTTTTGGAAAGTCTTTTCTGTTTGTTTGGTATTCAGACTATATTTATTTTTTCCCACTTTTCAAGTGCTTTTTAGTGAGAGGTTTCCTTGTACTGGAGAATAGCTAAATAATGAGAATGATCATTTTGGCAAAAAAAAAAAAAAAATCTGTTCTTTGTGGAGTAAGGACCACCTTGCTGGAAAGTAAGTAGTATTGCAGTAGAACCTCCATGAGAGGACACTCGCTAGAGGATACCTCTCTACAAAGGACAGTTTTTAATACCAAAATTACCATTTTTACTATTTAGCAACTCTCCAGTAAGAGGACACCTCTCTCTAAAGGACACTTTGACTCTGTAACTAGGTGTTGTCCTGGTGTAGTTCTCCTGTATTTATTGATAACGTAGCAAACAAAATGTTAAAAAAGTGGAGCTGAATGAGTCACAGATTCCATTCTCCCATTTATTTTGCTCAAGTTATTTCAATTTGCATACTTAGCAGCTTTCTAAGAAGATCTTCCCTAATTATATTTTTTCTGGTACCCTCCCCCCATACACACATCCTGCTAACAACTCCCAATTTGGAGGAAAAATGTCTATGACCTCATTAAGTCACTACCTTAAGGAAAAAAATAGTCAAATACTAATAAAATCTCATAGAGAGTTCTTTTTGTTTTTACTTATGTCAATTTTTATAATGACACTAAATGAGTACTGAAAAAGTAGGGATGTTTTTTTTTTAAACCCAAGGTAATAAGACCAAATCCAAATAAATAAATAGCATTTATAAATTCCATTTGTGTTTTTTTTAAACTTATTCCAAAGTTCATGTGGTACAGGTCAGTATGATCTTCTTCTTCTTTCTTATCTCCACTCAATCATATCAGGGTATCAAGTTTGTAAAGCTTTTCCATCTGGCCAACTGTGTCGACTTCCTTCTGTTTAGTTGGAGGGTCTGTTTTTTGGGTTTTCTACCTGGTACCAAGAATGATGGATCACTATGGTTCCCTATCAGTTGTAGTTTGTTAATATGGTCCCTTGCTGAAAGGTAGGTCTCGGACATCAGGATGTTCAGCTGCTCCTTCCTTTGCCAATCTGTCGGCCTCCTCATTTCCAGGGACTCCCACATGTGATGGAATCCATTGTAGACTTATTTTGGTATTTGTGTTCAGTTTGTTGATTTCTGCAGCAATGTTTATGAGGAGTCTGTCTTGTGAGTAGTAGCAGTTTTTAATTGCAAAGACAACAATCATGACTGGGTGAAGTAGAATGTCATTAAGACTGGGAGCACTACTCAGTGGCAGGCCACTGACTTAGCTCCAAAAGAAATGGCCGCCTCTGACATGAGGAACAGACACCATGTACAGCCACTCCTAACATGGAGTACAAATGCTGCTCATCCTGTATCCCTGGAGACCTTACAGGGTACTATCAGCATGACCAGCTGAGCCCAGGTTGTTCAGTGAGCTTGTTACTGCTTCCCCTCCTCCTTTTTTATCCGGGCTTTGGACCGGCAAAGGTGGAGGTCAGTATGATAATGGTGGGTAGAAGTTGCCGACTGCTTTAATGTAAGTGCACCACATGTCTACATATGTGAAAAGCAGTTCGACTTTGCACTTACAAATATGCCAGAGCCCCGTTTGGTTACTTGCACTTGCTGGTGGGGTTGGACTATTGCAAGAATCAGGGGCCATTGGAGCATTTATTCCAAGTTGCAGCTATACAATGATATCCTTTGATCTTCAGTCTACTAGTTGTATTTGGAAAGAAAATGGCCTTTGCCTTTAAGCATATTCCCACCATATTATTAAGACATGGTCTTAAACACAAGGTGATAAGACCAAATCTAAAAAAATAGTGTGTGATGTTTCAGCTTTGTTAACATCTTCAGACAAAAGTATGATTCCTGGCGTGGGAACTTTTTTTGGGGGTCGATTGAAGGATGATCTAAATCATTGGTTTTCGACCGCTACGGACCCAGGTTCAATTCCCGCATTGAGCACTTTTTTTTTGTTAGCAGCCCCGTAAATAAAGATATTTTCGTATTTTCTCATTCAGGGCTCAAAAACCATACACTTTAGTTAAAGGCCTGTAAAACCATATTCTCTGTATTTTCTAATTCAAGGAGGCAAAATGGCCTAGCTGCGAAAAGCTTAGAACATGTTGTCCCTCTCTATTTTCTCATTCAGTACTTTTGTCTGAAGATGGTAACAACGCTGTTACCGAAATGTCACACACTATTTAATTATTTGGTCTTATTACCTTTTTTTTACTAATTTTATGCGTTGATAAAGGCTAGTAAAATATTTTCTCATTCAGTATAAACACAAGGTAATAAGACCAAATTCAAATAAATAGTGTGTGACGTTTCAGTAACAGCATTGTTACCATCTTCATACAAAAGTACTGAAACATAGATTATAAACACAAGGTATAATAAGATAATTATCCAAATAAATAAATAGTGTGCAACGTTTTGGTAACAATGCTGTTACCAAAATATCACATTATTTATATATTTGGTCTTATTACCTTATATTACTAATTTTCAGGTAATACAAAGTTCAAATTCTAAATACTAGTAAGGTAAGTGGAGTATTTTGCATTTAATAAATTATAATTTCATTTAAGGGCCACTAATTGGTGGCATTTCTAATTAAAAGTGGTGCTTTTATCATATCATAATAGAAGTTAGTTGAAAAATTAAAGATATCAAAAAATGTAAAAATTTGTAAAGACTCCAATATTATAAAGTTTCAATTAGCACAAATTAATAATCAGTCTGGTCAAATTGATTATATAGTTTGTCTGTAAATAACCTTGCATCAAATATCGTCCGTTTACAATTGGGGAATTTCAATTGATAAAAAGAATAAGGGGGAAAATGTAATATATATTTATTATATACGCATATATATATTCTAGAAAATATTTTTGTATATTATAGGGGTAGTGGGGCGTTACCTGAGCGTATCCCTACATTTTTTTACAAAAACGCATTAATTCGATTTTTAAAAATGTCGTTTGAGAATTATTTGCAAAATGTTTTTTAAAATGAATGCGGAATATCAAATATCGAATAATTAATATATATATATTAGAGTAAAAAGAAATAATTATATGATCGTATTCCTTTTTATAAAAGTATAATAATTTATAAATATTCAATTTGGCGAGTCATTCCAAAAATGTGGCCATGGGTGTCTAAAGCAAGGGGGGGTGGTAAAATTTTGCTCATTTTAGGTGGATTAATTTTACTATTTTAGCATACGATCAATTCTTTATCCAACATCTTTTAATTTTGAACTTACCTGTTTTGCCGTAGCAAGGCAAACCAATAATGGTAAAAGTAAAATGATGGTTTTCATTACGTTAAATTAAATCTCCAACACTAGCGTGTGAAAAGGCGCGCTGTTTACAACGCCCTCTATTGTAGAATTTAGAAGCGCATGCGCAATAGACGACAGGAATCGTCTGCATTTGAAGCAGATGGGAAGGAAGTCTCTGAACTTTGAGTTAATTACAAATTATTTAATCAAGGGTATTATCCCGGTTGCCGGGGGAATAAAATGGAAACTTGTTTTTTAATTAAGCTTTTCCTTTTAATTGGAAATGGGAATAAAGAGCTTCTAACTAGAAGACACAGTTTGTATAATCATACCCAAGTTTTATAAAGGTTTCTTTCGTTTTTTAATTAATTTATTTTGAGAAAAATTAATTTTTGAAGCAACAAAATGTATGGAATATGCTTATGTACACTCTTGTTATTAGCGTTCTTAAAAAAAAATCATTGAATATTTACAATACGTAAATAATTAATACTTCCTTATTATGTATTTATTATATATAAATGAAATCGACGTTTATTACTCTTTTCCGCCAAAACTACTGAATTATTTATTAAGAAATTTCACATGAAGGTTGCTGAAAAATAGGCTGTAGTAATGCCTCGGTATAGGTCTGCTACGAAATAAGTCCAATTTGAAATATTGTAGAAAAGTATTGATTATTTTATTATAACAGATTATTAATTTTGATGTTTATATACGGTATAAAAAAGTATTATTTTATTAATAGATAATTAATTTTGATGTTTATATATTTTATTACTCTGTTTAAACTTACCTCATTGCTTCTCTTATATTTTATCAATTTTAATTTGTTCTTGTGCCTTAAAATTGCCATGTCATCCTGAAGTTTGTCTTTCCCAATTTTCTACGTGATAATATGTTCAGTTTGTAGGTGAAAAATAGGAAGGATACAGAGAAGATTAGCATGACCCCTGTGATACCAGTTCAGCGGTACAACTACCATAGGAAGAATACAGAGAAGATTAGCATGACCCCTGTGATACCAGTTCGGCGGAACAACTACTACAATAGGAAGGATACAGAGAAGATTAGCATGGCCCCTGTGATACCAGTTCGGCGGTACAACTACTACAATAGGAAGGATACAGAGAAGATTAGCATGGCCCCTGTGATACCAGTTCGGCGGAACAACTACTACAATAGGAAGGATGCAGAGAAGATTAGCATGGCCCCTGTGATACCAGTTCGGCGGTACAACTACTACAATAGGAAGGATACAGATAAGATTAGCATGGCCCCTGTGATTCCAGTTCGGCGGTACAACTACTACAATAGGAAGGATACAGAGAAGATGAGCATGGTCCCTGTGATACCACGGTACAACTACTACAATAGGAAGGATACAGATAAGATTAGCATGGCCCCTGTGATTCCAGTTCGGCGGTACAACTACTACAATAGGAAGGATACAGAGAAGATGAGCATGGTCCCTGTGATACCACGGTACAACTACTACAATAGGAAGGATACATAGAAGATTAGCATGGCCCCTGTGATACCACAGTACAACTACTACAATAGGAAGAATACAGAGAAGATTAGCATGGCCCCTGTGATACCAGTTCGGCGATACAACTACTACAATAGGAAGGATACAGAGAAGATTAGCATGGTCCCTGTGATACCAGTTCGGTGGTACAACTACTACAATCGGAAGGATACAGAGAAGATTAGCATGGTCCCTGTGATTACAGTTCGGCGGTACAACTACTACAATAGGAACAATACAGAGAAGATTAGCATGGCCCCTGTGATACCAGTTCGGCGGTACAACTACTACAATAGGAAGGATACATAGAAGATTAGCATGGCCCCTGTGATACCAGTTTGTCGGTACAACTACTACAATAGGAAGGATACAGAGAAGATTAGCATGGTCCCTGTGATTACAGTTCGGCGGTACAACTACTACAATAGGAACAATACAGAGAAAATTAGCATGGCCCCTGTGATACCAGTTCGGCGGTACAACTACTATAATAGGATCGGACCTGATAAAGAACCTTGGACCCATCATAACTTTCTACTTTGTCTCAAGAGACAAAAGACGATTTCTATTTTTAAGAAATAGAAATCTATAATATCTTAAAAGAAAAAAAACTACTACAATAAGAAGGATACAGAGAAGATTAGCATGGCCCCTGTGATACCAGTTCGGCGGTACAACTACTACAATAGGAAGGATACAGAGAAGATTAGCATGGCCCCTGTGATACCAGTTCGGCGGTACAACTACTACAATAGAAACGATACAGAGAAGATTAGCATGGCCCCTGTGATACCAGTTCGGCGGTACAACTACTACAATAAGAAGGATACAGAGAAGATTAGCATGGCCCCTGTGATACCAGTTCGGCGGTACAACTACTACAATAGAAACGATACAGAGAAGATTAGCATGGCCCCTGTTATACCAGTTCGGCGGTACAACTACTACAATAGGAAGGATACAGAGAAGATTAGCATGGCCCCTGTGATACCAGTTCGGCGGTACAACTACTACAATAGAAACGATACAGAGAAGATTAGCATGGCCCCTGTGATACCAGTTCGGCGGTACAACTACTACAATAGAAACGATACAGAGAAGATTAGCATGACCCCTGTGATACCAGTTCGGCGGTACAACTACTACAATAGAAACGATACAGAGAAGATTAGCATGGCCCCTGTGATACCAGTTCGGCGGTACAACTACTACAATAAGAAGGATACAGAGAAGATTAGCATGGCCCCTGTGATACCAGTTCGGCGGTACAACTACTACAATAGAAACGATACAGAGAAGATTAGCATGGCCCCTGTTATACCAGTTCGGCGGTACAACTACTACAATAGGAAGGATACAGAGAAGATTAGCATGGCCCCTGTGATACCAGTTCGGCGGTACAACTACTACAATAGAAACGATACAGAGAAGATTAGCATGGCCCCTGTGATACCAGTTCGGTGGTACAACTACTACAATAGGAAGGATACAGAGAAGATTAGCATGACCCCTGTGATACCAGTTCGGCGGTACAACTACTACAATAAGAAGGATACAGAGAAGATTAGCATGGCCCCTGTTATACCAGTTCGGCGGTACAACTACTACAATAGGAAGGATACAGAGAAGATTAGCATGACCCCTGTGATACCAGTTGTTCGTCGGTACAACTACTACAATAGGAAGGATACAGAGAAGATTAGCATGACCCCTGTGATACCAGTTCGGCGGTACAACTACTACAATAAGAAGGATACAGAGAAGATTAGCATGGCCCCTGTTATACCAGTTCGGCGGTACAACTACTACAATAGGAAGGATACAGAGAAGATTAGCATGGCCCCTGTGATACCAGTTCGGCGGTACAACTACTACAATAGAAACGATACAGAGAAGATTAGCATGGTCCCTGTGATACCAGTTCGGCGGTACAACTACTACAATAAGAAGGATACAGAGAAGATTAGCATGGCCCCTGTGATACCAGTTCGGCGGTACAACTACTACAATAGAAACGATACAGAGAAGATTAGCATGGCCCCTGTGATACCAGTTCGGCGGTACAACTACTACAATAAGAAGGATACAGAGAAGATTAGCATGGCCCCTGTGATACCAGTTCGGCGGTACAACTACTACAATAAGAAGGATACAGAGAAGATTAGCATGGCCCCTGTGATACCAGTTCGGCGGTACAACTACTACAATAAGAAGGATACAGAGAAGATTAGCATGGCCCCTGTGATACCAGTTCGGCGGTACAACTACTACAATAAGAAGGATACAGAGAAGATTAGCATGGCCCCTGTGATACCAGTTCGGCGGTACAACTACTACAATAAGAAGGATACAGAGAAGATTAGCATGGCCCCTGTGATACCAGTTCGGCGGTACAACTACTACAATAAGAAGGATACAGAGAAGATTAGCATGGCCCCTGTGATACCAGTTCGGCGGTACAACTACTACAATAGAAACGATACAGAGAAGATTAGCATGGCCCCTGTGATACCAGTTCGGCGGTACAACTACTACAATAAGAAGGATACAGAGAAGATTAGCATGGCCCCTGTGATACCAGTTCGGCGGTACAACTACTACAATAAGAAGGATACAGAGAAGATTAGCATGGTCCCTGTGATACCAGTTCGGCGGTACAACTACTACACTAGGAAGGATACAGAGAAGATTAGCATGGCCCCTGTGAAAGGATAACACGCCAAATGGTTAAGTGTCTTCCCTCTAGAGATACCAAACATTCCGTAGCTACACACAGACGACCTGGTAAAAAAATCTATTGACCAGTGGTCACTCAGGGCGTATACAGGGAGGGACCACTCCCCTTGACCTCTCCCCTAACCCCCCTCTACGCAGAAAAGAAGAAAAACATTACGCAACACGCCCCTTTGTATGACCTAATATCAAAACTTACACACGGATTCTTTCCTAACTGTTAACTTATCCTCTAAGAATGAAGCAAAATGTTTGAATCATACAATAACTTTAGTGTATTATGACAATTTCCATAGTAAATACCAAAGACTTTTAATAGAATCTATGATAACCAAACAACAAACAAGCATAAACAGATGCATTGAAATATCAGAAACATACGAAACAATATGGACAAATACTATCCCATAGATGTCTTCTATATATAACACAATAGTTCACGAATTTATTTAATTTAATTTGAAGTCTCGAGTTATCATTCAACCAGCACGTATCCTCCACCACGCACGTATATTTTCAAAATTTTTTGATTTTCAAACAGAAATAATGTAATATATTTTTCTCTCAATATATAATAAATATTTAAAATATGTATATAATAATGTGTATATAAAAATAGTATTTATTATTAAGTTGTTAACGTGATAATCATGTTGAAGGACTGACAAGTCCGAAAGCTTGAAAATAAAAAGTTGCACAAGAAACTTAACCCTGGAATTTTTATATATTTTATAACAACTTTCGTCTGTTGCTTATCACTGATTGGTTATTAAAGAATCTATGGCAGATTCAGATCAACATGGATGGATTGAAACTTACATTGTATTCAATAAAATACACCCTGATTTACACGGTACTTGTTTTACACGTTTTCGCTTTTACACGGTTTTCCAAATTAGTTTTTTTTTTTTTGTTTTTATCTCACTATACTAAATGCTACTCAAGGTAACAAGACCAAATCCAAATAAATAAATAGTGTGTGACGTTTCGGTAACAGCGTTGTTACCATCTTCAGACAAAAGTACTTTTGTTTTTCAAACAGAAATAATGTAATAAATTTTTCTCTCAATATAAAATAAATATTTAAAATATGTATATAATAATGTGTATATAAAAATAGTATTAATTATTAAGTTGTTAACGTGATACTCCTGTTGAAGTCCGAAAGCTTGAAAATAAAAAGTTGTACAAGAAACTTTTGTCTGAAGATGGTAACAACGCTGTTACCGAAACGTCACACACTATTTATTTATTTGGATTTGGTCTTATTACCTTGTGTTTATAATCTATAATCCAAATTGTGTCTTATCACTAAATGCTACTGTGATTGAACACATGCGCTGTGTACACATCTCACGAGGAATCCCGAGCTTATGTGCTCACTTGCTACACACGCACACTGTGTCTGTATTTCTAATTTTTAAAATTTTTTAATTTTCGATTTACACGTTTTTCTCAGGAACGTATCTACCGTGTAAATCGGGGGATAGGTGTATTCTTTTGTAACAATATCGCAGCGTAGAAATCAAGTCTTTGTATATCTGGAGATGTGAAAGTATTTATTGATGACGTCACCACGACCAGACGACAATTATTAACCCAACTATCTGCAGCTAGAGAATATCGAGCAAGCAAACTAGGTAACTAAATGATGATTTTATAAATAATAAATCTGTTTCACATATTTCATTGAATAATTAAATTAAATAATAAATTATTTGAAAATTATCCCGCATGTGTTTCTTTTCAACGAAAAATCAAATTTTATTTTAAGAAGAAATAAAGATTATTTCTAACTTTTGGGATAAGGTATGAAAAGGTGAATTGTGAAGAGTAATGATAAACTAAGAATATACTGGGAATTCCCATCCCTGGATACTTTTATTTTTCCGTTTAACATTACTCTTCACAATTCACTCTTTCATACCTCATCCAAAAGGTTAGAAATAATCGTTATTTCTCCTTGAAATAAATTTTGAAGTTTCGTTGAAAAGAAACACGTGCGGGATAATATTTCAAATGTCGTTTTAAAATCACTAGCCGTATTATATTGTATTATATTATATATTCCATTGCCCATTCCTACATGAAAAGAGACTGGAAATTCGCGAAATTTCGGGGCTAACTCACTATAATGAACAACATGTATATACAATTTTTACTACTCTCCTGCTGGATAAAACATTTGTTTATAAATATTTTAAATATTTCAAGGCGATAAATAAAATGAGGGAAGAAGTGCTCAACTCCACAGACAACGGCTGATTGCTCCCCCTCCCCTCTAAATTCCTCCTCACTCATGTACATATATAACCTTTTAGGGGAATCCCCTTGTAAGACAATAGTGTCTTAATAAAGGTTTTGTTGTTGTTGTTTTATTATACTATATTTTATTATAGATGGAAATTTTGCCGGGAGGAAATTGATCTTAAGAGACAAGGGTCTCCTCTCCCGTCAAAATAGACGTCTAAAACCAGACGCCATCTTGTGGATTTGTTACCGACCCGAGGCCGCTAGTTACGGCGACGGTCAATAGATAGTGTGCTGGGAACAGGAACTGGTTGAAAATGAAAAGACTCCAGTTGTGGATTATCCCTCTAACGACTCAGAAGACGTCCAGGTAAGAACCCGGAGTGGACGAATTGTTAAACCTGTGGATCGCCTTCATTATTAATTATATTATGCATTTAAAGTTTGTAATGTATATATATTTCAAATCTTAAAAAGGGGTAGTGCTGGGAACATTGTATGTTTTCCCACGTGTCGCGGCGGAGCGTGACCGAGCCTGCGCGGGTACGGGGAGAGAGTTGTTTATTTGAACTTTGTATGGATGGACATTAAAACAGATAGCTTCAGGTTTTAGACGTCTATTTTGACGGGAGAGGCGACCCTTGTCTCTTAAGATATTTTATTATAAATACATTATTTCTTTGCCACAATATTTTAGCGAAAATATTTTTTTTCTAAGAACAGAATATTGATTTTTATATTTTGCTACTTTGTATACTTACCTTATTACTTGTATTTTATGAATTTTGGTTTATGACTTAAATAAATTGCTGTGTCATCCTGAAGTTTGTCTTTCCTAATTTTCTACATGACAAGAAAACAACAAAATCAAGCTTTATTAAGACCTTTCAGTCTTATACAGATTCTCCAAGTACACAGAAATGTAGGATACATACAGGAATAACAGTAATAGTACCAGTAATCAGCAATGTAAAACAACAACAAGCTTTATTAAGACCTTTCAGTCTTATACAGATTCTCCAAGTACACAGAAATGTAGGGTACATACAGGAATAACAGTAATAGTACCAGTAATCAGCAATGTACAACAACAACAAGCTTTATTAAGACCTTTCAGTCTTATACAGATTCTCCAAGCACACAGAAATGTAGGGTACATACAGGAATAACAGTAATAGTACCAGTAATCAGCAATGTACAACAACAAAAAGCTTTATTAAGACCTTTCAGTCTTATACAGATTCTCCAAGTACACAGAAATGTAGGGTACATACAGGAATAACAGTAATAGTACCAGTAATCAGCAATGTACAACAACAACAAGCTTTATTAAGACCTTTCAGTCTTATACAGATTCTCCAAGCACACAGAAATGTAGGGTACATACAGGAATAACAGTAATAGTACCAGTAATCAGCAATGTACAACAACAACAAGCTTTATTAAGACCTTTCAGTCTTATACAGATTCTCCAAGTACACAGAAATGTAGGGTACATACAGGAATAACAGTAATAGTACCAGTAATCAGCAATGTACAACAACAACAAGCTTTATTAAGACCTTTCAGTCTTATACAGATTCTCCAAGTACACAGAAATGTAGGGTACATACAGGAATAACAGTAATAGTACCAGTAATCAGCAATGTACAACAACAACAAGCTTTATTAAGACCTTTCAGTCTTATACAGATTCTCCAAGCACAGAAATGTAGGGTACATACAGGAATAACAGTAATAGTACCAGTAATCAGCAATGTACAACAACAACAAGCTTTATTAAGACCTTTCAGTCTTATACAGATTCTCCAAGTACACAGAAATGTAGGGTACATACAGGAATAACAGTAATAGTACCAGTAATCAGCAATGTACAACAACAACAAGCTTTATTAAGACCTTTCAGTCTTATACAGATTCTCCAAGTACACAGAAATGTAGGGTACATACAGGAATAACAGTAATAGTACCAGTAATCAGCAATGTACAACAACAACAAGCTTTATTAAGACCTTTCAGTCTTATACAGATTCTCCAAGTACACAGATATGTAGGGTACATACAGGAATAACAGTAATAGTACCAGTAATCAGCAATGTACAACAACAACAAGCTTTATTAAGACCTTTCAGTCTTATACAGATTCTCCAAGTACACAGAAATGTAGGGTACATACAGGAATAACAGTATTAGTACCAGTTATCAGCAATGTACAACAACAACAAGCTTTATTAAGACCTTTCAGTCTTATACAGATTCTCCAAGCACACAGAAATGTAGGGTGCATACAGGAATAACAGTAATAGTACCAGTAATCAGCAATGTACAACAACAACAAGCTTTATTAAGACCTTTCAGTCTTATACAGATTCTCCAAGCACACAGAAATGTAGGGTACATACAGGAATAACAGTAATAGTACCAGTAATCAGAAATGTATAACAACAACAACAAGCTTTATTAAGACCTTTCAGTCTTATACAGATTCTCCAAGCACAGAAATGTAGGGTACATACAGGAATAACAGTAATAGTACCAGTAATCAGCAATGTACAACAACAACAAGCTTCATTAAGACCTTTTAGTCTTATACAGATTCTCCAAGTACACAGAAATGTAGGGTACATACAGGAATAACAGTAATAGTACCAGTAATCAGCAATGTACAACAACAACAAGCTTTATTAAGACCTTTCAGTCTTATACAGATTCTCCAAGTACACAGAAATGTAGGGTACATACAGGAATAACAGTAATAGTACCAGTAATCAGCAATGTACAACAACAACAAGCTTTATTAAGACCTTTCAGTCTTATACAGATTCTCCAAGCACACAGAAATGTAGGGTACATACAGGAATAACAGTAATAGTACCAGTAATCAGCAATGTACAACAACAACAAGCTTTATTAAGACCTTTCAGTCTTATACAGATTCTCCAAGTACACAGAAATGTAGGGTACATACAGGAATAACAGTAATAGTACCAGTAATCAGCAATGTACAACAACAACAAGCTTTATTAAGACCTTTCAGTCTTATACAGATTCTCCAAGTACACAGAAATGTAGGGTACATACAGGAATAACAGTAATAGTACCAGTAATCAGCAATGTACAACAACAACAAGCTTTATTAAGACCTTTCAGTCTTATACAGATTCTCCAAGCACAGAAATGTGGGGTACATACAGGAATAACAGTAATAGTACCAGTAATCAGCAATGTACAACAACAACAAGCTTTATTAAGACCTTTCAGTCTTATACAGATTCTCCAAGCACACAGAAATGTAGGGTACATACAGGAATAACAGTAATAGTACCAGTAATCAGCAATGTACAACAACAACAAGCTTTATTAAGACCTTTCAGTCTTATACAGATTCTCCAAGTACACAGAAATGTAGGGTACATACAGGAATAACAGTAATAGTACCAGTAATCAGCAATGTACAACAACAACAAGCTTTATTAAGACCTTTTAGTCTTATACAGATTCTCCAAGTACACAGAAATGTAGGGTACATACAGGAATAACAGTAATAGTACCAGTAATCAGAAATGTATAACAACAACAACAAGCTTTATTAAGACCTTTCAGTCTTATACAGATTCTCCAAGCACAGAAATGTAGGGTACATACAGGAATAACAGTAATAGTACCAGTAATCAGCAATGTACAACAACAACAAGCTTTATTAAGACCTTTTAGTCTTATACAGATTCTCCAAGTACACAGAAATGTAGGGTACATACAGGAATAACAGTAATAGTACCAGTAATCAGCAATGTACAACAACAAGCTTTATTAAGACCTTTCAGTCTTATACAGATTCTCCAAGCACAGAAATGTAGGGTACATACAGGAATAACAGTAATAGTACCAGTAATCAGCAATGTACAACAACAACAAGCTTTATTAAGACCTTTCAGTCTTATACAGATTCTCCAAGTACACAGAAATGTAGGGTACATACAGGAATAACAGTAATAGTACCAGTAATCAGCAATGTACAACAACAACAAGCTTTATTAAGACCTTTCAGTCTTATACAGATTCTCCAAGTACACAGAAATGTAGGGTACATACAGGAATAACAGTAATAGTACCAGTAATCAGCAATGTACAACAACAACAAGCTTTATTAAGACCTTTCAGTCTTATACAGATTCTCCAAGTACACAGAAATGTAGGGTACATACAGGAATAACAGTAATAGTACCAGTAATCAGCAATGTACAACAACAACAAGCTTTATTAAGACCTTTCAGTCTTATACAGATTCTCCAAGTACACAGAAATGTAGGGTACATACAGGAATAACAGTAATAGTACCAGTAATCAGCAATGTACAACAACAACAAGCTTTATTAAGACCTTTCAGTCTTATACAGATTCTCCAAGCACAGAAATGTGGGGTACATACAGGAATAACAGTAATAGTACCAGTAATCAGCAATGTACAACAACAACAAGCTTTATTAAGACCTTTCAGTCTTATACAGATTCTCCAAGCACACAGAAATGTAGGGTACATACAGGAATAACAGTAATAGTACCAGTAATCAGCAATGTACAACAACAACAAGCTTTATTAAGACCTTTCAGTCTTATACAGATTCTCCAAGTACACAGAAATGTAGGGTACATACAGGAATAACAGTAATAGTACCAGTAATCAGCAATGTACAACAACAACAAGCTTTATTAAGACCTTTTAGTCTTATACAGATTCTCCAAGTACACAGAAATGTAGGGTACATACAGGAATAACAGTAATAGTACCAGTAATCAGAAATGTATAACAACAACAACAAGCTTTATTAAGACCTTTCAGTCTTATACAGATTCTCCAAGCACAGAAATGTAGGGTACATACAGGAATAACAGTAATAGTACCAGTAATCAGCAATGTACAACAACAACAAGCTTCATTAAGACCTTTTAGTCTTATACAGATTCTCCAAGCACACAGAAATGTAGGGTACATACAGGAATAACAGTATTAGTACCAGTAATCAGCAATGTACAACAACAACAAGCTTTATTAAGACCTTTCAGTCTTATACAGATTCTCCAAGCACAGAAATGTAGGGTACATACAGGAATAACAGTAATAGTACCAGTAATCAGCAATGTACAACAACAACAAGCTTTATTAAGACCTTTTAGTCTTATACAGATTCTCCAAGCACACAGAAATGTAGGGTACATACAGGAATAACAGTATTAGTACCAGTAATCAGCAATGTACAACAACAACAAGCTTTATTAAGACCTTTCAGTCTTATACAGATTCTCCAAGCACACAGAAATGTAGGGTACATACAGGAATAACAGTAATAGTACCAGTAATCAGCAATGTACAACAACAACAAGCTTTATTAAGACCTTTCAGTCTTATACAGATTCTCCAAGCACACAGAAATGTAGGGTACATACAGGAATAACAGTAATAGTACCAGTAATCAGCAATGTACAACAACAACAAGCTTTATTAAGACCTTTCAGTCTTATACAGATTCTCCAAGCACACAGAAATGTAGGGTACATACAGGAATAACAGTAATAGTACCAGTAATCAGCAATGTACAACAACAACAAGCTTTATTAAGACCTTTCAGTCTTATACAGATTCTCCAAGCACACAGAAATGTAGGGTGCATACAGGAATAACGGTAATAGTACCAGTAATCAGCAATGTACAACAACAACAAGCTTTATTAAGACCTTTCAGTCTTTTACAGATTCTCCAAGCACACAGAAATGTAGGATACATACAGGAATAACAGTAATAGTACCAGTAATCAGCAATGTACAACAACAACAAGCTTTATTAAGACCTTTCAGTCTTATACAGATTCTCCAAGTACACAGAAATGTAGGGTACATACAGGAATAACAGTAATAGTACCAGTAATCAGCAATGTACAACAACAACAAGCTTTATTAAGACCTTTCAGTCTTATACAGATTCTCCAAGTACAGAAATGTAGGGTACATACAGGAATAACAGTAATAGTACCGGTAATCAGCAATGTACAACAACAACAAGCTTTATTAAGACCTTTCAGTCTTATACAGATTCTCCAAGTACACAGAAATGTAGGGTACATACAGGAATAACATTTTTTAAAAATATTATCTCTTCGGTAAAAATTATAAATAAAAGAAGATTGAACCGGGATCGAATCCCGCTTTATCATTTTGTTTAATATGTGAAAAACCTTCACATATTATTCATTGTTGTCTTCTTCTTCTTTCTTATCTCCACACTGGGTGAAGTAGAATGTTTTTGTCATCAAGACTGGGAGCACTACTCAGTGGCAGGCAACTGACTTAGCTCCAAAAGAAATGGCCGCCTCTAACATGAGGAACAGACACCATGTATAGCCGCTTCTAACATGGAGTACAAACACTGCTCATCCTGTTTCCCTGGAGACCTTACAGGGTACTATCAGCATGGCCAGCTGAGCCCAGGTTGTTTAGTGAGCTTGTTACTGCTCCCCCTCCTTTTTTTTTATCCGGGCTTGGGACTGGTACAGGCGGAGTTCATTCATTGTTGTAATTATCATAAACTAGGTTGTTCTTTTTGAGCGATACCTAATCAAGTGATTTTGAAACTAGACGAATCATTAGATCTTTAGTTTAACGCTCTACCAACTAAGCTATTTGGGATTGAAAGCGAGTAAAAGAGATAAAAAACAAGAAGAATTTAGTTTCTATCGAACAGCGAAAGATGGCAGAAGATAAAGCTAGTCAGGGCACGTCGTCTGCAAACACCCTACAGAACGGAAGCGGCCAATTTCCTTTCAGACGATCAATACCCACCCTTTATAATTGGGATTTTAGAATTTACAAATGGCTTCGTTCACATACTTTTTCTTTTTACTTCGCGTTATTCCTTTTTTATTCGATTAAATTCACTATTGATTAAAAAAGATAACATAGTTTTAATCCAATTTTAACAAAAACATTCTTTAGTAAATTTTATTTTCATCAGATATTCTTGTAAAGTTGTAATTAATTTAGTGAACTTGAAGCATCTAACGCTTCCATGTCAGTGGGTTCATTTATGTTATCACCATTTGAAATGCTAGCTTCTGTCAACTTCTTCTTCTTTCTTATCTCCACTCAATCATATTAGGGTGTAAAGCTTGAGACTTGACAACCATAATGACTGGGTGAAGTAGAATGCGTCTGCCTTTGTCATTAAGACTGGGAGCATTACTCAGTGGCAGGCTGACTTAGCTCCAAAAGAAATGGCTGCCTTTTACATGAGGAACAGACGCCATGTACAGCCACTCCTAACATGGAGTACAAACACTGCTCATCCTGTATCCCTGGAGACCTTACAGGGTACTATCAGCATGGCCAGCTGAGCCCAGGTTGTTTAGTGAGCTTGTTTTGTATGGGGCTGAAAGACAAACGAGAAGTGCTCCTCAGTGAAATAGGCCTTGAGGGACTCTCTTTGGAGCTCCTGTTGAATGAGGTGGTGAGAAACAGAGCTGGAGCGTTTGCGTTGTTCAAATTTTGGAAGACGGCTGAAGAGAAGGGGAAGCTATATACATTATCTAATTGTGATGTAAATAATTATATATAAATAATATTTGTCAGGATTAGAATGACGAATCCTGTATGGGACTTTGATTCCACTAAAAGGCTTGTTGTTGCTGTTGTATATAGTCACAGTGTAGAAAATACTATACCTACTACATATAGGTTTCTCTCTGTATTCTTAGTTCTCTTCTCTTCAATTACTCTGTAAACTGGCGAATCCTATATAGGACGAAAGGTCCTCAATAAAGGCTTTTGTTATTGTTGTTGTTGTAGTGAGCTTGTTACTGCTCCCCCTCCTCCTTTGTCATCCAGGCTTGAGACCGGCAAAGGCGGAGTGGCTTCTGTCATTAATAAAGAGACTTGAAGGCTTTGTAGTATGTCTTATAAGCAGGTCTTATTTGCAACTTTTATTTACACAATCAGAAAATGCCTTTTTTTCTTAATTTAACCACATGATACAAGTACACATTCACTATTGTACTTAGAATAGGTAGATAAATTAAGAAAAAAAGGTATTTCCTGATCGTTTACTAAAAGTTACTGATTTTATTTATTTATTTAACAATTACAGAATACACGCTATATCCACAAATCGGATATTTGCGTGTGAAATATATACATATGAAAGTAAGAAAAAGTAGTTTAAAGGGATATATACATATTTACATATCAGTATGATTACATTAGTAGTCACTTATTTAGTTAAGTACATTCTGCAGAATTTGTGCTAAAAGTTACTGATGGCTTGCACCATCTATCGGAATAAATATCAACTAATCGTTGATTTTTCTAAAATTTATTCCAGAATTGGCCAAATATCGTTTCTTGATTAATCAAGAATGGGTGTTTAGCCAATTCTCGAATAATTAAAAAAATCAACGAGAATAGTTGATATTTATGCCGGTAGATGGTGTAAGCCATCAGTAACTTTTATGTGCATAATCAGGAGATATTCTTTTTTTAAAAACCAATATAAATATGAAAAATAATAAAAAATAAAATAAAAAGGCCGGGTGTTGGTATTAAAAATAATGGAGGCATATCCTGACCAGTAGCACATGTGCTTTTCAGAAGACAGAGCGCCATCTGGTTGAACAGAAATCAACTAAACATTGATTTAACCTGTTCCCTAATATTTGGCCAACCCATTTACTTGATAAATCAAGAAAAGCCATCCACGAACGTGTTTCGCGCTGTTGGCGCTCGTCAGCGTGGAGCGTCAGCGCGTTATTATTATTTTTTTCTATTATTTTTCATATATATATATATATATATATATATATAATTAAAAAAGACATATATTGGATCAAAATATCATTTATTTTACCAATATTTCTGTTGGCTGAACGCCAACCTTTATCAAGGTGTTAAAACATTTTAAAGTGTCAACAACAAACTCAGCGCCACATAACGTCAACAGCATTAAGTTTTTAAAAATATTTTGTTATATACAATGGGGAGAATTTTTTTTGATATATATATATATATATTGCGTATGATATTGTTTTTTACAGCACAATACAACAATGTTGGCAAGTTTCTCTAGAGTGGAATGTCGAGGTGACGAATCCACTCCAGGGCCTCCTCTGTGCACCGGTGGATATCCCCAAGTGTTCCCTGGAAGAATCTTCGAGGACAGTCCCTTAGGATATGGTGCATTGTTTGTATTTGTCCACAGTCGCAGTTCTGGTCTGGACTCATGTTCCACTTATTTAGTAGGTAGTTGCATCTACCAGTAGAGGTCCTGATATATATTATGGACAAAATAATTTTTGTAAAATATAGGTGTGAATATTTTGAAAATTAACAATAACGCCTATTTTATATTTTAAAATTATTTGTACTATTTTTAAAAAATATTTTTCGTATAAAAATAAATAAAAATAACAAAAAATATATAAAAGAAATATATATGAAAAAAAAAAACAAGGAAAAAATGTTTATAAGTGTGGTCATGAGAAATTCCAAATTTATTTTTAATATTATCACCAGATCATTTTTATAATTTTTCTAGTGGAATTCTAAAAAGTAGTGCCGGAAGCAGACGAGTGGGTAACACCCTCGATGTCCAACAGCCATGAACCGGGATTGAATCCCGCGTTAACATTTTGTTTAATAGGTGAATAACCATCATATATTATTCATTGTAGAACGACATTTGAAAATTATCCCGCATGTGTTTCTTTTCAACGAAAAATCGATATTTATTTAAATGAGAAATAACGATTATTTCTAACCTTATGGATGAAGTATGAAAGGATGAATTGTGAAGAGTAATGATAAACGGAAAAATAAAAGTGCCCAGGGATGGGAATCGAACCCGCACCAGGCAGATGCCATGTCCACTAAGCTACCCTGGACATATTTCTTCGTTCGTAAATATTATATAAAGTAATTTATAATACAATATAATGTGGCTTATGATTGTAGAACGACATTTGACAATTATACCGTATGTGTTTCTTTTGAACGAAAAATCGAAATTTATTTTAAGGAGAAAAAAACGATTATTTCTAACCTTAGGGATGAAGTATGAAAGGAAATATTGCCACGTGGAAAATTAGGGAAGACCAACTTCGGGATGAGACAACAATTTATTTCAGGCAAGAACAAACTATGAGTGATAAACAAAAGTTAAGCAAAAGAAGGAAGAGTGTACAGAGTATAACAAAATATAAACATAAAAAATAATACTCTGTTAATAAAATAATAAATACTTTGTTACAATAGTATTCATTGTTGTGAATAACATAAACTAGGTTGTTCTTTTTGAGTAGTACCTAATAAGGTGGTTTTGGAACCGTGAAGTAGAATTCTGTCCAGAAGGTAGTTCTCCGCCTTTACCAGTCCCAAGCCCGGATGAAAAAGGAGGAGAGGAAGCAGTAACAAGCTCACTAAACAACCTGGGCTCAGCTGGTCATGCTGATAGTACCCTGTAAGGTCTCCAGGGATACAGGATGAGCAGTGTTTGTACTACATGTTAGGAGCCGCTGTACATGGTGTCTGTTTCTCATGTCAGAGGTGGCCATTTCTTTTGAAGCTAAGTCAGTGGCCTGCCACTGAGTAGTGCTCCCAGTCTTAATGACATTCTACTCCGCATGAACTCCGCCTTTGCCGGTCCCAAGCCCGGATAAAAAAAAGGAGGAGGGGCAGCAGTAACAAGCTCACTAAAAAACCTGGGTTCAGCTGGCCCGGCTGATAGTACCCTGTAAGGGCTCCTGATCCAGGGACACAGGATGAGGAGCGTTTGTACTCCATGTTAGGAGCAGCTGCACATGGTGTCTGTTCCTCATGTCAGAGGCGGCCATTTATTTTGGAGCTAAGTCGGCCTGCCACTGAGTAGTGCTCCCAGTCTTAATGACAAAGACAGACGCATTCTACTTCACCCAGTGTGGAGATAAGAAAGAAGAAGATGACATTCTACTTCATCCAGTCATGATGGTTTACAAACAGACACCATTAATGGTTAAAACTTGATTCTCTAATATAATTGAGTGGAGATACGGAAGAAGAAGAAGGTAGTGTAGGGACAATCAAGAAGGAAAGAACGTGGCAAACTGCCAAGTGATTCAATAGCCCGTTGTCACCTTGAGATGAAAATGGAAACATTCCTTCAGTGTTCCTGATCTTCAGAGACCGCAAGGTCAAGCCAATGTCGCACTTGGTGTGAAGTTAGATGGAAAATTTGCCGGGAGGAAATTGATCCATAGAAGCATAGGGCGCCTCTCTCGTCAAAATAAACGTCAAATAGACGGCAACAGGTTTTGACGTTTATTTTGACGGGAGAGTCGACCTATGTTTCTATTGGTGTGAATTGTTTTCTCTGATTCAACTAGCTCTGTTAATGGCAGCGATCCTATCTTTGATCAAATATCTTATCCTCTGATATGTCAATGATACTACAAGTGTCACTACAAAGGTTTTTGCTGGGACAGAAGAGCCTGTACCATGTGTAGACATGTGGTGTACTTACAGTAAAAGCAGTCGCTAACTACCCACCAGGATTATCATGGCCTGTACCATGTGTAGACATGTGACAATGAAAACAAGTTTATTGACTATTTAGTCAACAATTACACAGTTAACAAGAAATATTTACAATTGTCTGGACCGTCAGGAGCCCAGAGCCAGCTTAAGGTTGGATATTTTCCTGCAAATAGTGGGATGGCTGTTCAGAGTTCGCACGATAGCAGCGTCAAGAAAGCCCGCGAGAATGTTCCTCTTCTCAGACGGAATTTCGAGGTGATACTCTTCGGGGTATAGAACCGCGAACATAACGTCATCCAGGTCAATCCCCGATTCTAACATGGGCCTTGAGCCGGGTTCAACGATCATTTCGTTGAATATTGTATCTATGTCCGGCACCAGATCCTTCTGCTTCATCGGGGCAGGTAGTGGAGGCGGTGGTGTTATCATGGCTGTAAATGAATCCTCCTTATGGGGAGCGGGCGGCGCCGGCTTGGCAGGCCGAGGCGCAGGCAGTGCTTCCTCCGTCATTGGATTGTCCTCCTCCATGTCCGTCGGGGCGGGGGGCGGAGGTGTCATCGAAGGAGGTGTCAGTTCCTCCCTGTGGGTAGTGGGCAGCATAGGCTCAGCGGGCCGAGGCGCAGGCAGTGGGGGTGTTGGAGGCACTGCAGCTGGTGTTGTCCTCAGCTCAGCTTTGACTTGCCCGAGGACTTTGTAGAGGTTGCTGGCTGCTCCGGGCCTCAGATCCAATATTTGCCTAATCAGGCCGGCGAGGGCGTCGCACTGCGGAGGCGACAGGAGGGGTCCTTTCCTCTGCGCCTTGGTCCTCGAGGAGAGGAGGTCCAGGACCTCCTCCCGCCCAAGACCAAGGGCGTCCGTCCCAGCAAAGGACACGCTGGGGTGCCTCTCGATGAACGCATCGAGGTCGACTCTCGTTGCGTTCTTTGCCGATGACGTGGAGGACGCAGAGGTCTCCTCCACGATGGGCATCTCCACGTCCGGTGTTGGGGCCGCAGGCCCGAGGGTCTTCTGGGCGGGCAGAGGGTTACGCGGGGCAACGAGGTCCGGCCGAGCGGGAGGCGGCTCAGGATGTTGTGAACCGGCCGGGCGACGGCCCACGGGACTCTCAGGCGCCTGCAGGGGCGGAGCAAGGGTCACAGATGGAGGGGAAGAAGGCGTCTCCTCCATAGGCAAGGCCGGGGCCGCTGGTGGAAATGGCCGAGGTGCGGATGGATGGAGCACAGTTCGGGCCATGGGAGGAGCGCTGCAAACCTCCATGGCTGGATTGGAGGGAGCTGTCGCAGGAGGCTGGGCTGCAGACCGCTGAGGCGGTGCAGAGGTGGTCGGTGGTGGGACGCCTGCAGGAGTGGTTGGTGGGGCCATTCTGGTGTTGTTGTCCAGCCCTGCAAGCAGGGGGCAGATGGCCCTCCGATGCCCTTGTCCGTGGCACCTGGAACACCTGATTCCCGAGGACAGGTATGCAGGCCAGGCTTCGCCTTTGATGTTGATGTCGAGGCGGGTTGGAAGCCTCTCGATGGTAATCCCCTCATGTAGGGTGATGAAGACGTCACGCCGGCCATCGACGTAGACGTAGGGGCCCGCCTTCATCTGCTTAGGGGCGATGGACGTGACCCGCCCATATGGAGAGAGGGCGTTGATGACAGCAGAGTCCCCTACAAAGAAGGGGAGGTTACCCACTGTAATCCTTTCCGCTCTTTTGCGGAAAGGGAATGCCCTGAGGAGTGTTCCCTCAACCTCGAGGCCCTCACTTATGAGGCGCTCGGCCAGGCCTCTGTTGGTTAGTCCCAGTAGCTGGTGGCCGTTCACCTTGGTGATCTGGATGACTCCGGCGGTTCCTCCGAGCTTCCTATCCAATGCCCTAAGGTAGTGGAAGGGCTCAAGTTCGGGGCTGTGTTCGATGTACACACAGTGTTCCTCGGAGGAGGACGCCTGCCGCGCCCTGGCTTCCACGATGTGAGCCCTGGTGGCCCTGATTTCTTGGGCTCGGGGCACTGATCCCGCCGATGATTGAGGTCGGCGAATGGTCCTGGAAGCTCCGGCATTGGAGGAAGGTGCAGCCTTCGTAGGTGAATTCCCCGAGCCACGGCGCCTCTTCCTACTCTGGACGAGAGTGAATCCGGCCTCAGCCCCAGGATTCACCTCTTCTGTGATGTCAGCCCAGTTTCTCCGGACTTGAGCAGCGGCGTTAGAAGTTGGAATAGCCGCAAGAGAGAGAGAGAGAGAGGTCGACTGGCGCGGCAGAATTTGCATTCCTGGCTGCCGGCGGGCAAATTTGCATAGTTTTGATTTTTAGTCAAAACTATTGAACTTTTGTTCTGCAGATCTTGTTTTGCAGATATTTCTGCACATGGTTGTGCTTTCAAGCCGTGCCTTACAGGCTTTTGCTCGGCTTTTGACGGGCTTTCAGCCCGTATAAAATTTTTCGCCATCCGCGACACTTTTCGCCCAGAGGCGAAAAACTCAGGAGCTCGCGCGACGCGTGGCCGCACGGCCGAGTGTAGACATGTGGTGTACTTACAGTAAAAGCAGTCACTAACTACCCACCAGGATTATCATGGCCTGTACCATGTGTAGACATGTGGTGTACTTACAGTAAAAGCAGTCGCTAACTACCCACCAATATTATCATGGCGTGTACCATGTGTAGACATGTGGTGTACTTACAGTAAAAGCAGTCGCTAACTACCCACCAGGATTACAATGGCCTGTACAATGTGTAGACATGTGGTGTACTTACAGTAAAAGCAGTCACTAACTACCCACCATGATTATCATGGCCTGTACCATGTGTAGACATGTGGTGTACTTACAGTAAAAGACAGTCACTATATATAACTACCCACCATGATTATCATGGCCTGTACCATATGTAGACACGTGGTGTACTTACAGTAAAAGCAGTCACTAACTACCCACCATGATTATCATGGCCTGTACCATATGTAGACACGTGGTGTACTTACAGTAAAAGCAGTCACTAACTACCCACCAATATTATCATGGCCTGTACCATGTGTAGACATGTGGTGTACTTACAGTAAAAGCAGTCGCTAACTACCCACCATGATTATCATGGCCTGTACCATATGTAGACATGTGGTGTACTTACAGTAAAAGCAGTCACTAACTACCCACCATGATTATCATGGCCTGTACCATATGTAGACACGTGGTGTACAGGGTGATCCAAAAGTCCCGCACAACTTTAAAAATTAATAACTCCGCGAATATTTGCGCTAGAGCAATGCGGTAAACACCATTGTGTTCAGGATGCAATGGGATTTTTTATGGCAAATAATGAAAAATTCGAAATTGATTTTAGTTACAACTTTATTCGCTAGATGGCGCCCTACCAGAATCAGCGATTCAGCGGCCAAATTGTTTGATAAATTGAAAAATATAACTGAACGACACGTATTTTTACTTTTTGAATACCAGGAAAGAACCCTAATAATATCAAATGATAAATTAATAAAACACCATTTCGCCAAAAGTTAGAAGAATTGGTTGACGATTTTTAAATACAATCTGAGATATGTAAAATAGGTATATGCAAATTAAAACATGCAGCAAAAAATATTTATATTTTAGATGGAGTTTTGTGAAATAAATTGAATGTTTGAAAATAACTACTGATATCAATACACGATTTTTGAAATGTTAATATAGTACCAGAAATTATGATGGCACTACTAATAGGATTTCGTGCTATAAGGAATGTATAGTTTCTTGACTAATTGTCGACACTTAACTATTTAACTGGATATTTGTCATGATCCAAAAATGAAATATAGAGGGGAGTGACAAAATATATTTGTCGTACTTCATTCCAAATATCTTATGGGTTTGTCAAATGTTATCATTGTTTATTATACTGTACATAATTTTGAAAATGTATCCCCTAAAAAAAAATCATTTTTAAATCAACCTTTTGCGTTGAAAACGTGGTAGTAAAATCATTTTGTATTATTTTTTGCGCAAAACATCTAAAGTTGGGGGGGGGGGGGGATACAGAGATTATTCCTTATGCTATTTCTTCTAATGAGCGAAAAGCGATAAACTAAACATAAGAGGTAAAATTGTGTATACCAGTGTTATTCGAGAAGCTATAACACTTTGGCCTGCACGACATAATATAAAATGTGGGCAAATGACAAACAAAAAAATTACCGTTTACAGGAAAAAAAAGAGTCAAGATGTGAGGACAGCATTTATTATTCCCATAACCCAAAACAAAGAGCTGCAAAATATAACACATGAGGTAAATGCCTTCTCTCTTGTATTAGGTCACAATCCTTGCTCAATGTGGCGCCCTTCATTCTCAAACACCGCCTGCAGACGATAGATGACAGAATGGTCACAATTAAATAGTTGAAATTTATAAAACGTGCCATCTGATAGAAGCCTTCAACATGGCCAATGTGGTAGGCCGGCATCGATAAAAACGCGACTTAATGTACCCCCATAACCGAAATTGTAAGGCGTCAAGTCTGGTGATATTGGGGGCCACTGTTATATAAAGTGGCGACCTATCAACGAATTTCACCGAACGTATCCTTCAGCAATTGTTTGGCACCGCGGGAGGTATGAGGAGGTCCTCCATCTTGCAAGAATGTTATTTCGCTTAGTACTTGTCTGTCCTACAATATGGGAATAACCTTTTCTCTCAAAAGTTGAACATAACGTTCACCAGTTACAAAAACGGGTTTTAAAAGTTCTTCCATTGATTATTTCAAAGAAAAATGGCCCAATAATAAAAGAAGAAGTGAACCCACACAAAACTGTAACTCTGTGCTGATGAAGTGGTATTTCTGTAAAAATCCTAGGGTTTTCTGTTGCCAAAATGAGGCAGTTTTGAATGTTAAATTCTCCCTTTAGATAAAAGTGAGCATCATCTGTTCTTAGAACATTTGACAGCCAGTTTTCATCAATATCAATTTGCCGGAAAACCCATGCAGCGAATTCTTGACGCTTCTCAAAATCGCTGACTTTCAACTCGTGGAAACTTTGAATTTTGTTAGGATATTTTTATAGAAAAATTCTAAATGTGTGTTCTCTCCAAACTGTTCCATACGAAATCCCCGTTTGTCGAGAAACTTGTCTAGCACTTACTTCTCCATACGTGAATAACGTTTCAATAGCTTCAGCATTCTGCAAAACCGTAACAGCCACTGACTTGCATGTCGATGGTCTTCCACTCCGAGGTTTTGCTTCCAGAGATCCAGTTTCCTCAAAACTTTTAATCAATCGCTTTAGAGAGTAGCAAATCATTGGTCCTTTACCGCTTCGAATATCTTTAAAGGAACGAAACGCTCGTAAAGATTCAGTGGCAGATTCTGAATCACAATTAAAACAATTCACCAAGAGTGCTTTATCCTGTAGTGACGGCATTCCAGGGGGAAGGGGAGAAGTTCGACCACACCTCCTTGCGGTCCCCCTGGACCCTTGGAATATTTGACCAAATTCTGGTTCGTTTCCAAGATGACTAACGTTGCAACGGCACCCATTTTCAAATGAAGAGCAAAACTGATATCTCCAGTAATGCTACCGCGTCCGGGGTAACCGCCGCATCAGGAGCTGCAGCTCGAGCTCATGATGATAAATCTACTACGAGGACACAATTCAATCTACTACAACTCAATATAAATGGTACCCAGAGGAAAATAAAGAGCTGACTTGTCTTCTCTGTGACAACAATGTACATATTAATTGTCCTCAGGAGACAAAATTGAATCAGAATCTGAGATTCAATATCGAAGATTATACAAAACTACGAATGGACAGACCGGGAAAATTCGGAGGAGGACTTGCCGTTTTGATTAAAACTCTAGAAATCAAATTTAAGGAAATCGCCTATAATCAGAGTAAGCCTAGAGAAAGCACGACAGAAGCTCAGGCAATAGAAATCTATCTTACAGATAAAACAATTCCAATCATAAATGTTTATCACCACGATAATACTAGCATCAATACAGGCCTGATAGAGACATTAAGTGAAGCGTCTTCGGATATCGCAATCATACTTGGTGATTTTAACGCCGAAAGACCAACTTGGGGATCACCTGTCCAGGATAACAAGGGTCAGCAGGTTGAGGACATGCTGACCGACCTCGACCTTACGCCGTTAAATAACGAAAATAACACCTATATATCCAAGTCCACAGGCACAGAATCCGCAATAGACATCACAGCGATAAATTACAACATCGCACCCACAACACAATGGAAAATTCTGAAAAGTGCAATCAGTGACCACAGACCAATTTTAACAACCCTAAAATTCAAAATTGAGAATTTTCAACAGAATAAAAGAACACTGGAAAAAAATACAGAAAAGCTTGAAGAACTGTGCAACGAAGAATTAAATCACAGAACAATTGACAAAAACTTGGAAAAAATCTCTTTGAACATATCCAAAGCTGCAAAAGTATCGATACCTAGAGGTAGACGTAAAGACCTGTGAATACTTTACTGGAAGGACCACAATATCGAGGCAATGATTGCAGAGAGATACAATAAAAATGAACTTCTTAAAACAAATAAAATAGAAGAAATCATAAAGGAACTCATTGAAATTAGTCACAAAATATAGAACAAGAAATTTGGATATTCAAACAAGAAAAATGGGCAGAATTCTGCGAAGAAAATGGATCCAAAAAAGGAAAGCCATCACTGGAATATAATTAGTGTTATAAAATTCAAAACCAACACTAATCCTCCAATACTCTAACCGATATGAACAGCGAGAACGAACAAACAGATGTCTGACATAATTTCTGAATATCTTTCAAGCACTTCCAGACTCAGCTATACGAATGAAGGCAGGACTCTAAAAATAATATAAACAAGTTAGTTAAACAAGCAAGAGATTACCATCAACAAATATTTACTCGAGAGACTTCACACTGAATGAGCTAAATTCATCAATAGGAAAGTTAAATCCAAGATGTCACCTGGAGTTGCTCTAATCTTTGGTCAAATGATTAAACACTTTGGAGACAAAGCTAAAAATCAACTCCTACGAATACTGAACATTTCATGGCAAACTGGTAAACTACCAAAGAATTGGAAGATATCAATTATAGTGACAATACTGAAACCAAACAAAGATGCTAAGGAATGCAAGAACTATCGGCCAATTGCTCTTACCAGCATACTTTGTAAAATAACAGAATGAATTATCCACTCTAGGCTCATAGTCTGGCTCACTAACAATAATAAAATAAACTTCTACCAAACTGCCTAAAGATCCAGACACTGTACAACTGATAAACTGTTCTACTTCTGTCAATCAATAATAGATTTCTAGGAAAAACCGCTAAAGAAGACAACGGCCGTATTCCTGGATATGACCTCAGCTTTTGTTCGAGTGTAGAAATTATTTGAAAGGCTGCACAACATCGGAGTAAGAGGAAAACCTTAATCTGGATTGCAGACTTCTTAAGGGGAAAAGAATAAAGGTTCGGGTCAAAGGAATATTTTCCAAGGACCGAAGAACATGGGCTGGTGTACCTCAGGGATCTGTGCTTAGTCCTCTACTCTTCTCGCTATATATTAACTGTTGTTTATGTAAATAGATGAATATTATTTGTATTATTTAAAGCCTCATTATGTAAAAATATATGTATATATGGTAATTTAAACCAACAACCCTATATTGTATAATTACTTATAACAAGATTGTCATGTTGTATATAGAAACACATCTATAAATAATTATGCGCATGATTAATCTGTGTCATTGCATCACCATATGTAATGTACTTTGTACAAACTAAAGACAAATAAATAAAACTATGTAATAGATTAAGAGCTGAGTTAAAGCAAGATTGATAAGTTCAAAAACGTCTAAAATCGAGAGAGAAATCCAACAACCCTGAAAAGGAATTCGGCAGCCCGTTGCCATCTGGTCCAAAGGGTGCGGAATGCCGCAGACGTTTGAAGTCCAACTCCCCCCCCCCTCCTCGGGAATGGTATATAAACCTCGGTTTTAGCCGTGCGCAGTTAGTCCGCAGTTAGTCCATAGTTAGTCCCGAGTTAGTCAGCAGTCACCCCTTTCACCGTCAGCGTGAACCCTTGTCAGTCTTAGCCAGGACTACCTCATCGTCATGTAAACAGTAAGAACCCTTCTAACTCCATCTTGCTTAGCTCAACTCCTATCTGTTCATGGAACTTTCCTACTACAGCTGTGTCTCTTCGTTTTGTGTGTGTGGACATTCCCAAGCTTTCCGCTCTGCCTCGACCACGACTGCCTGTACTCTGTGAAAACTGTTAAAGGTCTTCCAAAGTGCAGAGAGGTACTGGAAAACTCTCCACGCCCTGACTGTCCCTCTCGGCTACTACAGGTTTGACCACCGGTTACCACAGCTTATAGCGAGAGTCGACAGGATTCTACAAGGCTTACCAGACCACTCTTCATCACATCTAAGTCGACAGGATCTCATCACAGATAAGTCGACAACAACTCTTTATCACATATATATAAATTGGACATTTGTTGTTGGCCATGGTCAAGTTTGAGCTCTTGTACGTCTAATTACGACACAACAAAAGTGGCGACGAGGATGCGCGATCTACAGAGCCAGTAAAAAGCTGAGGAAAACGGCGTCTATGCAAGTATAACAACTACATCTTTTAAACAAATCTGACTCTCGGATTATGGAGAGGAAAAATAAGAAAATGGGTTAAGATTACATCTTTTAAACTATCTGAATCAAGAAAACAAAGGGGTAGAAAAGATCAGCATGACAAGTTCAAAGTTAATAATACCTTTTAGATGCTATAGCCCAATGGAGGACACTTCGATCTTTTTGTACAAAAATTTGAGGCTTTCTTTTTGGCATCTGAAGAAGGAGATTGAAGTGCTGATTTTTACGTCGCTACCAGATTCTGAAACTTTGAAGCAGGGAAACGACATTTTCTTCCTGGTCTAATGAAAGATCAACCCTATGATACTATCATTCAAAGAATTAAGCTGCATTTGGATCCAAAGAAGAAAGTGATACCACAGCGATGCAGATTTTTAAAGAGAATTCAACAGGAAGGAGAATCAATTTCGGAATATCTTAGAGAATTGAAACATTTGGCAATAAATTGTAATTTCGTCGATATGTTGGGAACCATGATGCGAGACCGTTTTGTGGCTGGAATCAAGTCGGAAATCCTGCAAAAGAAGCTACTACAAGAGGACGACGATGTCACCCTGGATAAAGTTTTTGCAGTGGCGATCTCGTTCGAATTGGCGGAGATAAATACAAGAGAATTACAAGATAAATTAGTGGCCAAGATATCCCCTGTGAACTGAAAGGATAAAAAGGGCGAGTACAATAATAGTACGGCGCAGTATAGGCCTTTCAGGTAAAGTGGCAAAGGCAAAATAGTGTGTTATAGATGTGGTGAAAGACATTCACACGTGGCATCTGTTTTACCTCATAGAACAAAGACTTGTTTTAAAATGTAATAAACTGGGTCATTTAAGTAGGGTCTGCAAAGCTAGTAAAAGAATGTGGGGATGTAAATTTGTACAAGAGGACTCTATATATTCTGTACAGGGTGAAACTGATGCCACAATAAATTTAACAGTAGATGATTATTCTTTGTGCTTTACAATAGATACAGGAAGTCCAGTTACGTTAATACCTATAGATATTTATAAGAATTATTGGCAAGGTAAAAGATTATTTCCAACAAATTTAAGATTAAAATCCTTTTGTGGTAAATCAATAGAGATTATAGATCAAAGAAATGTTTTTGTAAAAGAAGCCAACCAATATTTACGATTAATAGTTGTAAATGAAAAAATCCAGGTAATTTTATTAGGAAGAGAATGGCTTAAACAGTTGAAACTTGATTATTCTATATTGTTTAGCATTAAAATTTTAAATAATGAATATAATAGAAATATATTTAAATATATAAAAATTTGATGGATAGGTATGCAGATTTGTTTAACAAAGATTTGGGCTGTCTCTCTGAAGGACGTTAGAATAAATTTTAATTTAAAAAAGGATGTGACTCCTGTGTTTTGTAAGGCCAGAAGTTTGCCTTTCTCTCTAGAAAACAAAGTAGAGAATGAAATTGATCGTTTAGTGAATTCTTGCATTTTATAACCTATAGTTCATGCATATTGGACCGCTCCAATAGTACCGGCATCAAAAAAGGATGGGAGTGTAAGGATATGTGGTGATTTTAGATGTACAGTTAACAAAGCAATAGAATTAGATATCCCATTCCATCGATCGATGAGATCTTTTCAAAATTATCTACAAGCACCGTACTTTCGACTCTAGACCCATCACAGGCTTACTTACAAGTAATGTTAGCGGAAGAAGCCAAAGCTGTTGTTGATATAAACACAACAAAGAGGTTGTTTTCTTATAAAAGACTACCATATGACGTAGCGGTAGCACCAAATAAATTTCAGAGGATTATGGAAGGCCTATTTTCTGATTTGCCAGGTGTGGCCTGCTACATAGATGATATTTTGGTTGCAGGAAAATACTTTGAAGATTATGAACAAAAGTTGGATCTAGTGTTTAGATGATTGCTAGAAAAAGGTTTAAAGTTAAACAGATATAAATGTAAATTTAAAAAGAAATCGGTGGAATTTTTAGGGTTTAAAATGGATAAATATGGACTGCATCCCTTAGAAAATAAAATTAAAGCAGTGATAGAGGCGCCTGAACCTAAAGAATGTTTCGCAATTCAGATCTTTCATAGGACTCCTAATTTATTATTATAGATTCATAAAGAATATAGCAAACATTTTAGCGCTATTCTATCAACTTTTGAATAAAAATTGTAGATGGAATTGGACGAAAAATATCGAATGTTATTTGAAAAATGTAAATCATTATTAATGGACTATGGAATAGGCGTAATTCTGAGTCATAGAAATGATAGAAAGGAAGAATGCCCTATAGCTTTTGCTTCTAGAACATTAACTGAAGCGGAAAAAAACGGTACTCTCAACTAGAAAAGGAAGCGTTGAGCATAACTTATGGCGATGAGAAATCAAGACAATACTTACTGGGACGAAAATTCGTATTAGTCACAGACAACCGACCCTTAATTCATATATTTTCACCTCAGAAACCAATTCCCATATGTGCAGCATCCAGAATTAAAAGATGGTCCTTAAAATTAGCTGCATTTAATTATACTGAGGAGTTTCGAAAGGTAGTGATAATTCCAATGTTGACGCATTGTCACGTCTTCCTTTAGAATCGAGTGTCAGGGAGTTTCTTGATGAAGACCAGGTACTTCTTCTCAGGAAGTTGAATGAGGTACCGTTCTCTTTTAGGGAGGTGGCATATGAGACGTCCCGAGATAAAATACTGCCTATAGTATTAAGGAATGTTAGAGAAGGCAACTGTGTGTGTGGAAATTCACAAGGGTACTGAGGGAAAACCCACTAGCTCCTTATTATAAGATCAATGAGGAATTAAGTTTGGAGTTTGATTGTTTTCAATGGCGTGAAAGAGTGGTAATTCCCCAAAAATTAAGATCTTTAATTTTAAATGACTTGCATGAAATACACATGGGGATTGTTAAAATGAAGATGATTGCCAGACGGTATTTTTTGGTGGCCAGGCATAGACAGTAACATCAAAGAGTTAACTAGAGAATGTAGAGTATGCCAAGAATCGGCAAGCATGCCCCCGGCTACCATCTCGGAATGGACTTGGCACCGACTTCATCTTGATCTAGCGGGTCCGTTCATGGGAAGAATGTTTTTGGTTCTCGTGGACGCATACTCAAAGTGGATAGAAATTTTTATCATCAAAGATATTACCAGAAAAACGATTATAAGTCATCTTAGAGAAATTCTCGCCAGAATTGGATTGCCCCAATATTTTGTTACAGATAACGGAAGACAGTTTGTCTCCGGTGAATTCGAGCAATTTACTAAAATGAATGGTATACGGCACACTAAGACCAGTCCGTATAATCCTAGTACAAATGGTTTAGCTGAGAGATATGTAAGAGAGTTTAAAAACCATTTGAGAAAGAATAATGGGAAGGATGATTTAGAGACGAATCTACAAAGTTTCCTATTTGCTCATAGAGCATCCCCCCAAACTGTAATAAAGGAATTCCCCGGCGGTAGTGCTAATGAAGAGAAGTTTAAGATCAAGATTCTCGAATTTAATACCAAGATGAGAAATCCGCGAGAGGTATTTCATGAGGCCGTAAGAAGGCAGGAGCAGTTTACTACAGGTTGCGAGGTTTATTTCCGCAACTATGCAATTGGACCTAAACGGTAAAAAGGTACCATTTTGGAATTATTGAGCTACCGTCACTACCTTATAAGTTGCGAGGGCGTCGTGTATAAGAGGCATATCAATCAATTGCGACCTGTGAGGAAGAAACAAGTGGAGACAAGAAATTTGATACTTCCTCGAACATCAGGAGAGAAGCCTGTAGGTGGAAGTCAGAAATAAAGTGAAGAGGAGGTTCCAGAGGTTACATCAGGAAACAAGGAGGAGACTGCTTCTGTGCACGTACCCTCTTTCACTCCTATACCAGGGCCTGTTGCTGTGCACGTGCCCTCTTGCACTCCTAAACCGGAGGCTGCCGCTGTGCAAGTGCCCGTCCGCAGTCCTAGACCTCAGAGAGCCAGGAAACCCCTAGACCGACTGGAGTATTATTAAGGGGGGAGATGTGTTGTGTATGTAAATAGATGAAGATTATTTGTATTCTTTAAAGTCTCATTATGTAAGAATTTATGTGTATATAAATTGGACATTTTTGTTGGCCAAACGAAAAGAATCTGAGGCTCTTTATTGGACACGACAAAAACAACAACGGTATTCCAGAGTAAAATAAATCATCAGAGATAGATAAATATTTTCCAAATGAATTAAAATAAATATAATCGATACTGAGAGAGAGTTGAATTAAAAAAATAGAAAATTATTATTTTCGAAATATAAATATCTGAGAGGATTCCAGCAAACAGCATCTAAAATATCAGGTTTTTTTTTTTTGCTACATGTTTTAATTTGCATATACCTATTTTACATATCTCAGATTGTATTTAAAAATCGTTAACCATTTCTTCTAACTTTTGGCGAAGTGGTGTTTTATTAATTTATCATTTGATATTATTAGGGTTCTTTCCTGGTATTCAAAAAGTAAAAATATGTGTCGTTCAGTTATATTTTTCAATTTATCAAACAATTTGGCCGCTGAATCGCTGATTCTGGTAGGGCGCCATCTAGCGAATAAAGTTGTAACTAAAATCAATTTCGAATTTTTCATTATTTGCCATAAAAAATCCCATTGCATCCTGAACACAATGGTGTTTACCGCATTGCTCTAGCGCAAATATTCGCGGAGTTATTAATTTTTAAAGTTGTGCGGGACTTTTGGATCACCCTGTACTTACAGTAAAAGCAGTCACTAACTACCCACCAATATTATCATGGCCTGTACCATGTGTAGACATGTGGTGTACTTACAGTAAAAGCAGTCGCTAACTACCCACCATGATTATCATGGCGTGTACCATGTGTAGACATGTGGTGTACTTACAGTAAGAGACAGTCACTATATATAACTACCCACCATGTTTATCATGGCCTGTACCATGTATACTGGGAATAATTTTTAAAAAATCCCTCATGTTCTTCTCTCTCTCTCTCTCATCACTCCATGTTTGTATTCTGAAGTAAATACACAGATTTGTCAAGATGTTCATACTTCCGTTCAGTTATAGCACATGCTCTTATGTCTATAGGCATTCCGTGAGCGGAGACCTTATCCACTCGTGCGGAACCTATTTCCTGATTGAACGCTCATATGGGTCAATTCTTCTCACAATATGGCGGCCGACAGGACGCGCGTATACACATGGTAGAAATACAAGTTATTCCTTTGATAAACTAGCCGAATGACCCGGGCAACTCCCGGGTTTTACCCGATTAAATGTTTTTATTCAAATACTATTCGTTACAATTATAAATTGGCACCGTGGATATCACTCTGTGAAACGTCCCGCTCCAAACTTTGTTTGTTTTTAAAATATAAAAATTATAATTTTTACAAGGATATTTGAAAATTGTATTAAGAGTATCAAGAAAAACACGTTTTACATGTACATTTATTAAGAAAAAAGGCATCTCCTTATCGTGCAACTGAAAGTTGCTGATGGCTTGCGCCATCTATCGGAATAAATATCGACTATTCTAGTTGATTTTTAATTATTCCAGAATTGGCCAAATACCTTTTTTTTTTTCAACTTTCAATTGCATGATAAGGAGATGCCTTTTTCTTAATTTATGAACCTCATCCCAGTACAATATTACATTTGTACTATTTTTTTTTCGCTTGTACATTTATATGAACACAAAGCAATAACGCGCCATCTATACATATAAAATGAAAGGATTTAAAAGCACGAATGTTTCTTTTATACATAATACAAACTTCTAACTGGCCTTGTCTTTATTGTTTGCGGAAGAGCATTGCTCGATTCTACTGTCCTAAAAGCTTATGTCCATAGTTTTCTTGAAAACAATTTCTAAGATTCCACCCTTCAGTATAACATATATAAACAGAATGATCCAATATAGTATTGGAGCTCTGAGAAGCGGTCTGGTGGATTAAATTGGCGCTGGGAGGGTTCACCACTGATGAGCCAGGCCCTCCCAATATATTTTTTCATCGCAGTAAGGGCAGTAGAAGTTTGTATTATGTATAAAAGAAACATTCGTGCTTTTAAATCCTTTCATTTTATATATATGTAGTAATGTATAGTTGTTGTATCTGTTGGATGAATGTAGTGTGGCATGTTGGTTTGCAGTCGTGGTGGCCACAATGATTAGAGTGGTTTCAGGCGTGATTGGAATTACACAAAAGGACGAGGCATATTGGATGGCACCATAGAGATGGCGAAAGAGTGAGTGTAGCCGACACTAGTCGGGGAGAGATCTGTCTATATAGCGGGGTCTGTCCATCATTGTGTCTCAAAGCCGACCAATCTGTTTGCATAAGAAGGGGGCATACCCGACTTGTTTTTCGGACCCTTTTCCTCCTTTCCGGCGTCGACTGTCACTCACTCGAAATTTTATTTGTCACTTTGGCAATTACATTATAACTACAATACATGGAGACATAGATATATATTGGAATATATTACAACAGTTTATGCCCCGGTTGATGAAAATTAGCTTATGGTGATTATGGATGAAATCATAAGATAATTATAATGGGGGGAAATAATTTGTATACAAATTGGTTTGATTATAGCATGGGTTTGTAGAATTATAACATTGGGTATGTTATCCTTAATAATAATGATTAATAATAAAAAGAGAAATGTTAACAAATAATAATGTTGAAGACATGTTGTATATGCCCACTTCCGCCTGAGAGGACCTACGTCACCACTACGTCACGGCCAGCCAATCACCGAGCTGCCCAGCGGGCAGTCCATCCCCCTCCCCCTTTTAGATAAGACAATAAAGATAACTTTCCTGTTGTTCACGTCACCTCCATGTGCTTCATATATATCCACTTCAATCGGCAGATGTAGTGGGATAATTGACTACTTCCTTATACTATTACATCATCTAGTCCAGCTTCAACTAATAGCCCAACAAATGTTAAGCCCAATGTATAAAAATATATTTAAAAAAAGATTTTTTAAAAATGTAAAGATATAAATATAAATTTGGGTGTTATATACAGCATTGAATGTTGAAATTAATAATTGAAAATGCATTGAATTATAGGGTGAGCTAATTTAAAAAGTCTAGATAGGTGGGCATAGAATAGATTCTGGTACTGCGATGCAATGCGACGTTATGGGATCGTAGGCATTGGTCCATCTACAGTATGTTGAAGGTATTCGATATGGGCTGTCCTATCAGACGGATTTGGAAATAGGTGGTGGAAACTTTGGTCGAGAAAAAGAGTGATAGAAAGTGTGGCAGAGAGAGAGTCGTTCTGTCGCATAAAAAATATATATAACGATTTGGCCGCGGTAAGGCAGTGAAAGTGAGGTGATTGAGAAAAAAAAATTGCCCGAATAATATAAAAAAAAAAGGTGGGGGCGTTGATGCTCGAACCGGGCCGTGAATGAAAAAAAAAACTCATCTAACTAGCTGCTCAAGAGAGAGAGAGAGAGAGAGAGAGATTGAGATTGAAACTGATTTATTTTAACGTCCATATAAGATTATATAAGGTTAAATACAGAATAAATAAAAATATGAATAAATAAGATTATATAATGAAAAATACATGAATAAATAGATATAAATACATAAAGTAATTGATAAATATACATATATATAAAATATATACAAGGTCTTCATTGGTGGCGCCCACCGCGAGAAAGACTCCGCCACCGATGGACTGCGAGAGTTCTTTCCCACAGGGTGGGCAGGTCGATGTGTTGGCTGGCATTACCCAACTCAAGACCAAGATGGTACTTGTAGATGGTAGCCTTCGCCACACTTGTTAGCTTCACTGCCTCGGGATGGAGGCCGACGCCGAAGAGCCAGGCCTGCAGATCCAGGGGCACTTCGCAGGAGGCGAACACCTCCCGGAGCAGGGGTCGCACGGCTCGGCAACTCCAATATCTGTGAGCCAGCGACCCGTCGCTGGACCCACAGGCGGCACAGTTGGCACGCCTCGAGGCAGGATGGTCAGGATGTGGTAGGGCGTGGAGGGCCAGCCGTAGGGCGACATCTGCGTCGTGCCCCGAGAAGCAGTTTCGACGCAGGTCGGCCCAGTGGATGGAGCGGGGCACATCCACGGTGGGGGTCCACCGAGCAGCCAGCTCTGCAGTAGGAAACGCCTGGAGCCGTGCCGAGTCCAATGCCCGGCGCGCCCTCTGGCTGGGTAGGCGGGTGATGGGGGTCGCCGATCCCCGCAGGACGATGGTCTCCGCCTCGTACTCCGCATGATAGCTGGAGTTTTTTCCCGCAGGAGACGTTGGCAGAAGGCCCCCAGATGCTGCGCGTCTAGGAGCGCGGCCCGCGTTGAGCGCGCAAGTGCAGGGGCGCCATCGGAGAAGTCCCCGACAGTCGCCTGTAGCCAGCGCTCGGGAGCCAGCAGGTCTGGCGGCCGCAGGAACCTGTTGTCACCTCGAAGACGCAGGGACCTCAGGCTGGCGGGATGAAGAATCCGGTGGTCAAGCTCGAGGACGCTGGACGCGGCCTCCCACAGGCTCAGTAGTCTTCTCCTCCTAGGCGAGTGCCAGACGTCAGGAGCCGGCGGTGTCAGCCACGCCCGGCTGCGGACCAGCCAAGAGTAGCCGTTGGCGGCGCCGCGAAGAGAGGCCTGGACCCCCTTCAGGCAGGCAAGCCGAAGCTGGCCCGCGATGTCAAACAGGCCGACGCCACCATCGGAGACTGGACGAGCCAGAATGCGCCCGGGGAGCCACGAGACTCGGCTCGTACCCCACACGAAGCGCGCCAACCGCGCCTGCAGCCGGCCGACGGTGGTTTCAGGTGGAAGGTAGCCATGGAGGTGGTGCAGGATGGAACCCAGGACCAGGCTGTTGGCCGCGCGAGCACGACCCACCAGCGACAGTCCGCGGGTGAAGGGCGACCACCTCGCGATGGCTCGCTCCAGCAGCCCCATCAGGTGTGAGGCCTGGGAGGCGACGGTGTTCCTGGTGGTGATAGTGCAGCCTAGGACGGTCAGCGACTCGGACGTCCAGGAGATTCCCAGAGGAGAATCCGTCCGGTGCTTCCAGGAACCGCACCAGAGCCCGCAGCTCTTCTTGAAGTTGATAGCCACCCCGGAGGACATGCGGAACTCTTCAAAGATCAGGGGCACGAGCTCAAACTGAGCGTCGTCCCTGATGAAGAGTACGATGTCGTCCGCATAGGCGACCACGTTGCCGTGGCCCAAGGTCCTCTCGAGGCGGCGTAGCAAAGGTCCAACTCCGATGCTGAAGAGCGCGGCGCTGAGACGGCAGCCCTGCCTCACCCCGTTGAGAAGCGGGAAGGCCTTGGTGTAGACATCTCCGACCCGTATGGAGGCGTCTGCTTCCCCGTAGAGGACAGCAATCCACCCTAGGAAGGTAGATGGTAGGCCCAGCTTCTCCAGCAGGGCGAACAGGTAGCTCCTGCTCAGGGTGTCGAAGGCCGACTTCAGGTCCAAAGAGATGACAGCCAGCGGCGTGACATGTCTGGATGCCCCGGCGGCTTCGTCAGACACTCGCGCGATATTCCAGGAAGATGACCGTCCTGGAACGGCGTAGGTCTGACATTGGGGCACCAGGTCTGGCAGATGACGTCGCAAACGAGCCATGAGCACGCCGCTGAGGACCCTGTAGTCGGTCGTTGGCAGGCTGATTGGCCGGAATGCCTGTAGACCCGGACCACCGTGCACTTTCGGCAGCAAGATCACCTTGCTGCGCCTTGAGGATGGAGGTAAGGCCCCGCGGAGTCGAGAAGCCTCGAAGACTTGCCAAAGAACTTCGGCGAAGAAATCTTCAAAGGCTTTGACAAACTCGCAGGGGAGTCCGTCCCATCCCGATGCACGGCCATTTGGCAGGCGATGGATGGCTGCCGCTATCTGGTCGCGGGAGATGTCGGCGAGAAAGAGCTGGTCCCACTCGTCGAACTCCAGTGGAGTCACTTCAGCTAGGAAGTCGGCGATGGCTTCTTCCGAGCTTGGAGCCTGAGCGAAGCGACTGCTTAGGCGCTCCAGAAGGAAACGCCTAAGCTGGCCCCCGGAGATGACGTTGCCGTCGTCGTCGGTGAAGGTGGAGGGAGAGCGGCGTCTGGCTCGGAGGGAACGCCCGAGGTCCGACAAGGAAGGATAGTCGGAGCGGGCAGTGTCGTCCTCCAGTCTCCGCCTCAGGAAGAGGCTTGCTCTCTCGATGTATCCACCGCCGGACTCGGCGACGGCAGGCGCGAGTGACCGTATCTCCGCGACCAGATTTGCCTTGATCCTGGTCCATTTTTCCCATAACATCGGAGGTGAAAGATTTGCTAGGTCTACCGATATTTCATCGATGAACGTTTCCATTCGATCGACAAAGAGGTCTGACCGTAGCAGCTTTCCGATGCAGGGAAGTCTTGTAGGAGCTGGGTCTCCTACTTGGATCAGGACGGCACGGTGGTCCGAGTAGGCATAGTCAACAGTTTGGTATTGGGTGACGCGGTCGCAGAAGCCTGATGGAAGTAGGATTCTGTCCAGACGACGCGCGTCGACCCGGCTTCCGATGGTGGCAACCCTGGTGTGCTCCAGTGCAGCATCGAAGAAGGTGGCGACGTCGACGAGGTCGGCTTGGTCCAGGAGCTCCGCGAGGGATTCTGCTGAACCTGATGCCAGGTCCTTCGCCGATTCCTCGGAGATGTTCAGGTCACCGAGGATCCACGCACCTTCTTCACGCGCCAAAGCTGCGATGATCTGGAGCTGGCGGCAGCGCTCTTCAGGAGCATGAGAGACGTGGGCGTTGACACACGTCACGGAAATTCCCCGGACGGTGAGGTCGATGACAGCCATCTTGCCAGGCCATAGGATCTGCTGCCGATGAACAACGACGCCGGCCGCGAAGACGCAGGCGAGGCCTGATCCCACTGTGGTCGTTGCGGGAGCAACAACGGCGCTGTAGCCTTGGCAGAGGTCTCCTACGTCGTCCAGGGACATGACGTTCGTCTCCTGCAGAAAGCAGATGTCGATCTCATGCTCCTTGAGAAAACAGCAGAGCTGAATTCTCCGGCGAAGAGCGGCGATGCCGCGCGTGTTCAGGGTTGCAACTCGGAAGTTCATTTAGGGTGTCGAGCAGAGTTTCTGGCGCGAGATAGCTTTTTATACAGGGTGTTGCTAGTGCCCCCTGTCAAAGCCATAAGCGCCGTGGCCATGGTGTCGATGGCCTTTCTCTGCTGGATGTTGGAGTTGGCCAGAAGCTTGTCCATGAGGCCATTATTAGTAATGGCTTGGAGGAGTTGTTCTCTCTCAAAGCCTACCTTCTGGACGCTGGCGATGGCCTCAGAAGCTTTGGCGTTCTTCATAAGAGCGTCCATTTGTTTCTGGGCCAAATTTCGCTTATCCTGGGATAGAGGAAGCTCCTGGGTGTTATATGGTGGGCTGGAATCCACGTTAGTCCGCTCATCTTCGTCGCTGGGTGGAGGGATTGCGACGGCTGTGGCGGTGGGGGGAGGAGGGATTTCAGCTGCTGATGTTGGCGCAGCTGCTGGTGAGGCTTGGGAGGAAGAGTCAAGCGGCTTGCTCCAGGCAATTGGGCGCGTAACAGGCGTCCGCTCAGGAAAAAGCAGCTTGTCTTCCGTCATGCCAGTCTTTTGTGGACAGTTGGCCCGCTTGTGTCCTTGCCTGTGGCAGAGGGAACAGCGGATCCCGTAGCTCACGTAGACTGACGAGATCATTCCCTTGGCCTTGATTTCCAGCCGGGCAGGAATCTGGGAGAGCCTAACTCCGTCGTGCAGAGTAATGAAGGCTTCCCGACGAGTGTCAGCCCAGCAGGAATTCTCCAGCTCCATCATCTGCTGGACGATGGAAGTTACACGGCCGTAGGGCCTGAGCGCCGCGATCAGGTCAGCGTCCGTTATAAAAAACAGTACGTTGCCCAAGGCGATACGCTCAGCCTTCTTCCTCAAGGGAAAGGCTCGAAGATTGGCACTTTCAATGTCCAGGCCCTCCTCGATGAGCCTCTCGGCGAGCTTCACACTGGAAAGAGCGACTATGATGTGCCCCTCCATCTTGCTCATCTGGTAAACGCAGCCTTTTCCCAGCTTCGCCTCCAGCGCCAAGAAGTACTGCGCCTGGCTGAATTCTGGGGAGAATTCCAGGTAGACACATTGGTCTACCTGACCGGCCGCCGACTTTGCTCTGAACTCCGCCTGTTTCTGCAGAGTTTTGGTGCACCTCTGCACTCGGGGCTTGTTCGCAGAGGGGACAGCAGTTGGCCTGGTGGCTGCAGATTGGACGCGGCCTCTTTTGCTCTGACCTTCTGCCGCCGTTTCAGATGGTCTCTTTCGCTCGTGGCTGACGAGGATGAAGCCATCATCTTGCCCCTCCATCGGGAGTTGTTTGCCTTGTTCGACGAGGTCAGCCCAGCTCGTCGAAGGCTTGCCTGTACCAGGCTCTGGTTCTTTGGTGTGCCCCACAGTAACCACTGGGGTCTGAGGGGTGCTGATGGCATCAGCAGATGTTGATGACGGATGGCTTTCAGCCAAGGTCATTTGAGCTTGGAGGGGTGGGGAATCCCCCATAATAATTCAAAAATTCTAATCTCTTCGGAGGCGGTTAGAATTTCCAGGCCTCTAGAGTTGGGGCAGGAGCGCGCGCCCGTGCATCCTCGCACCTCGAGAGAGAGAGAGAGAGAGTTCGCCTGTTGGGAAGGTTACAGCGAAGAAGCGTTTGTAGTTAAGATGGAATAAATGTGAGAAATCAAAGTTCTAGCGGATAGTAACGATCTCTTTGAGAAGGTATAGGCTGAGATGTCATGAGAATTTGGAGGGTAATGGTGTCGATGCATTTTCTAAAATTTTAACTTAAAAATCTAAAAATAGGATTTAAATATTGAAGTTGAGAAAAAAATTAAAATTAAAAATTGTGTGTGATTAATGTTTGTACAATAGTATAAAAATAAAAAGACAAAAGTTACAAATAACAAAAAACTTGAGATATAATTAAAATAAGTAAATAATAAATATGCGAAATATTAAAAAGTAGTATAGATGATATAGATGTGTTGTTTATAAAGTTATGATTTTAACAAAACATTGGTCAATTAGGGTGTTAAAAATCTTTAAAAGTGTCTGGTGTTAAATGTAGGAACGGCTCACTAGATCTGGGGGGAATGTGGTTATATCGGTGTTCGTAGGTCGATGTATTTCGACATAAGTTTGACTAGGTAAATGTTTGTTCACGAAGTGTTAGGCTAGATATGCTCTATTAGATAAGACTTGCGACGTGGACACGCTTTCGAGAGAGAGAAGGAGAAAAAAAGATAAAAGTGTCACAGAAAAAAATGAAGGCATAATGTAGCCTGGTAAAAGTGAAAAAAAAAATAGTGTTGTCGAGTCGCTGTGACACGTGCGAGGAAAAAAAAATTGTAAATGGAAAGGCGTCACGTGAAATCGTTGTTTGGGTAAATAATCCAGCCTAATTCATCATGAACAACAAGTTTACTGAAGTCAAAGGTGGTGGTTGTACGAACATAAAACGAGATTTTGTGAATGTTGGTGTTTAATTGTGAACGAGAGAGAAAAATTTCGCTAAGTGGGAAGCGAGTGTAAATTTTACGTTTGAAATACATTGGTAGAGAGGACGTGTAGAAGTTGGCTGGCGGTGACCTAGCTTTTGGGGGAATTGAACAGTCCCGCGTTATATTTAACTTTTGTTGTAGAAGGAAAGATGGTTGATTAGTAATGATTTTGTTAATTTATATTGGAAAATGGATTTTGAAAAAGGAATGTTGATAAGGTAGCGAAAATCATCAATAATGGAATAAGGAAATGGAAATATAGCAAAACTTTTTTTTTTTTGAGACGTTTTGTTACACAGACTTTGACTTTAATCATCATAGATGCTGACGTCACTACTATGACGTAACTTCCAACTTCTACCTTCAACCTTGCTGTTATTGTTTACCGCTAACTTGTCTTAACAATATATGTAATGGAACAAGTCGTTCCTTAAATAAATATATATTTGTTTTTTATCTAAAGGGATGTCCTCGTAACTACAACATACGTGAGTACAAAAACAACCAGAAATCCTCAAAAGATATTGTTCAATTTTGCTAAGCCTATATCAATTTGGTAGCTGAGCGTTGTTTGGGCGCGCGAATTGGACTAACCGCCAATTGATCCATTTAAATCATAAAGAAAATAAATAATTGGACTAACCGCCAATTTAGAAAATAAATATTGAATAAAAATGGATACATATAACTTAGCAAAAATAGAACTGTTAACAGAAAACAACTATACAACGTGGTCCATGAAAATGGAAGCAATTCTAGATTCAAAAGATCTCTTCGAGGACGTAATTGTTAATGACGAGCCAGACTTAACAAATAATAAACTAGAATATGATATTTGGAAGAAAAAGAATCGGGAAGCATACAGCCTAATAATATTGTCACTTTCGGATGACTTAACAATCATCTTTCGAGGCGATAAAAGAGCCAAAAGAATTTGGTACGACATAAAGAAAAGGTTTGAAGGATCTCTAGAAAATAAAAGGATAGACCTAATGTTGGATCTAGCCAGACTAAAATTGAACCCAAATGAAAATGTCAACATGTATATTGTACGAGCACAGAAACTGGCACAAGAGATCACCCAGCTAGGAAAGACTGTAACAGAAAGAGAACTTGTACGATACATTGTTGAAGGACTCACACCTAACTTTGACACGATCGCAGCAGCACTGTCAATAAACAGAGAAATCTCCTTACCAGACTTGAGACAAACTCTACTGGATTTCGAGAAGAAAAGACAGGACAGAAGCAAAAATCCTGAAAATGCTTTCAGATCATCAGTCAACCAATTCAAAGAAAAATCATGCTTCATTTGCAAAAGAAAAGGACATTTCAAGAAAGACTGTTGGTTCAACCCTGACAACAAAGGAAATCAAAAGAATACAACAAACAAAAATAACATGGCCAGTACAAGGAACTACCATAAAGGACCAAAACAAAACAAAGACACAGCCAGGTCAGCAATCCAAGAACGAACGGAGGAACCATCCCAACGAAGAGACTCCACTTCAGAATACGCACTACATGCAAGCACAAGGGAGGAACGCCCGACAACTCAGGACGTGTGGATAATTGATTCTGCGTGCACAAGCCACATGACTTCCCATGGTGATTGGATCGAGCACAAGACGGAGGAGAGAAGAAGAATACAAGTGGCAGAAGAAGGGAGGCACATCGAATCTACCTCATCGGGATTAATCCAAGCTACTGTACAAGGTAAGGACAAACTTAGCAACGCTGTAACCCTGCATAATGTCCTCCATGTACCACACCTGAAAGGAAATCTAATGTCCATTCCAAGCGTAGTAAGAAGAGGGAACTCTGTTCTTTTGAATTCTGAAGGAGCATACATATACTCTTCTGATGACAAGCTAATAGGAACAGGAAACTTTGATGGTAACATGTACACATTGAACCTATCACGTTTACCTGAAACAACTCATGTTCCAAACGAACATTGCTTGATTTCAAAGGACAATTCTAGGACTGCATGGCACAGAAGGTTAGGGCATCCTAGTGACAACAAATTAGACCTGATTTTGAAGAACAATCCTCTAAAAGGCTTGAACTCTATAAATGGTACCCTTGATCAATGTGATGCTTGCTCATTGGGAAAAATGACCAAAGTACCCTATGTTCACACAGATAACAATCAGGAAAGCTACCCCTTTGAAGCCATTTATGTCGATCTCTGTGGTCCAATGAGAATAAACTCCTTGGGCGGAAGTAAATATTTCTTGACCATCGTAGATGGATTTTCTAGGAGAATATTTGTAGAATTTCTCAAAGATAAACTCTCGGCAGCAGAAGTTTTGAAGAAGTTTATTGTAAAGAGAGAAAACGAGCTAAACTCAAAACTAAAACGACTTAGAACAGATAACGGAACAGAATTTATCAATAAAAACCTTGAAACCTTCATAGAATCCAAAGGAATTAAACATGAACTAACTACACCGTACACCTCAAGAAGCAATGGGAGAGTTGAAAGAGCTAACAGAACACTATTAGACAAAGGCCGAACACTTCTGGCAGACTCCCAATTACCCCTACACTTCTGGGCAGAAGCTGTGAATACAGCTGCATATCTGTACAATCTAACTCCCACAACCAATGACCCAGACACTACCCCTATGGAAAAATGGAAAGGTAAAAAGCCATCCGTCTCTCACATCATGAGATTTGGTTGTGAAGTCTTCTATAAACTCGAGAATCATCAAAGACACAAACTAGAAGCTAAATCTAAGAGAGGAATATTTGTAGGCTATTCAAGATGCAGAAGAGCTTATCGAGTATTTGATATCACAGCGAGAGTCATTCTTGAAACCGCAGACATTCACTTCAGAGAGAACAATAATGTCATCTCGGAAGAAAAACAAAGTGATAATAATACGGACACTGACACATATTTCTTCATTCAGGAGGATGAACAACTGGACAATCATGTTCTATCAGATGTTGATATTGAAGAGCCAGCACCAGATACCATGAACAACAGACAGACAGAGTCAAGTGTATCAGACAGACCACAAAGAACTCGAACAATACCTAAAAGATTCGATGACTACGTTCTGGCTACTACGAATGAAACCATTCCGAAAGACTATGATGAAGCCATCGCATGCGAAGACAAGAAACATTGGGAGAACGCAATGCTTGAGGAAATACAGAACATGTACTCGCATCAAGTATGGGAACTGGTACCTAGACCTGTAAACGCTAAAGTTGTCAAAAGTAAATGGGTGTTCAAAATATCTAAAGACCAAGAAAACGAAAACAAAACTTACAAAGCTAGACTTGTTGCAATGGGATACAACCAAATTCCAGGAAGAGATTACAACGAAAGTTTCAGCCCTGTAATTAAAAATGCCACCCTCAGGACTGTTTTGTCAATGGCAGCAACAAAAGATTCAGTCATTAAACTATTTGATGTAAAAGCAGCCTATCTAAATGGAAACATTGAAAATACAATATTAATGGAACAACCTGCTGGATTTGTCCAAGACAGAAACAAAGTTTGCAAACTCAACAAAAGTATTTACGGTCTACCTCAATCCGGAAGATCGTGGTATGAGAAATTCAGTCAAGTACTTCATGACTGTGAACTGGAAAAACTTAAATCTGATCCTTGCCTATTCAAATGGAAGAATGAAGACAAATACTTCTATGTAGGGATATATGTTGATGACTTTATCACTGTCTCAGATTCTGAAGATACCTCAAACAGATTCATCAATAAACTGAGACATCATCTGGAAATAAAGGATGTAACATGTAAAGGTATGTTTTTGGGAATCAAGATCATACAAGACAAGGAGGGAATTTCGCTACAGCAAGGCCACTATGTACAACAAATATTGCAGAAATATGGAATGGAAAATTGTAAGGAAGTTCCAACACCAGGTTCCAAAGAAATCAATTTGGACAATCATATTGAAGATGACAATTGTGATCAGCACACTTACCAAGAAGCCCTTGGAATGCTAATGTTTCTAGCTGTTAACACCAGACCCGACATCGCTTACATCACTAGCAAACTTTCACAGTACTCCAGACAACCAAAACAGATGCACTGGACAGCAATCAAAAGAGTTATGAGATACCTACGAGGAACAATTGACCTAGGAGTGAAATTTGAAAGAGGGAAGACTGGAATCCTGAAGTCCTACGCCGATGCCAGCTGGTCGACCACTCATGACGGAAAATCCTACGGCGGATATGTATTGAAGCTCGGCGAAGCAACTATAGACTGGAAAAGTAGTAAACAACCACTCGTCGCCCTCTCCACAATGGAAGCGGAAATGATAGCTGCTTGTGAAAGCTGCTGTCAAATCAAGTGGATAATAAACCTGTTACGAGAGCTGGAAGAATGGAATTTCATGGAAAAACCAACTGCGATCTATACAGACAGTCAGTCATTGATCAACTGGATCTCCAGCCCTAAACAAAGCAGTCGCTGTAGACATATCAACAGAAAGTACCACTTCTTGAGAGACTGTTATGAATCCAGAGACATCTGCCTTCTGTACAAGCCATCTCAGGACGTGGAGGCGGATATCTTCACAAAGGACCTATCCCGAGACCAGATGAAGAAACACCTGGAGAGCCTCGGCATCGTGGGAATAAAGCCAAAGTAAGGAGGGAATTGTTACACAGACTTTGACTTTAATCATCATAGATGCTGACGTCACTACTATGACGTAACTTCCAACTTCTACCTTCAACCTTGCTGTTATTGTTTACCGCTAACTTGTCTTAACAATATATGTAATGGAACAAGTCGTTCCTTAAATAAATATATATTTGTTTTTTATCTAAAGGGATGTCCTCGTAACTACAACATACGTGAGTACAAAAACAACCAGAAATCCTCAAAAGATATTGTTCAATTTTGCTAAGCCTATATCACGTTTACATGTAATGGTGTGATTAGATTAAAAATTGATTCCACGGAATTTGATTATAAAATGAGTGTAGGTAAAAGAAAAGGAGATGGAGGAAAATGTGAGAGTGATATATTTGCAATTTATGTTTGAAATTCAAGAGTTTTCTTTTTAAAGAAGCGTTGTTATAATTAGTTGGTTTGTGGAATGTTTTTATAGAAGGAACAATGGTGAAAAGGGCATTACACTGTGTGAGGTGAGTTGGTATTTGTGAAGGCAGTTGTGATGAGGACATGGGGAAACTTTCTAAGTGTTGGCTATATATTGTTTTTAGTTGGTAGCAGGCGTACATTTTTAAAATAACAAAAACTTGAATTTTTTCTTTAAATTAGAATTTTGAGTTATAGAAGGTTTTATTTTGAAAATGACATTATTCAAAATGAATATGTAAAAAGGGGTTTAAAGTCTAAAGGTTGGTTGAGAATAGTTGAAAACATTAAGGATAAAATTATTATGAAAAATGTGTAATATGAAGTGTTTTTTTTTTTTTTTGTCGTGAAATGAAATTATAGTTTTATGATATGAAGATTTAAAAGTAAATGAAAACTGAAACGGTTAAATTACTATAAGTTAACTGGCATATAATGAAGCATTATAGGCGATTGATAGACTTTGAATTTAGTAGGATGGGTATAAAATTGATTTGAGGAAACTTTGATTAAAATATAAGCAAAGAAAAAAAATGATGGTTATAAATTAAATGCGATATGGTTATCTAATTGCAGGGGCTAAAGGTAAAATAAAATAAACGAAATAAAAATCTACTTAACAAGCAATTGGATATTTAAGTTCAAAATAAGTTGTACTTACAGTACAAAAGTGTCAATTGTAGTGTAGTTTGAAAGTTCGCACTGGTTGATGTAGCCATGGTCACGTTTTGGTGATGGTTGGAGAAGGCGTGAGGGAGGAGAAGTTCTCGTCGTCAGGTGGATTGTGGATGTTTGCGGTGAGCACATTGAATTTGTAATGGCGAGTAGAATGCAAGTTTTGTGGCAATTGGAGATTGGCTATCTACCTAAGGCTTGGAAGCGGCGATGTCTTGGATGGTTTCCGCGAGTTGTGCCACGATGTCCGTAGCTGTGGGTGGCATGGTGGTGATCTTCGGCGTTGCTCTGTTCTCCAGGCTCCATCCTCTTTGCGTTGTCCTCGGTATATCCTGTCGACTTTCTGTAGTAATGTATAGTTGTTGTATCTGTTGGATGAATGTAGTGTGGCATGTTGGTTTGCAGTCGTGGTGGCCACAATGATTAGAGTGGTTTCAGGCGTGATTGGAATTACACAAAAGGACGAGGCATGTTGGATGGCACCATAGAGATGGCGAAAGAGTGAGTGTAGCCGACACTAGTCGGGGAGAGATCTGTCTATAGCGGGGTCTGTCCATCATTGTGTCTCAAAGCCGACCAATCTGTTTGCATAAGAAGGGGGCATACCCGACTTGTTTTTCGGACCCTTTTCCTCCTTTCCGGCGTCGACTGTCACTCACTCGAAATTTTTTTTGTCACTTTGGCAATTACATTATAACTACAATACATGGAGACATAGATATATATTGGAATATATTACAACATATATTTATATGAATATATTTTAAATTTGACATATACATAAAATGATAGAAAGTGATTTCTTGCCCCTACGCCATCATTACGTCACTCAAGGTCAACGTCGCCCCACGTGGTCCATCCTTCCTCAACTTTACTTCTCTAAGTTACCGCAGTAAGGCGCTGGTTGCGAGTGAAATAGGGAAATTTGTTAATAACTTTAAGGATATTCGAGACAGAAGCCTGAAAATTTGCATATAAGTTTTTCCAGATTCAACTCTATATACTGTTAAAATATCAGTCAGATTAGTTACGTATTGTAGACGTGTATAGCCGACAAACATACATACATACACTGACTTTTATATATACAGTTAAACCTGTCTATAGCGCCCCTTCTTGGGACTCACCAAAATAGGGTGCTATAGACAGGTCACTTTTAATGTAAATCGCATCGTCCTACGTATTTAAAATCGGGCGCTGTAGAGAGGGAGGCGCTATTTAGAGGGGGTGCTATAGACAGGTTTAACTGCATAGGGATAATTCCCCAAAAATGATATGGAAACAGCCAGTATCTATACAAACACCCTTCAGACAAACCTATCTTACAAACACTTCATTTTATATAAAAAGACATCAATCTTTTTGTGGTCAATTTCATTTTGATCAAACTCCAGACCACATAGAAGTCTGAACTTTGGTATACTTGCTTAAACCCGATGGCATTGCTAATTAACAAAATATCAGGATTCTGGTATGTTGGTAAAGATCTAATTTCTATATTCCTTTCAATTTTTAATATACTCCAGACATAATAGAAGTCTGAAATTTGGTATACTTGCTTAAACCCGATTGCAGTGCTAATTAACAAAATATCAGGATTCTGGTATGTTGGTAAAGATCTAATTTTTATATTCCTTTCAATTTTTAATATACTCCAGACATAATAGAAGTCTGAAATTTGGTATACATGCTTACACCCGATGGCATTGCTAATTAACAACATATCAGGATTCTGGTATGTTGGTAAAGGTCTAATTTCTATATTCCTTTCAATTTTTAATATACTCCAGACATAATAGAAGTCTGAAATTTGGTATACTCTCTTACACCCAATGACATTGCTAATTAACAACATATCAGGATTCTGGGTGGTCGGTAAAGGTCTAATTGCTATATTCCTTTCAATTTTTAACATACTCCAGACATAATAGAAGTCTGAAATTTGGTATACCTGCTTACACCCGATGGCATTACTAATTAACAACATATCAGGATTCTGGTATGTTGGTAAAGGTCTAATTGCTATATTCCTTTCAATTTTTAATATACTCCAGACAACATAGAAGTCTGAAATTTGGTATACTTGCTTACACCCGATGGCATTGCTAATTAACAAAATATCAGGATTCTGGGAGTTGGTAAAGGTCTAATTGCTATATTCCTTTCAATTTTTAATATACTCCAGACATAATAGAAGTCTGAAATTTGGTATATTTGCTTAAACCCGATGACATTGCAAATTAACAAAATTCCAGGCTTCTGAAAGGTCTGGAAATGACTAAATGCTGAACGCCAACCTTTATGAAAATGCACTACATATTTGTATAAACATATTCAGCGCCGCATAGTGTTATAATATCACTGTTGAAATAGTTTTAAAAATACCAAGTAGTTGGGTGAATTTGTGCCCTGATAAAGGTTAGCGTTTAGCAAACGATGACATTGTGAATTACCAAAATTTCAAGCTTCTGAGTGGTTTCTAAAGGACTAATTTACATATTTCCCTTCAATTTTTAACATAATTATAGACATAATAGAAGTCTGAAATTTGGTATACTTGCTTAAAACCGATGGCATTGCTAATTAACAACATATCAAGATTCTAGGAGGTTGATAAAGGACTAATTTATATCAAAATTCGATATTATTATAGACGCGTATGATTCTTTTTAAAAATAAACAGTTTCTACTGTCCTTACTGTGATGGAAAAATGAATGTATATAATTCTGCTGTCCTCAAAGCTATGTCCATAGTTCATCTAAAATACCCATTCCAAGAGTCTAGCTTCAGTATCACTATAAAAGGAAGTTCCAAAAAAGCAATATAACAGCGGTATGGTAGATTAAACTGGTGAAACTGCTGGGAGGGTTCACCACTGATGAGCCAGGCCCTCCCATTAATTTTTCCATTGAAATAAGGGCAGTAGAAATTGTTTATATTTAAAAAGAATCATACTGGTCTATAATAGCTTCGAATTTTGATAACAGATGGCGCGCTAAGGTATCATAACTAATTTTTATATTTCAATATTTAATATACTCCAGACATAATAGAAGTGTGAAATTTTGTATACTTGCTTAAGGGGGAGGGAGGGGGTGTTGAGGGAAATGGCGTGACAAATATGCAGTTGTGACAACAGGACAGCTTGCAACACCTAGAGTATATGTCAACACACCATGACCCCATTGCTAACTCCTCTGCACGCTGCTGGTATCACAGCGCCATCTAGCTACCAAGATACAAAACATTTTAAAATATTCGCCTTCCTTTTTCCTTCTATTTGGAACCTGATTTCTCTTTCCCAGTAAACATGGAATGAGAGAAGTGAATTGACATTCTGTGTTCTTCTTTTTACTCAATTGATATTCCCTCCTACATGTGGTACAGGCCATGATAATCTTGGTGGGTAGTTAGCGACTGTTTTTACTGTAAGTACACCACATGTCTACACATGGTACAGGTCATGATAATCCTGGTGGGTAGTTAGCGACTGTTTTTACTGTAAGTACACCACATGTCTACACATGGTACAGGCCATGATAATCCTGGTGGGTAGTTAGCGACTGTTTTTACTGTAAGTACACCACATGTCTACACATGGTACAGGCCATGATAATCATGGTGGGTAGTTAGCGACTGCTTTTACTGTAAGTACACCACATGTCTACACATGGTACAGGCCATGATAATCATGGTGGGTAGTTAGCGACTGTTTTTACTGTAAGTACACCACATGTCTACACATGGTACAGGCCATGATAATCATGGTGGGTAGTTAGCGACTGTTTTTACTGTAAGTACACCATATGTCTACACATGTGAAAAGCAGTTCAACTTTGCACTTACAAATGCTCCTTCCAGTAAACAGGGAATGAATTGACATTCTGTTGTTTCTTCTTCTTTTTTTTTTCTCAATTGATATTAACAAAAATGTATAGATTTTATTTATTGACTGTTTTGTGAATATAGCAATCCGAAATCAAATCTTTATGTGAAAAAGTTGTATTGGATATAAAAGTATTTAATTTGCTTATACATTCTTCTTTATAAAGTGTTTGGTATCAAAATACAAGTTTATTTTGCTTATCCCTAGTACACATGGTACATGCTATTATATTCATGGTGGGTAGTTAGTGACTGCTTTTACTGTAAGTACACCACATGTCTACACATGGTACAAGCCATGATAATCCTGGTGGGTAGTTAGCGACTGCTTTTACTGTAAGTACACCACATGTCTACATATGGTACAGGCCATGATAATCATGGTGGGTAGTTAGTGACTGCTTTTACTGTAAGTACACCACATGTCTACACTCGGCCGTGCGGCCACGCGTCGCGCGAGCTCCTGAGTTTTTCGCCTCTGGCGAGCGGAGGAATGTCGCTGGAAGCGATGAATTTGGTATGGGCTGGAGCCCTCACCGAGCTGAACATGAGCCTGCAAGGCTCGGCTCCGAAAGTGAAGCCGTTGCGGATTTATCCGCGGGAAAACCATTTTCAAGGTGAAGATTCGAGAATGGCTGACGCAAGCGCCAACTATGCAAATCTGCCAATCGACAGAAGCCATGCAAATTTTGCCGCGGCGTGTATCGCTGACGTCACGCCATCAACAAGCGGCGCCTTGGCCGCTGCGACGAACTGGGCCGAGCAAATGGAGGCTGCGGAATCAGGTGAAGATAGCTTCACCGTAGTTAAACACAAGCGAAGACGCAGGGAGTCGCCGAACCGCCCTGTCGAACAACGTTCCAGCGGTGTCGCGGCCTCCAGAAGGACCGGCGCAACCCCGCGAAGACGGCCAACTGCGGGAGGAGCTACGGTGGTCCAGGAAATCAGGGCTACCCGGGCCGATATCGCCGATGCCAGAGTACAACAGCGCTCTTCAACTGAGGATAACTGCGTCTTCGTGGAACACTGCCCAGACTTCGGATACACCCATTACCTACAGGCGGTAGAGCTGGTCGGAGGAGCCGGGAATGTGCTCCAAGTGATGAAAATGGACGGCCACATGCTGGTGGGCCTGTCCACCAAGGCCCTGGCGGAGCGACTTCTAAGGGACGGCCTTGAAATCGGGCATACCCACCTCAGGGCCTTCCCCTTTAAGAAAAGGGCGGAGAGGATCACCGTCGCAAACCTGCCCTTTTTCGTAGACGACGCCGCCGTCATCGAGGCCCTCAGGCCCTACGGTGACGTGACTTCCATTGTCCCTATCCGGCTAAGAGCCGGAAGGTATACCTTCACGGATGGCCGACGCGAGGTATTCATCCTCCTAAAGGAGGGCTTTACCCTGGAAAAGATCCCGACCCGCGTCGTCATCAGAAACAAAGGAAACGTCCTCTCGGCCTTCATATCATATGGAGTCAAGTGCTCCAGATGCGGCCGGCAGGGTCACCGTAGGGCCAACTGCCCTATCAATCCTGGGAGAGCCTCCAACAACGGCCAGCCACAACCGGCACCCCTTCCACCTGGTGCTTCGTCCACCGTGTCCCGGCAGCAGAGCCGTCCAACACCAGCGGCCCCGGCCTTGCCTATGGAGGAGACGCCTTCTGCGCCTGTGACCCCTGCTCCGCCCCTGCAGGCGCCTGAGGGTCCCGTGGGCCCTCGCCCGGCCGGTTCACTACATCCTGAGCCGCCTCCCGCTCGGCCGGACCTCGTTGCCCCGCGTGGCCCTCTGCCCGCCCAGAAGACCCTCGGACCTGCGGCCCCAACACCGGACGTGGAGATGTCCATCGTAGAGGAGACCTTTGCGTCCTCCACGTCATCGGCAAAGAACGCAACGAGAGTCGATCTCGATGCGTTCATCGAGGGGCACCCCAGCGTGTCCTTCGCTGAGACGGACGCCCTTGGTCTTGGGCGGGAGGAGGTCCTGGACCTCCTCTCCTCGAGGACCAGGGCGCAGAGGAAAGGACCCCTCCTGTCGCCTCCGCAGTGCGACGCCCTCGTCGGCCTGATCGGGCAAATCTTGGATCTGAGGCCCGGAGCAGCCAGCAACCTGTACAAAGTCCTCGGACAAGTCAAAGCTGAGCTGAGGACAACACCAGCTGTGTCTCCAACACCCCCACTGCCTGCGCCTCGGCCTGCCGAGCCAACACCGCCCGCACCCCCTGGGAAAATGACAACACCGGCCCTGGCGACATCTCCATCTCCACTGTTTCAAGTGGAGGAGGATCTGACGTCGAAGCGCTGGGATGAAGCAGCTGATATAATATATAAATTGTGCAATGAACGCTACTCGGGGCCCTTGACTGATTTGGGAATCACAGAGGGTGACATCACGGATGCGGTCATATACCCCGAGGACAGGAAGCCTCTCCTCAGGACCTGCTCCACCCAGAAGAAAAACCTTATCACCGAAATCATCAGTGCTGCAATTGAGCGCACTCGGGACTCAGATCCCTTTGTACGTGAGGGCTTGTACGCGCTCAGGAGGATGTTACTCCCCTGACGGAGTCCAGTTTACCCTTGGCAGGGGCACCTCCTGATGTGAATATTTAAATTGTAAATTTTTAACTGCCTAACTCTCCGGAGTGTAACAATTGACTGAGCTGTCAATAAATATGTTTTTTCATTTCATTTCACATGTCTACACGTGGTACAGGCTTTTATAATCATGGTGGGTAGTTAGCGACTGCTTTTACTGTAAGTACACCACATGTCTATACATGGTACAGGCCATGATAATCATGGTGGGTAGAAGTTGATGACTGCTTTTACTTTAAGTCATCACATATCGACACAGTTGAAAAGCAGTTCGACTTTACACTTACAAATGTGCCAGAGCCCTGTTTGGTTACTTACACTCGCTGGTGGGGTTGGACTTTTACAAGAATCGGTGGCCATTGGAGCATTTTTCTTTTTTCAAATAAGAAAAAAAAAGTGTCCAATGCGTATTTCGATCCCGAGTCGTAGCATTCGAAAACCAACGGTTTACACAATCCTTCCACCGACCCCCTAAAATATCAGTGAAAATTTGAAGTTAATTTATTGATGCAATATTCAAAGCAAGTCTGATAGACTCGAGTCTAGGCGCATATAAGGGCTGTTTATAAATATTGTTTTTGAAATGTTTATTAAACAAGTCAATAAGTCTACAGAGATGAGTTTCACTTTATTGCCAAAATTAGGTTACGTAGCCCTTCTACAGGGGTACAAATATACAATAATATCACACATTTGAAGTTTTTATATTTGGAAGAAACGCCTGTATAAGAGTTCTTTAACTCAAAAACTTGCCAATTATAATAAATATCATAAGAAACCTTTTACTTGTGTAAAAGTACTTGTGAAAAAATAGTACAAATGTGATATTGTACTGGGATAAGGTGCATAAATTAAGAAAAAGGCATCTCCTTATCGTGCAACTGAAAGTTGCTGATGGCTTGCGCCATCTATCGGAATAAATATAAACTATTCTCGTTGATTTTTAATTATTCCAGAATTGGCCAAATACCCATTCTTGAATAATCAAGAAAAGCTAACTTCGGACGCGTTTCGGGCTGTTGGCCCTCATCAGTGTGGTTCAGCTTGATTAATCAAGAATGGGTATTTGGCCAATTCTGGAATAATTAAAAATCAATGAGAATAGTTGACATTTATTCCGATAGATGGCGCAAGCCATCAGCAACTTTCAGTTGCACGATAAGGAGATGCCTTTTTCTTAACAGAGAAGAGTACTTGATTAAGTATTAAAAAATAGGGAAATATATTAATACTTTTTGAAAATAAGGAAATTCGTAAACTTCGTTCGACTTTACACTTACAAATATACCAGAACCCCGTTTTGTTACTTGCACTCACTGTTGAGGTTGGACTTTTGCAAGAATCGGGGGCCATTGGAGCATTTTTTTTTATTAGAAAAAAAGTGCCCAATGCGGGATTCGATCCCGGGTCGTAGCGATCGAAAACAAACGGTTTAGACCATCCTTCCACCGACCAACGGTTTAGACCATCCTTCCACCGACCAACGGTTTAGACCATCCTTCCACCGACCAACGGTTTAGACCATCCTTCCACCGACCAACGGTTTAGACCATCCTTCCACCGACCAACGGTTTAGACCATCCTTCCACCGACCAACGGTTTAGACCATCCTTCCACCGACCAACGGTTTAGACCATCCTTCCACCGACCAACGGTTTAGACCATCCTTCCACCGACCAACGGTTTAGACCATCCTTCCACCGACCAACGGTTTAGACCATCCTTCCACCGACCAACGGTTTAGACCATCCTTCCACCGACCAACGGTTTAGACCATCCTTCCACCGACCAACGGTTTAGACCATCCTTCCACCGACCAACGGTTTAGACCATCCTTCCACCGACCAACGGTTTAGACCATCCTTCCACCGACCAACGGTTTAGACCATCCTTCCACCGACCAACGGTTTAGACCATCCTTCCACCGACCAACGGTTTAGACCATCCTTCCACCGACCAACGGTTTAGACCATCCTTCCACCGACCAACGGTTTAGACCATCCTTCCACCGACCAACGGTTTAGACCATCCTTCCACCGACCCCCAAACATTTTTCTTGTAAGATAAAGTCGATGTTTTATTAAGCCCGTTGAAGAGAGATTATCACTTGAAAGTTAGCGTTTTGTAATAAACTCATTGTGAGAAAATATTTTGTAATTTTAAAACGTTTTTCATAATTTTATCATGAATTTTATGTTGCAGTTGTTAGTGATTGGAAGCAAATGGCACATTGTTTTTTTTTATTACCAATACAGTTATGAGCTAAAACACCTGCAATCTCAATCAAAGTGGTAACACATGTTAATTGGAAAGTTAGAATCATATGGAAGCAGACGACCATATGTTATTCCTATTTTTAGCTTGATGAAGGTTGCTTGACATATCGCTATCCAAATAAAATTTACATATTTACGGAAGAGTTGTCATTTATTTATTATCAAATCAGACGTGATATCCTCACAAGGGATGCTTGCATCAAACAACAACATTAAATTCAGAGAACTATTTTATATATTGGTGAATTACAAGGTTTGAGTAGAAGTTTAAAGAAGAAAAGGACATTAAAATCATGCTTGTATTCTACCTAGGAACAACCAATGAAATAAATACAAATATATATATATATGAAAAAACAATAGAAAAAATAAAAGGTGTTGATATTAGAAATAAAGAAGACATATCCTAACCAGGAACACATGTGCTTTTTAGATGGCAGAGCGCCATCTAGTTGAACAGAAATCAACTAAACATTGATTTAGCCTGTTCCCTGATATTTGGCTAACCCAATTTCTTGATAAATCAAGAAGACGCGTTCGTGGATGGCTTTTCTTGATTTATCAAGAAATTGGGTTGGCCAAATATCAGGGAACAGGCTAAATCAATGTTTAGTTGATTTCTGTTCAACTAGATGGCGCTCTGCCATCTAAAAAGCACATGTGTTCCTGGTCAGGATATGCCTTTTTATTTTTAATATATTTTAGCAATTACGGTGTTTTAACCAAGAGAGAAAATCATAGATAATTTACAGAATTTTCTAAATTTAAAATACGAGTCCTTACTGTTTATAAACATAAAAATATCCTTGTATTCAATGTTTTCCAGATTTCTGTAGTTGTGGAAGACATTCAATAAGCAGGTGACTGGAATCCTGTCTCCACACCCTGCCTATAGCTTCTATTTGGAACAGAAAATCTCCCAAGTTTCCATGATTAGTAATAAGTGTTAGCATTGATGCATTATTTGGTATAACGCGAAGATATTATCATGTAGCGTAGAAAATTAGGAAACACAAACTTCAGAATGACACAGCAATTTATTTAATGTAAAACCAAATTGAAAATAACAAAATAGCAGAGAGGCAATAAGAAATTTTTGCCATGTATCAAAATACAAATATAGAAATTTAAAAATATTTTCATAGAAAAATAAAAAATCTGCTACGTAGCTCCTTCCCTATGGGAGCTGTGACCCACAGCTTGTTGTTGCTACTGACATGGATCTGACATGTTTCTGTCAAGTATTCCCTCGGAGTCTTGGACGTCTCTCCCTAGTAGTTTCGCGTCCTTTTTCTTGTGGCGTGAAGAGCGGCTTTGTCGTCGTATCGTCTATAGGGACATCGTCATCTTGGAGGGAAGTCTTGGCTTTGACACGGCGGTGGAATCCTGGAGTCAGTCTCTGACAATGTAGATCACAGCACCCATGACCTCAAATTCTTCTCGGTAATCTTCAGTTTGTCTTCCGGGATGAGACAGCATCTCCATCAAAATGTAATGTGGAAAATAAGGAAATACAAACTTCAGAAAGACACAACAATTTATTTAATGTAAAACCAAGTTAAAACTAATAAAATAGCAGAGAAGCAATGAGAAAATTTTATAGTGTGTCAAAATACAAATATCAAAATTTAAAAATATTTTCATAGAATGATAAATACTCTGCTACAATATATAAAAAATTGAAATGTGATAAGATACAAATGCTTCTTTTACACACTAAAACAAACCTCTACTGTCCTTACTGCGATAAAAAATATTGAGAGGGCTTGGCTTATCAGTGAACATGATGAGATAAGCCCTCTCGATATTTTTCATCGCAGTAAGGACAGTGAAGGTTTGTTTTTTATGCAGAAGAAATATCAATGTTTTAATGTTTTCATCAACTTTTTCTCTCCACGATACATTACAGATAACTTCACCAACTTCCATCATTGCTTAACATATTGTAAATAACTACCTTGTGGTTTCTTCTCTCTGCTTATGTCTTATTTGTTTAATATATATGTTTATTTAATGTTCTTAATTGTTTATTTTCTTTTTGATAATTCTGTTACCTACTCTACTACCATTATTGTAAATAGTTTCACGCGCAATAATCCAGATCGGATATAGCGTGTCTTGTTTGTGTAACTGGTAATCACATATATAATTCTGTTAGCTACTCTACTACCATTATTGTAAATAGTTTCACGCGCAATTATCCAGATCGGATATAGCGTGCCTTGTTTGTGTAACTGGTAATCTATATATAATCCTGAATATAGAGGTTGCCTGGCCAGCATTTATAGTTCTATGTAAAATAGACATTTCGGCCAGTTAGAGTTTTTTATTTTCTCAACGTTTCAATCTTTTATCTTCGTCAGGAGAAGTGTTGTAAATATATTAATTAATTGTTACCACAGAATGTGTGTAAGCTCACAGGTAAATAGGCGCTAACCGAAACAGAGAAAAGTTCCCTTTGTTTAATATTAGTTTCCCTTTTATATTTTGTTATCTCTCTTGTAAATCAATAAATATAATGTTTAATTAATAATTATTAGAATCAGTTTCATATTAAAAATATTCTAAGCAAAGTCAACAAGAAGTAAATAAAGCATTTGGCAAGGTGTTAAAAATTGTTCTGAGGTTGCAAGGGCGTTCTCATGTGATTTTTCGAATTTAGTACAACATCTAAAGCACGAGTCAAACTATTTACAAACAAATTTAGATGTGCTAAATTCTAAAAATCACATGAGAACGCCCTTGCAACCTCAGAACAATTTTTAACACCTTGCCAAATGCTTTATTTACTTCTTGTTGACTTTGCTTAGAATATTTTTAATATGAAACTGATTCTAATAATTATTAATTAAACATTATATTTATTGATTTACAAGAGAGATAACAAAATATAAAAGGGAAACTAATATTTAAACAAAGGAACTTTTCTCTGTTTCGGTTAGCGCCTATTTACCTGTGAGCTTACACACACTCTGTGGAACAATTAATTAATATATTTACAACACTTCTCCTGACGAAGAATAAAGATTTTTATCGAAACGTTGAGAAAATAAAAATCTCTAACTGGCCGAAGTGTCTATTATCAACAGAAGTATATAAATGTTTTCATTTCCTATATATATGTTATATTAAAATATTATTCTATTTGAAAAATTATATTTCATAGATTCAAATACTTTGCTACATCGACCGCCAGAGGTCATGCTTCCCCTCTAAAAACTCATTGTTGTTGTTTCCCGCTGGCCGGGTAAAACTTTTGTACATTATGTAAATAATCTTTTGTTTTCCTCATTCTACTCGCCTTAAGCCAGGCATTACTTTTATCAAATTATGTCTTTATATAATCCATAAGATCAATTAAATCTATTTTGATAACTGATTTTATTTATCATTGCCACGACTGCTCAACAAATATCTCTATTTTCAAAATAATCAGCATCAAGTATTAATTCTATATACAGTGGACCCTCGGTTTGCGAGCATAATCCGTTCCAGAGCCATGCTCGTACTCCAAAACGCTCGTAGTGCGAAACTAATTTCTTATTTTTAATAATTAAAACTCGGGCAATTCTTCTTGCTACGAACAATTGCACAGTTTCCCACATTTTACATATTTCCCGAATCTGATCTGAAGGGAGGGATCCCAGTGAATTTTCATCCATCACGATTACGGGCAACCATCACGAGTTGCTCGTAATGCGAAATTTCACTCGTAATCCGAGGTAAAATTTTTCAAAAAAATTTGCTCGTACTGCGAAAAGGCTCGTACTCCAAGGTGCTCGTAAACCGAGGGTCCACTGTAACTAATTATCAAAAATCAAATCTCATTTGTTTTTATAACATATATATGGCACGTCATTGCTTTGTATTAATTATATAATTCGTAGTTATCTTCCACCATTTGATGGCATATGATTGTCAGTAATTGATCTAACTTTCGAAGTGACAAATTTTGTATCTTATAAAATAAATAAAGCTTCCAGGGTTAAGTTTCTTGTTCAAATTTTTATTTTCAAGATTTGTCAGTCCTTCAACAGGAGTATCACGATAAAAAAATAGATGTTATATTGTCGCGATGAAAAATAATTAACTAGGCCTTCGAATTACTTTAAATATTTATTTAATGAGTTATATGCGAGATTTTAATATAAAATAAGAGTTACTATTTACATGAGCCAAATCGACCCAGCAGTTAGAGCCAGAGGGGAGAACTGAGATCTTTCCTCCTTTTTCGTGGCGCCACTGTTTACCCCGACCGGTCGGTCCAGATAAGAGGGAATACCAGGAAACGCTGTCCTCCTGACAATATACTATTTTATGATGCACTAGCCCGCCATCTGGTACCTGCCATCAACCCTCCCAGCGGTTTCGCCAGTTTAAACTACTATACCGCTGTTATATTGCATTTTTCGATCTTCCTTTTATAGTGATACTGATGCTAGACTATTTGAATGGGTATTTTAGATGTACTATGGACATAAGGTTCACCACTGATAAGCCAGGCCCTCCCATTAATTTTTCAATTGCAGTAAGGGCAGTAGAAATTGTTTAATTTCGAAAAGAATCTTGCGCGTTTAAAATAGTTTCGAATTTTGATATACTATTTTTATATACAAATTAATTTATACATATTTAAATATTAATGATATTGAAAAGGGGGAGAAAATATATATTACATTCTTTGTGTGTTATAAACAATTTTTGAAAATATACGTGCATGGGTGGAGGATACGTGCTGGTTGAATGCTATCTGAGATCTCAAGTTAAACCCAATAAATTCGTGAACTACTGTGGTATATATAGTATGGGATAGTATTTGTCCATATTGTTTCGTATGTTTATATGTGTTTGGTATAATATCTCGTTATAAAATAACAGATTAATTCTTCGATCTTTAAGACTTCTCTGCAATAGTGTTGCGTTGTTGGTTGACAAATAATAACTTCCGTGGGTACAAAGGATCTTTAGGACTTTATTTAAGCCTAATCAATAAAATAATTACAGAAGAACGCAAAGATAAAACAATAAAGAAAACAGCAGTTACATACTCACCAACTGCAGCACGGTGAAGGAAAGCAGGAGCAGAACAGGAGACAGAAGTTGCTAGAACCTTCTAGAATCTTCCAGGAAGTACACCGGCGGTAAGCAGCAGTCCGACCTCTTGAGATAGCAGTTTGCTTGGAGTACACCACGTAGCTTCGTTCTTCTTCCCTCAGCATGAGTTTCTCATCCCTATATATCCCGGATTAGATCTTTCCAGAACGCTCAAAATCAGTCAGCCAATCAGTAGGCAGCTATCACTAAGCCTTGCGCAACCGCTTTAAATTGACCAAATCAGTTGTTCTCCGATTTTTTTTTTACATTATTCTTAGACGTTCTGGAATTTTCTATTATGGAATGTGTTTTTATTCTACGCAACTATAGGATATACAGAATTTCTGTGTCATTAGATGCCTAATTCTAAATAAATCAGACACAGCGGATTCTGCGCATCCAGCATGAGTATTCTTGACTCAATATTCGGTGTGATACGAGCTGATTTTCAAATATTTCCGCTTAATATTTTTCGATGCTATATGCTTGACAGTAATTGCTCTAAATTTCTATGGGACAAAAAATCCGGGATATATGAGGGATGAGGAATTCATGCTGAGGGAAGAAGAACGAAGCTACGTGGTGTACTCCAAGCAAGCTGCTGTCTCAAGAGGTTGGACTGCTGCTTAACGCCGGTGTACTTCCTGGAAGATTCTAGAAGGTTCTAGCAACTTCTGTCTCCTATTCTGCTCCTGTTTTCCTTTACTGTGCAGCAAGCCTATTTCTACTTTATCAATGCTTCGCTGAACGATTCATGCTCATTACAAACATATGTCAGAGTTATAAAGAGGTCGTGGCATTTGATTGTAAGAAGCTGGTTGGTCAAATCTACTAATCACGTGACATCTGTGTCGAAGTGATGCGGCTATTAGACGATGTTGACAAAAATGGATCAACAACGGAAAGATGCAACGTCAGGACGGCAGCGGTCAACCAAGGGACACAAGAGAACGGGAGGACAGAGCGATTGTCAGAACGGCTGTCACATAACCGACGTAATCTACCATCCAACATGTGACACAAGTGTCCAAAATGACCATCAACAGACGACTGAGAGAACGGAATCTAAGAGCTCGCCGACCGTTACAATGCCTACCTCTCACACCTGTACACCGACAAGTCCGACTACAGTGGTATCGGGAGCGATTAACTTGGAACTGCCCTGACTGAAGACGTATAGTCTTAAGTAACGAGTCCTGTTTCTTACTGTATCCTGACAGCAGTCACAAACACGTCTGGAGACGTCCTGGGCAGCGTGTGGATCCTGGCCTTACTTTCTAACAACACACAGGTTCACAACAGGTATTTATGGTCTGGGGTGTCATTTCATTTGATATCAGGACCCCATTTGTATTGTATGTTGTGTCTAGGTACAGAACAGTAGACCCAATGTTGTGTCTAGGTACAGAACAGTAGACCCAATGTTGTGTCTAGGTACAGAACAGTAGACCCAATGTTGTGTCTAGGTACAGAACAGTAGACCCGTAGACCCAATGTTGTGTCTAGGTACAGTACAGTAAACCCAATGTTGTGTCTAGGTACAGAACAGTAAACCCAATGTTGTGTCTAGGTACAGAACAGTAGACCCAATGTTGTGTCTAGGTACAGTACAGTAAACCCAATGTTGTGTCTAGGTACAGTACAGTAGACCCAATGTTGTGTCTAGGTACAGAACAGTAGACCCAATGTTGTGTCTAGGTACAGAACAGTAGACCCAATGTTGTGTCTAGGTACAGAACAGTAGACCCAATGTTGTGTCTAGGTACAGAACAGTAGACCCAATGTTGTGTCTAGGTACAGAACAGTAGACCCAATGTTGTGTCTAGGTACAGAACAGTAGACCCAATGTTGTGTCTAGGTACAGAACAGTAGACCCAATGTTGTGTCTAGGTACAGAACAGTAGACCCGTAGACCCAATGTTGTGTCTAGGTACAGTACAGTAAACCCAATGTTGTGTCTAGGTACAGAACAGTAAACCCAATGTTGTGTCTAGGTACAGAACAGTAGACCCAATGTTGTGTCTAGGTACAGTACAGTAAACCCAATGTTGTGTCTAGGTACAGTACAGTAGACCCAATGTTGTGTCTAGGTACAGTACAGTAAACCCAATGTTGTGTCTAGGTACAGAACAGTAGACCCAATGTTGTGTCTAGGTACAGAACAGTAGACCCAATGTTGTGTCTAGGTACAGAACAGTAGACCCAATGTTGTGTCTAGGTACAGAACAGTAGACCCAATGTTGTGTCTAGGTACAGAACAGTAGACCCAATGTTGTGTCTAGGTACAGAACAGTAGACCCAATGTTGTGTCTAGGTACAGAACAGTAGACCCAATGTTGTGTCTAGGTACAGAACAGTAGACCCAATGTTGTGTCTAGGTACAGTACAGTAAACCCAATGTTGTGTCTAGGTACAGAACAGTAGACCCAATGTTGTGTCTAGGTACAGAACAGTAGACCCAATGTTGTGTCTAGGTACAGAACAGTAGACCCAATGTTGTGTCTAGGTACAGAACAGTAGACCCGTAGACCCAATGTTGTGTCTAGGTACAGAACAGTAGACCCAATGTTGTGTCTAGGTACAGTACAGTAAACCCAATGTTGTGTCTAGGTACAGTACAGTAGACCCAATGTTGTGTCTAGGTACAGTACAGTAAACCCAATGTTGTGTCTAGGTACAGAACAGTAGACCCAATGTTGTGTCTAGGTACAGAACAGTAGACCCGTAGACCCAATGTTGTGTCTAGGTACAGAACAGTAGACCCAATGTTGTGTCTAGGTACAGAACAGTAGACCCAATGTTGTGTCTAGGTACAGTACAGTAAACCCAATGTTGTGTCTAGGTACAGAACAGTAGACCCAATGTTGTGTCTAGGTACAGAACAGTAAACCCAATGTTGTGTCTAGGTACAGAACAGTAGACCCAATGTTGTGTCTAGGTACAGAACAGTAGACCCAATGTTGTGTCTAGGTACAGAACAGTAAACCCAATGTTGTGTCTAGGTACAGAACAGTAGACCCAATGTTGTGTCTAGGTACAGAACAGTAGACCCAATGTTGTGTCTAGGTACAGAACAGTAAACCCAATGTTGTGTCTAGGTACAGAACAGTAGACCCAATGTTGTGTCTAGGTACAGAACAGTAGACCCGTAGACCCAATGTTGTGTCTAGGTACAGTACAGTAGACCCAATGTTGTGTCTAGGTACAGAACAGTAGACCCAATGTTGTGTCTAGGTACAGAACAGTAGACCCAATGTTGTGTCTAGGTACAGAACAGTAGACCCAATGTTGTGTCTAGGTACAGTACAGTAAACCCAATGTTGTGTCTAGGTACAGTACAGTAAACCCAATGTTGTGTCTAGGTACAGAACAGTAAACCCAATGTTGTGTCTAGGTACAGAACAGTAGACCCAATGTTGTGTCTAGGTACAGAACAGTAGACCCAATGTTGTGTCTAGGTACAGAACAGTAGACCCAATGTTGTGTCTAGGTACAGTACAGTAAACCCAATGTTGTGTCTAGGTACAGAACAGTAGACCCAATGTTGTGTCTAGGTACAGAACAGTAGACCCGTAGACCCAATGTTGTGTCTAGGTACAGAACAGTAGACCCAATGTTGTGTCTAGGTACAGTACAGTAAACCCAATGTTGTGTCTAGGTACAGAACAGTAGACCCAATGTTGTGTCTAGGTACAGAACAGTAGACCCAATGTTGTGTCTAGGTACAGTACAGTAAACCCAATGTTGTGTCTAGGTACAGAACAGTAGACCCAATGTTGTGTCTAGGTACAGAACAGTAGACCCAATGTTGTGTCTAGGTACAGAACAGTAAACCCAATGTTGTGTCTAGGTACAGAACAGTAAACCCAATGTTGTGTCTAGGTACAGAACAGTAGACCCAATGTTGTGTCTAGGTACAGAACAGTAGACCCAATGTTGTGTCTAGGTACAGAACAGTAGACCCAATGTTGTGTCTAGGTACAGAACAGTAGACCCAATGTTGTGTCTAGGTACAGAACAGTAGACCCAATGTTGTGTCTAGGTACAGAACAGTAGACCCAATGTTGTGTCTAGGTACAGAACAGTAGACCCAATGTTGTGTCTAGGTACAGAACAGTAGACCCAATGTTGTGTCTAGGTACAGAACAGTAGACCCAATGTTGTGTCTAGGTACAGAACAGTAGACCCAATGTTGAAAGGTTCAATGTTTTGTCTATATAAGGGACATCTTTCCAGTTGGTCTCGAGGACCACGCCATCACCATTTCCTCAGCGGCGAAGTACGCGATCTACGTATTCTTCGTAGATCACCAAATACGTGGTGTCGCTGGACTGGTGATTCTCCACCAAACTCTGTAGCGGTGGCAGAGGCGCCATATTCATTGTACATAGTGTATATAATCCATATTATCTTTTTTTTAAATAGTGCAGACTGTGTACTTTGCATGTATTGACAATTTGTCAATAAAATTATTTTAATTGTCTATATAAGGGACAATAGACCCAATGTTGTGTCTAGGTACAGTACAGTAGACCCAATGTTGAAAGGTTCAACGTTGTATTTTCCCTATATACACCTCAGTTGACCCAGTAGCAAAGTTAATGTCCATAATTCGACACTTTTTCCCACCCTACCATATAAGGAATGGACAACAAAGAGGCTGAAACAAAAACAAGCTCATTAGACAACGCGCTCTAGGAATCTTCTATTGTTTCTTTGGAAGCAAAAACTTTCCCGAACACCGGGGAGCACACTGCCCTCCTTTCTCACATACAACTTGTAAATTCAAGTTTTTTGGAAACTTACAGGGGGTATTTGACACTAATCAGGATGTGACAAAGACACCTGCTAGCTGACTCCGTATCTATTCCTCTATCTGGTACGAAGGTCTCAAGGTGGGGAATCCTCCCTTGCTGAAAATATTTGCTCATATCACACACACAAAAGCCTTTATTACGATGCACTAGCGCGCCATCTGTTTTCAAATTACGAAACTATTTTAGACGCGTAATATTCTTTTTTAAATAAAACAATTTCTACTGCCCTTACTGCAATGGAAAAAATGCAATATAACAGCGGTATGGTAAATTAAACTGGCGAAACCGCTGGGAGGGTTCACCACTGATGAGCCAGGCACCCCCTTTAATTTTTCCATTGCAGTAATGGCAGTAGAAATTGTTTTATTTTAAAAAGAATATTACGCGTCTTAAATAGTTTCGTAATTTGATAACAAAAGCCTTTATTAGGGACTTGCCCCATACAGATTCTTCCAATTGGGTAAGGTAATAATTGTGTTATTTACATAGAAATTGGCTGTACTCTTCATCTCAAAGTCATTCACTTGTTGACTGGTCCTTACATAATGATGATCTAAAAAAATTATAGTAAGCTATTGCCTTAGATTTGCTTGCTGATATTTTTGAAAGCAATACGTAGGGTGAAACGTTGGTACATTTAATTTGTTGATATAGGGCCTTCCTCTCTGTATCAAGGGCTGTACAATTAAGCAGGTAATGGGGGAGTTCTTCAGTAATTTCCTTGTCACACAGTGTACATATTAAGTTTTTGGCCTCAAACGTCAGAACGTGTTTTTTTCTGAAGACTGTAAATAGTATTCTCGATTGAGCTATACATCGTTTGACTGATAAAGGGAAATTATTGGTTAGATAGCATTCTGTTTCTATTGACGTATGGGAATTTTTAAAATGTACATATCGATTCTCGGAATGGCTCTTATAACTTTTCTCAAGTTTTCCAAATTACATTTATATATAAAAAAAACTTTTACTATGATACACTAGCACGCCATCTGTTATCAAAATTCGAAACTATTATAGACGTGTATGATTCTTTTTAAAAAATAAACAATTTCTCCTGCCCTTACTGTAATGTAAAAAAATATCTATCTATATATAAAATTGAATGTCTGTCTGTACTCTATAGATTCAAAACCATTCATCCAATCGCCGTGAAATTTTGGGATATTATTAGGTATATCCCCGGGAAGGTTTTTTAAAAATAATTTCTTGAATATCCCGAATATCCTTAGAGTTATTTGCAGATTTGTAGATTTAACTCGCAAGCAGCGACGATGATAACAAGTTTTTTTATCTATAAGTTTTATTATCACTAAGTTTATTATCTTAAAGATTATTTATAAAAAGTAAGATTTTCTACCTATTAATTGCGCACAAGTCAAAGTTAGTTTTATCATTTATCTACAACATATATATTGGGAGAATAGATAAAATGATGATTTTGTAATGTAGAAAATTAGGAAAGACAAAATTCAGGATGACACGGCAATTTATTTGAGACAAGAATAATGATAATTAATATTGATTTTATTCAACTTATCGAGTATTTTTCAAGGGACCGGGAAAAAATGTTCACTTTATCGAGAGATTCAAATTTACGAGTTTCAAATTATCAAAATATATCTATTATTTTTTTAATAAGTTTATAGAGAATTGTTTTAACAAATTTTCGTTAGACAAACCTTTACTCGGGTAAAACCCGGGCGAAGCCGGGTACATCCGCTAGTAAACTTATAAATAATAAACTAGTGGTTCACTAATGACGAGCCAGGTTCTCCTATTAATTTTTACATTGCAGTAAGAGCAGTAGAAATTGTTTATTTTAAAAAAGAATCTTATGTATCTATAAATAGTTTCGAATTTTGAAAATGTTTATTCTTCAAGAAATATTTTAAGTTAGAAAAATAGTTAAAGGAGGGTGGAGGGGAGATTTCAAGGAAATAGGGAAGACAAGTGAGGTTTATCATTAAAGGAACCAATTTTTGTTTTCCATAAAACAACAATAACAGCAGTTACAAACTCACCAACTGCAGCACGGTGAAGGAAAGCAGGAACAGAACAGGAGACAGAAGTTGGTAGAACCTTCTAGAATCTTCCAGGAAGTACACCGGCGGTAAGCAGCAGTCCAACCTATTAAGACAGCAGTTTGCTTGGAGTACACCACGTAGCTTCGTTTTTCTTCTCTCCGGCATGAGTTCCCCCCCCCCCCCCCCCCAAAACCTATATATCCCGGAGTAGATCATTCCAGAACGGTCATGGTTGGTTAGTCAGCCAATCAGAAAGCCGCCAGCGCTAAGCCTTGCGCAATCGCTTTAAATTGTCCACATCTGTTGTTCTCCGTATTTTTCTACTTTTTTCTTGAATGTTCTAGATTAACTCCATTTTTTATGTAAACGTAGAAGAATATTTAAAATACAAGTATATATATTGCTCTCTCTCTCTCCGGCGTGCGTCGGGAGTCAGCGTCAACTTCCCGAAAAGTAAAGGACTGTGGTGCGGCGCCTGGAGGGACCGTGCCGACTCTCCGCTGGGCATCTCGTGGTCCGCATCCTCCATCACGGTGCTGGGCTGCGAAATAACATCAGGCCATGGAACCTCGGTCCAGGAAAATCACCTGCTGGGCATCTTGGAGAGGGCGATCTCCAGATGGTCCCCATTTGTCCGCGGCTTCTCCCTGGTGGGGCGGGCGAGAGCGGCCAACTCGCTAGTACTGGCGGCGGTGCTCCACCATCTGCACGGCTACCTGCCCGGTGATGCCACTATCGCCAAACTGCAGGCCAGGCTGACGCGGTTCGTCTGGGGATCCTGCCATCGCGCCGCCTGGCTCCCGGGAGGTCTACTGGCACGTCCTGTGTCCGTCGGTGGCGTAGGACTGCTCGACATCAGGACCCAACTCCAGCTCGCCTGCTTCAAGGGGGTCCAGGCTGCATCCAGAAATGGAGGCAAGAACGCCTACTCTTGGCTGGTGGAGTCTGGAGCCTGGATGACCCCCTTGTCCTCGGGTTCCTGGTTGCTGCCTCGCCGCCGCCGGCTGCTGGATCTATGGGGGCAGGCCTCCTCCATCCTGGGCCTGAACCATCGGGTTGTGCCTGCTCCCACTCTACTGAACCTGCCCCTCGTCGGTGCCTGCAGGTTCCTGGCGACGCCATCGCTTCGCGCTCCCTCTAGATGGAGAGGAGTTCGCGTCCGCGACCTGGCAGGCCCTGCTCCGCCGCCCATCGCCAGGCTTACAAGAAGCGCCTGCGAAGATGCAGCTGCTCTTGGGGCATTTTGCCAACGCCTGGTGGCGGACAACGCGACGAGCGTCTACAGGGAGCGGACCTTGGAGGAAGCCGTGGTGCTGCGCGGGACGGCCACGCCCTTCTTGCGCATCAGCACACGCACTGCGCGTCGCATGTTGGAGCGTCCCCGCCTGGCCGCCGTTCCCATCTCGCGGTATCTCCGGCGCTGGGCGCCTGTCGTCGACGTGCCCTCCACCAGCCTGGCGTTCTCATCTCTCCGTCGCTGCTCCTTCGGGGGCCATGCAGCGGACATCGCTCTGCGGCTAGCCCTGCACGCCCTGCCTCATCCGGGGCACCCGGCGTCGAGCCAGCCCGTCTGCATCGCCTGCGGCTCCAGCGACCTGTCGCTGGCTCATCGCTACTGGTCCTGCAGCGCCGTCCGCCCTCTCATCCGAGAGGTGTTCTCCATCATCGGGCGGCCGCCGGACCTGCAATCCTGGATCTTCGCGGTGAACCTCGAGAACCACGCCATCACCATCTCCTCAGCGGCAAAGCATGCCATCTACGTCTTCTTCGTAGATCGCGAGATGCGTGGTATCTCTGGGGACCCATTGGCGATCTTCCATCAAACTCTGCAGCGGTGGCAGAGGCGCCATGTACATAGTTGTATTTTTTAATCATTTTTAAAATCATTTTTTATTATAACCATCATCCTCATTATAAATTTCTCATTTTCTTATAATTAGTGCGGACTGTGCACTTTACATGTATTGACAAGATGTCAATAAAAATATGTCAATTGTCAATTGTCTCTCTCTCTCTCTCTCTCTCTGAACTGGGGGCTTCCTTCAAATACGTAGTGGTTTCCAGCGCGCCTACGTCACAGAACGACGTGGCATTGAGAAGCTTCCAACCACTACCACTAGAGGCGCTGCACTCTTCACTTCCTGTTTATCCCTTGTTCTGGCTGCTTGCTATGTCGTGATATATTAAAACTTATATATTTTAATCTATTCTGAATCTGATTGAACCACCTATCCAACAGATATATTACAAGAGAAAGAATCGTCTGACATCATCTTGAAGAAGGAATAAAAGTTTAAGGCGACGTGTTTCTTTTATTAATACTATAAATTCGGCAAGTTTTCGGACTTTCGTACAGTATTTTCATTCATAGAAAGTGAAATATAAAATAAAATTTCCACATAGTTCACATTTTAAGCTCTAGTCTCATAAAATAATAAAATAAATTCCAAAATTTAAGATAGTTACACATTGTGATAAACGGTGGGATATATGAATATATGAAGTCTACGTGAACCCAGTTCAGCTAATCAGTAGCTAAAGGCATCTGATTATCGGGGAACTGAAAGTTACTGATGGCTGGCGCCTTCTATCGGAATAAAATATCAACTAATCATTAATTTTTACTGATATCAATCGGCCAAATACCCATTCTTGATTAATCAAAAAAGCTAACCACGTACGCGTTTCAGGCTGTTGGCCCTCATCAGCGTGGTGCAAGCTGTATCTCAACAACTAAAAAGGTTTATGTTGGGGCATCCTAAAAAACCATGAAACATATAGACAGGAAAGGCGTGAGAACGCCAAAAAATGTGAAAAAAGTACAAAAGTGAATTTTTACTTAGATTAGATGGAATGATAAAAAAGACATCTCCTGGTTGTACAACTAAAAGTTGCTGATGGCATGCGCCATCTATCGGAATAAATATCAATTAATTGTTGATTTTCAACTAGCTGCACGAACGGAATAAGATCTTAAAGAACCCAAGTCTACGTGAACCCAGTTCAGCTAATCAGAATAATGTCCGAGAAAAAAATATATAGCGATATAATTGTTTAAATTTCATAAAGCGTTAGAGAACAAGGTAATCTCTAAGAACTAAAATTACAATTTCCTTCCATAGTTAATTTGTATAGTTATGTTGAATACTTTGATTTCCCTTCTCTCCTTTGTTTATGTTTTCCTTTTCTCCATGAAAATGATGTATGGCGAGTCCTTACAGGACGGAAATGTCCTAATAAAGCTGTTGTTGAATTTATCATTTTTACATCTGAGCTGGAATTCTCCCCTGCACAATGTTATCTTTCCTACATTGTGGGCATACCTGGGGAAGTTCTGTAGACAATGGTCCCTCTCTGGATATATCTACCATCTCTCTGTCTGCAGAACTGGCAAAATATGGCCGCTGATGGTATTCGCTCGCTAGCTATAAGACATATTGGATTGAACTGGTGGTGTCTTGTTCATGGAGCAGATCGGTAAACAACAACAGAAAATTGACCCAGAACAGCAGCTTTACACACCCAAGATAGAGAACATTGCTGTGATAGAGATGTACGGAGACATCTGAGGCTCTTCATTGGACACAACAACAACAACAACAACAACAGAAAATTGACCCATAACAGCAGCTTTACACACCAAAATAGAGAACATTGCTGTGATAGAGATGTACGGAGACATCTGAGGCTCTTCATTGGACACAACAACAGAAAATTGACCCAGAACAGCAGCTTTACACACCCAAGATAGATAACATTGCTGTGATAGAGATGTACGGAGACATCTGAGGCTCTTCATTGGACACAACAACAACAGAAAATTGACCCAGAACAGCAGCTTTACACACCCAAGATAGAGAACATTTCTGTGATAGAGATGTTCGGAGATATCTGAGGTTCTTCATTGAACACAACAACACCAACTGAAAATTGACCCAGAACAGCAGCTTTACACACCCAAGATAGAGAGCATTGCTGTGATAGAGATGTACGGAGACATCTGAGGCTCTTCATTGGACACAACAACAACAGAAAATTGACCCAGAACAGCAGCTTTACACACCCAAGATAGAGAACATTTCTGTGATAGAGATGTACGGAGATATCTGAGGTTCTTCATTGAACACAACAACACCAACTGAAAATTGACCCAGAACAGCAGCTTTACACACCCAAGATAGAGAACATTGCTGTGATAGAGATGTACGGAGACATCTGAGGCTCTTCATTGGACACAACAACAACAGAAAATTGACCCAGAACAGCAGCTTTACACACCCAAGATAGAGAACATTGCTGTGATAGAGATGTACGGAGACATCTGAGGCTCTTCATTGGACACAACAACAACAGAAAATTGACCCAGAACAGCAGCTTTACACACCCAAGATAGAGAACATTTCTGTGATAGAGATGTTCGGAGATATCTGAGGTTCTTCATTGAACACAACAACACCAACTGAAAATTGACCCAGAACAGCAGCTTTACACACCCAAGATTGAGAGCATTGCTGTGATAGAGATGTACGGAGACATCTGAGGTTCTTCATTGAACACAACAACACCAACTGAAAATTGACCCAGAACAGCAGCTTTACACACCCAAGATAGAGAACATTGCTGTGATAGAGATGTACGGAGACATCTGAGGTTCTTCATTGAACACAACAACACCAACTGAAAATTGACCCAGAACAGCAGCTTTACACACCCAAGATAGAGAACATTGCTGTGATAGAGATGTACGGAGATATCTGAGGTTCTTCATTGAACACAACAACACCAACTGAAAATTGACCCAGAACAGCAGCTTTACACACCCAAGATAGAGAACATTGCTGTGATAGAGATGTACGGAGACATCTGAGGCTCTTCATTGGACACAACAACAACAGAAAATTGACCCAGAACAGCAGCTTTACACACCCAAGATAGAGAACATTGCTGTGATAGAGATGTACGGAGACATCTGAGGCTCTATATTGGACACAACAACAACAGAAAATAGACCCAGAACAGCAGCTTTACACACCCAAGATAGAGAAAATTGCTGTGATAGAGATGTACAGAGACATCTGAGGCTCTTCATTGGACACAACAACTGGTGTAAGTGCTTCGATAATTGTTTTTCACGGATAAAATCTTGCATAGGTGTTAAGGATGAAAACTTTGAGAAACTCCGAAAATTTTAAAGTTGGAGTTTTAATAAAAAAAAATTAATACAATTAATTGTATGAATACAATTAACAATTGTTAATCTTTAATAAATCATTTTAATTAATATTTGCCCAACACTGCTCGCCGACAGCCAATAAAAATTTAAAAAAAAAAACTCCCTCGAGCCGGATTTGAACCAGCGACCTAAGTCCTCCGCTCTGCCAACTGAGCTATCGAGGGATACAAACTGTATGAATAAGTTTACCTTATAAAGTCAACTAATCATATTTCTACACACACAAAATGTACTCATACATATATTATATTATATTATATATATATAGTCACGAGAGTCTTTCCTGATCAGTCAGTCATTGGCCGGCCGCCTCTGTCACGGATGAGCGCGCACAGGGAGGTCACGTGCTCGCCGGCAGCCAACGGGCGCGCGCCGCCGGCAGGGGGGGGGGGGGGGGCATTACGTCACTCAAGGTCACCTACGCGCCAACGATGACACGTGATCGTAGCCGTCCAATAGGAGGGCGCCGGCCATCCGTGACAGAGGCGGCATATGACTGATTGATTAGGATTAGGATATGCATTTATTTAAGGCGCCAATTTATAATTGTAACAAATAGTATTTGAATAAAAACATTCAATCGGGTAAAACACGGGCGTTGCCCGGGTCATTCGGCTAGTATATATATATATATGTAATGTTTGAAGATTACCTTTTTGAGATTGATTGAATTGATTGATGATTGTGGTGGGCGCAGTCGTGTTTGCTGAGATAGTAAGGTATTCACACAGGGGGAAAATAACGAGGACACAGAATTGAATTGAAATAGGCCAGCGATCAAGGGAGAAAGGGGTTGAAGCTATTTGTCGGATTTGACTAATATCTATGGCTGCTCACATTATTGAGGATTGGACTTATCTGATCGTTGAGAAGATGGTGGCTGGCTCCAACCGGTTCCTTGGTACCAGGTCCCGACTTGTTGCGATGGTAGCGAGCTCCTAACTAACTAAACTGAGTTCGCGATTTAACACGAAGACTTCTCAGGGCTTTGATTGGCTGATTGTCGACTCGTGTAAGTTTTCCATTGGTTCCTAGCTAATCCTCCTGGACTCTGATTGGATCTTTGCTAATCCTTTGTCCTTGTCTTGTTCTGACATGCTCCCGGAAACGAGGGTTCTTGAACTCAGTTTTTATGAGTTCCTGGATAATAAAACCTGCTAATGACCGTTTCCTCTTTGATGGCCTTTCTCCCAGATTTCTAAGCCTTGTCTTTATTAAAAATCTTTAGATCATACATTGCATACATATTGGGGTGGGATTACATCCAGTTATGTACAAATTATGACATATATATATATATGGTAATTTAAACCAACAACCCCATATTGTGTATATAACTTATAATAAGATTTAATGTTGTATAACAGAAACACATCTGTAAATGATTATACGTATTATTGACATGTGTCTTTACATCATCATATGTAATGTAATTTGTACAAACAGGATAAATAAATAAAAATCTGTAATAGATTTAAGAGTTGAGCTAAGCAAGAGATGGAAGTCATAACGTCAAAATCAGATAGATTTACAATTCCCACAACAAGACCACCCACACTGTTCACAGCTGGTGGAATGCAAAGCTCCCTCTCACTTCTGGTGACAGGTAAAGGCCCCCTTTTTTCTCAGAAACGCCCCTGGCGCAGAAGGCCCCCGTCTTTAACCTATAAATACAATCACTTTACAGTCACTTGACAGTTTAGTTCACCCTCAGTGCAAACCCGCTTCGGTCGTACCTTATGTCGATCTCAACTAACATGTAGTTAGTAAGAACTCTTCTATCTCCATCTTTCGCTCCTAGCTCAACTTTTATCTGTTAACGGAACTTTCTTAGTGCAATTGTGTCTTCGTTTTTTGTGTGGACATTCCCAAACTTTCCACTCTGCCTCGACCACGACTGCCTGTATTTTGTGAGAACTTTTAAAGGTCTTCCAAGGTGCAGAGAGGTACTGGAAAACTCTACATCCTGGCTGTTCCTCTCGGTTAACACAGTATAGCGAGAGTCGACACTTCATCATCACAAAGTTAATCGACAGGATTCTATACACAAGGCTTACCAGAACTTCAACTTATTTCATATATATATATATATATATATATATATATATATATGTAGTAATCCCGATGTGGAATGTACTGGGCAGTCGTGGTAGTGGGTGCGTGATGGGATTCCCGCACTGGGACAGCAAGAGACAGAGGCAGGTCTAGATGGTAACTCCAAGAAGGTAGAGGTAGACCACGGACGAAGACAGTCGGACCAGGGGCGTCACGGATGCCCTACATCGCGGATAGAAGGGGGGTGAGAGATCTGACCGACCGTATGACAGCGTCGCTCTGAAACAACTACTAAAACACAACTGCTATGTCCCATCTTGGGGGACCTTATATATTGCACTCTGGCATATGTTGACGAGTTCTGATTGGCTCCCGTAATCACGCCACCTGTCAGGCGCCGGGTTATTTATTACGTCTGGCCACCTGTTGACGGGGTAATTGAACTCATTATCATAAACACCTGTTCGTCTGGGTTGTTTATCACGTCTGGCCTTTGTCGTCTGGTCCATGGTGTCGTCTTGGTCTACCTTTACCTCTTTGCTTTATTTGTTACTTCCATTGTTATACAAGGTCGATACATATTTTATATAGATATGGGGTTATGATAAATGTTATAAGAAGGTTGTGAACTATCTTAACTCAGAATATACTACAGAATGTGTCCCCGGTGATGAAGGTTTGGTTGGGGGAATGACATGTAATGAATGATAACCTAACAAACCTATTATAAAAAATAAAAGAAATAATTTGTATACAAATTAGTTAAAATTATTATAAAGTTACAAGTTAAACAGAGAAAGATGTTGTAAGGGTGGTGTATCAGTTTAATAAAAATCAAGGTTATAAAAATAAAAACGCACAAAATGAATGATAAAAGATTAAGGGAAAGTATATAATACAAAATGTTAAATATGTTAAAATGAATCGTACAAGGAAAATAATATCTTATTGCATAAAAGATGAGAGGAAAAAAAATATTTAAGTTAGTTTATTGACTGAACGTATAATGTGACGCTAAGGTTGCAAAAGGGAAAGGGGGTATCTGAGCATGTTTCTGCAAAAGTAGTATCCCAAGCATCCTGCAATGCAATGCGAACTTGTTTAGTGAGGCATTGTTTTCATTAACAGAAGGCCCAAGATATTCCGTCTGCATCATTAGCTCAGACAGCGGAAAGAGGTGGGAAGATTGATGGAGGTAAAAGGGGGAGGTAGAGGTAAGGGGGATCCCTGTTGTCCATAATGATTGTGCCCGGTTGAATTGTGAAAAAAAAAAGTGAAAAGTTGAAAAAATGATGAATTGATATGATGCGTCGGGCGATGAGAAAAAAAAAATAAAAAGATCGCGCTGGATATCCTGAACTCACTATCGGGAATGGTATAGCGAGGAAGGATTGTTCCAGTCGGATTAATCAATGAAAAAAAAACAAAAAGGTTCGGCGAACTGGAATCCCTTGGAAGGTTGGAGGTTTGAAGGATGTGGAAAAGGGAAGGTGGGAGTAAGAGATTCATTGCTGTCATTTTGATTGTGTCCGGCTTGTGTGGTGAAAAGAAAAAGTTGAAAAATGAAAAAATGATGAGCCGGACGATGAGAGAAAAAAAAATAGAAATCTAACAGGGTCTCCTGAGCTCACTGTTGGGAAATGTACAGCGAGGAAGGGTCTTCTAGTTAGTTTAATCAATAAAAAAAAAAAAAAGAAAATGGCTGACGAACAATAATCTCTTGATGGATGTAAAAAGTTGGGAGGAAAGGTTCATGGGATAGAGTTAGAGGTTGTAAGGGAAGCGTCAAAAATAACGTTTTGAAAATCTATTAAGAAAATTAAAATGATAAATGTTTTATCTGTTTAAGAAATATTATAAATATTGTTAGGTGTAGGTTTTTTAAAATGTTGCCTAAAATATTTGAAGTTGTAAAATGCTTAGTCTAAACATGATTAAAAAAAAGAATAAAATAAAAATATTGAAGGTTTAAGGCATTAATGTTGATCAATAATAAACAAAATGATATTATCGATTAATAGTGAAAATTTTTATCTACATCTGTAAGTTAAAAAACAAAGTCTAACACCACAAAACTAGGTAAACTGTAAATCTATTTACAAATAAATGAGAGAAAAGCTAGCAAACTTATTAAATGGGAAATAATTTGGGGCATAAAAAAAAAATTAGTTACTAGAATAAAAATAAAGATAAAGGGGAGTAGTGGTGACACACTGATATAATATTATAAAACTACAAAAAATATATAAGAGGAGTACATAGGAAGGATAAATTTAAAGTAAACACACACAATAGCGAAAGTAAATATTTGGGAAAGTTGGTATACTAGTTACAGTTTTTTGTTACTTAAGGTGCCTTGAGTATTTACAACATAGTTTCAGGGATGTATTACAGGAAGGAGGAGAAGTAGAGATAATAAAAGTAAAATAAAATATAAAAGAAAATTGACTTAAGCAAAAGGTTTGTGATAGGTAGTGATGCAGTGAGGAATAAAGGAAGAAGATCTGAATTGGTTTCTGCAAAGGACATCTCAGGAGTCCTGCCCTGCAATACGAGCTTAGAAGCGAGGTATTGTTTTCGGGGTTCAGCAATCTCAAGATGCTCTGTAAGTAGCATTAGATCAGATGGGCAAAAGGCGTGAAGATCGAAGGAGAGGTTGGTAATGGGAGACTACGGGAAAGAAATCTTTTCTGAGAGAGGTTAAAAAGAGATGGTGGCTCAAGAGCTGCGCTGCTGTCGGTGATTGAGCTCGACCAGATGAAAAATAAAATTAAATGAAAAATGAGTGGGCGCATCGTGCTGATGATGGCCTGAGTCGAGCGTTAGAGAAAAAAAAAGTCTTGCTGGTTACCCAAGCTCTCCGTGTGGAGTTAACATAGGGAGGAAGAGTGTACCAGGTCGATGAATCATTAAAAAATAAAAATTAAAAAAGGTTGACGAGCAGGAGTCTCAGGAACCGTTGAAGAGGTTAGAGGATGGAGGTAGATTGTGAAAACAGGGCTCGACTGTTGCCATTGATTGATTGAACCCGAGTTTGAGGGAAAAAGAATGAAATAAAGAATGCTGGGACGGCGACCTGGGTGTAAATTAAAAAAGTCGGCAAACAGGAACTCTGCGATGGACGAGGGGTGGTTAGAACGAAGGCATAGAAGGCCAATGGAAAATGATCAAGAGACGAGAGAAGTATGGAAGGCAGAGTTGGAAGGAATATCTCTGCTAATGATGGATGCTAATGATGTAACAAGGTCATTCCACCCCTTTAGAAGTAGGGAGGGAAAAGACGAAGTAGAAAAAAAAAGCAAATTAGGGGGGAGTTCAGTGCGACCTTGAGTTGTTTATCATTGGGATGAAGACTGGAATTAATTGTTCTTTAATGGAGGCCAAGATGGCGTCTCACATGGTGTCATGTACAGGATCGATTTTAGAGATGATGGTGACTTAATTTTTAAACGGAGTTGACAAAATTATAAACTATCCTATAACATTATAAAAATAAGATTTGTTATAAAATGGATTTTATATAATTTTCCTATCAGTTTTAATCTGGCAGGTTCCTCTGTTAGAAGGATATTAAATTTAATCTGTAATATTGAAATCGTGGGTGTGAATAATTGGGAAAAGGTAGGCTATAAAAGAATTAATGAATTAATAAATGTGTTATGATTATGCGAAATGTGTTAATGGGATATGGGATATGCGAGAGGAATTAAAATTGATGTGAACAATGTAGAAGTGCGAAATAAAAATGTATTTAATACGTAAATAACAATTTAACACAGGCAGGAATGAAATGCAATGGGGTATGGAAATTTTGTGGTATGATATTTAGTTTTCGCATATTACATTTATAGTTGTATTTGTAATTGTAGGAAAAATGGGAGGCACATTTTGAGATGAGATAATTTAAAATTGATATTTATAAAAATACAAATCTAGGACCAGTTTTTTAAAACTTTTAAATATTGAGAAATATCAATTTGAATAGTAATAGGTTAAGTAAAATAAAGAGCGTAATAAATTTAATTATTAATACTATGGCCATAAATAAGGTATTAAAAAAAACACACACAAATAAGTTTAGAAAATATGATTAGAGTAATTAAAATATAATATGATTTTTTATGTGAAATTGAAAGTTGCATATTTGGATAATGCCATTTTAGGTGCATTTAAGAAAGGCATGTATGATTAGTAAATTGGCAAAAATGCGTGATTGAATATTTTTAATAATAAAATTGAAAATGATGAATTAAAAATTATAATTTGATTAAAATAAGGTAAAAATGATAAATGAGAGTGTGAAAGTTTTAAAATTTGAATAAAAATGATATATGAAACTTTTTACCTGATTCAATTTTTACTTTTTCAAATAATTTCTCGGTAACTATTGCTCACATAAAAAAGGTTATAATTGATTTTAAAATGTTTAAAGTGAAAATATAAGAATAAAATTTATGGGGAAAATGGCAGAAACAAAGTATAAAGTACCTTGAAATGGCTGATGCTGGCTGGAGTTGATCTCTGGAGATGGCTGTTTGGAAGAAGGCTGCTTGTTGCGTGGGATCCGTCGAAAGAGGAGATGAGGGCTTCCTTAGATCTTCGCAGTGGGGTTTCATGTTGGTGAGGGCATCCGCGACGTAGTCGTCCCTGACCTCCGTCATCCTCTGCATGCTGCTGTCCTCAGTTATCCTGTCGACTTTAACGGGTTCTGTAGTAATCCCGAAGTGGAATGTGCTGGGCAGTCGTGGTAGTGGGTGCGTGATGGGATTCCCGCACTGGGACAGCAAGAGACAGAGGCAGGTCTAGATGGTAACTCCAAGAGGAAGAGGTAGACCACGGACGAAGGCAGCGGACCACGGGCGCCACGGATGCCCAAAGCCTACATCGCGGATAGAAGGGGGGGTGAGAGATCCCACCTACCGTATAACGGCGTCGCTCTGAAAACAACTAACCAACTACTTTGTCCCAATCTTGGGGGGCTTTTATATGAGACGCTCGCAGATGGCGGCGAGTTCTGATTGGCTCCCGTAATCACGCCACCTGTCAAGCGCTGGGTTATTAATTATGTCTGGCCACCTGTTCGGCCACCTGCTGACGGGGGAATGAACTCATTAGCATAAACACCTGTTAGTCTGGGTTGTTTTATCACGTCTGGCCTTTGTCGTCTGGACTACCTCTACTCCTTTTGTTTTATTTGTCACTTCTATTATTACAAGTTTGATACATATTTTTATATAGATATGGGGTTATAATAAGTATTAGAAGAAGGTTGTGATTTATCTATGTCAAAATATACTATATATGCAAAATATGCATATAATGCAAACTGAAAATCTTCGTTCCTACCTCCGCCATTCAGCCGTAATTGCAAAACAAAACATTTTAACGCTCCCCCTCCACCTCAAGACGCGATTTTTAAATGCGAACTTTATACCAAAATTTACCTACATGATAAACGCCATCTTACCAAGCGATTCTACATTAAACGAACTACAAAAGGACTTAGATGACGCGCTCTATAATGAAACCACCTGGACGACCTCGTCAATAAATTGCCTACCCGCCGAGAGGGGTGGCCTCGGCCTGCTGCACTTGGCTTCTCAGCGCGACCTCTTTATTCTAAAACGTATACAAAAGTCTATTAACGGGGAAAAAAACGAAAACGATTTTCTTTTTATAAACAAAAATTCGACAAACTACTACAATCTGTTTAACTACGATTTACACAGCTTTCTATCGCCACGACGAAAGCAGACTCTATCAAGCTGGAAAAACATCGCGCCAAACTTTCATATCGATTTTAAAAGCCTCTCGAAAAACGACTTTTTACACATCGTGCTTTTAAAATGCCGCCTTTTACACGGCCTTTATATGCAAAATCCTGCCATCTTCAATGTACGAGGCCTGAGACGTCTGAAAGACTTTTTGGATTTAAACGGTGAAATACGAGATATCAACGATTTATTCTCCCACGCCACGTTAAACATTCGGAACGATTTTCAAAGAATCACTACGTTCTACAATGAAACGAAAATTATGAATTTTAAACCAAACAACCATCCTTCCTGCGTTCACCTTCCCATTACGTACAAATCACGCCTCTTCTCACGGTTCAGAAGCAGCGCGCTACGCCAAATAATCATATCGTCCTATTTTAATTTGAAGTACGCTGAAGAAAAAACGGCCAAATGGACATTCGACACTGCGCCTTGCTGGCACAGAAGAATTAATATATACGACGACATCGCATGGCGTTTGAAGCTGAGAGCTCTACCTTACCCTACAAGAAATGGAAAAGCTTCCTGCACCGCCTGCGGCGGACCCCCAGATATCCAGCATCGCTATACAGAATGCGCTTTGACGAAACCATTTATCGACAACGCTATTAAAGAATGCCGAAACATCGACCCTCTATACAGGTTCAATCCTTCTAAATTTATCCTCGAAGGGGAAAAGATCGAATTACGTCGCATTTTAAACAGAACAAAATACGATATTTATAAATTTTTCATCAATGTAGATTTTAATTGTACCCTCTCCCCCACTAACTCTTAAAATTGTAACGTCGTTCTTTATGACTTAATAAAAATCGATTTTGTTGTAAAAAAAATATACTACATATATATATATGTTAAATAATCTAAAAACTCAAATATTTCTATATTTTAAAAATATATTTTTTATTTTATTCATTGATAATTTTACTTTTGGTTATCATCGTTTTTAGAATAACTTTCAGTTTTGTTGTAAATATGCGTAGTTAACATATCTATCTTTTAAATCACTAATATAGGATTAACTTTATAAATTCTATATAATGTGAAAATAACTAATGTGTAATATTTCTTCAAGTAATTGAAAATAAAAACTACTTGACGGTAAATAATTATATTTTTGAGGATTCCCCGCTAGGTGGCCAACCGAAGAGGCAGCAGGTAACTACGGCTCTCGCTAAGTACTATTATTTCTTTATTTCTTTTGCATTTTATTCCTATTATTTAAAAAAAATTGTGCTAATTCGGCAATAGAGTAGAAATTAGATTTTGAAAATGAATTTAACCATGATTTTACTTTTATTCATTACGTGTCAGGTAAAGCTACGAGCTTGCTTATTTCTTGATTATGCAAATCTGGACTTTATTGACGACAATGATGCACATTTCGATAAAGTGGCTGACCTAGATCAAGTGAAAAACGTTCATCTTACTCGATACGTTCGTTATGGTAAATCAAATCTGAGAATAATCATACTTTCATTGCTACTAATTTCGGGTATCGAAAGTAATCCAGGCCCTAAAGCTACTAGACAAACAACGCTAGAAACTTCTATGGAGAAAGATCTAAGAGAACTAATTGCGGCACTTACTGTTAAAATTGACGACTGGGGATCAAAAATAGAATCTAGGCTATCTTCGATTGAATTAGGTATGCAGAAATTCGACTCCCGTGTACAGCAGCTCGGGTCTTCACTAGAAGATACCACGTGTGCTGTTGCATCGAATGCAAAAAAAATTAGCGAATTCGAAAGCCGAGTTGAGTTTTTGAAGATGAAAAACAGAGAGAAGTACCTAGTTTTTTTATGGCATTGAAGGTTGTGGTACAGAAACGTCGAACGAATCCTGCGTCAAAATAAAAAGATTATTAAAAGACAAGATGCAAATTTACGACGAGATCGATGTTTCCAAGTGCTGGAGGCTATCCAAAAGAGATAAAGCCCCAATTTTGGTCGAGGTTTCCGAACACAGTGAGAGAATGAAGATATTAAAAAAATCATTCATTCAAACTTAAAGATTTGAATGTCTTCGTCAACAAGAATTACTCCCCTAGCATAAGAGAACAACGCAGAATATTGATTTCTAAACGGAAAGAACTCTTAAATAAAGGAGAGAATCACTGCAAAACTAAGAGATAACAAACTAATTGTTAATGGCACGGTTTACCAAGCTTCTAATGGTAAAATTACTACCAAGGAGGGTGCTGAACTATAGCAATTGGATATAAATACACAGAGACTTATCAATAGATCATCCAATCTTGCCGCCAAATAGAAAAACCCGAAATACATGCTCAGTTAATCATCGCTACTCAAATTACCCTATAAATAAACCTTTAAAAGCAAAAGGTAATCCCTTAAGGATCATATACTGGAACATAAATGGATTTTTTAGAATTTCTTCGGTCTTCTCTCTCTTCGATTACTTGAAATTGTTTGATATTTTTGCTGTAACTGAAACCTGGTGCCACTATTTACTTGACCTAGCTGTAGACGATTTCGAGTTTTACCAATCACCAGCTGTTAAACCTTCGAACCGAGGGAGAAGCTCTGGAGGAATCCTTGTAGGAATTAGAAAAGAAACCCATGGCTTAATCTACAAAGTTGAAATTGAGCCTAAATGGATCTCGGTTATATTTAAACTGGCTTCAATAGCAGACTCACCCCTAGTGTGTGCAATTTTTGTTTACTTACCCCCAAGCGAATTACAGCTAGAAAATTAAAAAAAATTGTTTTACTATGTTGAAAATAAAATGAAACAAGGATTCGAAATAGTTTTAGGCGGTGATTTAAATATTTGCATTGGCTACTTGGGTGCTTTCCACAACTTGTTCCAGATCCCAGCTCTGCTTTCCGTCTACCGTACCTCCAGAGATCCAACCGTGTCCCCCCTGGCTGAGACTCTTGTCGATTTCCTTGATGATAACTCCCTCACTATACTAAACGGAAGATCTATTAGTGATAAAAAAAACGGATGCTATACTCTTATCCCACATCAGGGGTCTTCAGTTTCAGACTTATTCATGGTTTTTCCTGCACTACTGGAACTTGTTCTTGACCTAAGTATAGAAAGTTTGCCTTACTCCGATCATTTACCACTTATTCTAAAACTAAACGAATCAGACAATACAAAAGCGAAAAGCCTACCTTTAGAGTATATTCCTGTAATTTACCTGGTCAATAAATAAAGCTTCGACATATGAACTTTGTCTCGAAGACCTAAATGCTCTCCAACTACCGGAAGACGCCTCAATAGATCTTTGTGCTGACACTCTTACTAGCAGGATTCAAACATCAATGGTGAGAGCAGGAATGCTAACAAAGGGAAGAGCGGATAGTTCGCGGTCTAAGCCATGGTTTGACGGAGAATGTTATACAGCAAAAAAATATATGAAAAAAAAATCTTAAGTTATATTTGACGCTCAATACTCCTATTTATAAAGATTTGTTTATTACGAGTAAACGCAAATATCTATCATTGCTCAAATACAAAAATAACAAATACTCTGATTCTGTTAAAGCTGCCCTTAGCAATGTTAGGGACTCTGCCGAATTTTGGAAAATAATTGCGTCCTTTAAGAAACGGAATAGCACAAAAGGAAATATTGACATCTCAGAGTGGGAATCCTTTTATCAGGGTTTATTGTCGCCTCCTCAAAGAATTGTGGCTGATGTACCTACTCTACTAATTCCTATTGACCCCGAGCTGGACGCCGAAATTTCACTTTTGGAAATTGCGAGGGAAATCGCTAGCCTAAAAAAACAATAAAGCAGCAGGTTACGATAGTATACCAAATGAAGTTATCAAAGCCCTACCTGAGAATAGTTTAATCCTTTTATCTAACTTATTCAATAAAATATTAACTAAATCCCAAGTTCCTTCACAGTGGTCAAAAACCATCATCCAACCAATATTCAAAAATGGTGATCCGAATGCACCATCAAATTATAGGGGCATTGCCCTTATAAGCAACTTGTCAAAACTTTTTACATCCATATTAAAAAATAGACTAAGTAATTGGATTGAGAATAGAAAACTCATAGCGGAAAACCAGGCAGGATTCAGAAGGGGCTACTCGTGCCAAGACCATATCTTCACGCTTACGTCACTAATCCAAATGACATTAAACCGCAAAAGAAGGAAACTTTACGCATTCTTTGTTGATCTTAAAAAGCGTTTGATACAGTTCCACATCTACTATTATGGAGAAAGCTTGCGCTTGTTGGTTTAAGTGGGCGATTTATCAAACTTATACAGAACTACTATGCTCAAATGATGGCAGCGGTCAGATGGAACGGCTCTCTTACAGAATTCATCAAAATACAATCAGGTGTTCTTCAGGGTGAATCTCTTTCACCGTATTTATTTATTACTTTCATTAACGATCTGGTTGCTACACTGGATGATTCTGACCTGCCAGGTATATACTTACCGGGCCATGGAACTATACACCTCCTGTTCGCGGATGATATAGTCCTCTTTGGTGAATCCAAGATAAATCTCCAAATAAAGATTAATTTAATAAAAATATTGTCATAACCAAAAATGTACATAGCTTGTAACTGTAAAGCTTGGCAAGCACGTTACATTCTCTGCGCGCGCGCTCGAGAGTTAACGCTGTTTACCTCTAATTCTTTTCATCCCTCAAACTTATTCACCATTTAAAGCTATCTAATAAACATTTTATTCTATCCAAACGACTCGTCACCTTCATTACTGTGACATTCTGGTGGAGATGGTCATCTCTTCGCTGCCCAAGCTATAAAAAGAAGTCGTAGAATCCAAGGATTAAACCCATTGGAATATTCTAAGATGCAACAAGAAGGAAGAGAGACCCCACAGGGTGAGTACCATTTCAAACATATTAGAAACCCTTATATATTTTCGGGGGAACCGGGCCAAAGCCCGGATAAGTGGTTGAAAGAGTACCATCGTGTAGCTCGCTACAACTGCTGGGACAGTTCCATGTGCCTAGCAAATGTTTACTTCTTCCTCTCAGGAACGGCCAAAGTCTGGTTTGAGAATGTAGAGGAACAAATAACCTCATGGGAACGTTTTGAGACAATGTTGTCTCAGGCCTTTGGACATCACGCCAGCGAAAAAGATCAACTTTTAGAAAAACTAAAACCAGGGCCCAAGGAAAGGGAGAGTCTAGTGAGGCGTATATTCAAGACGTCCTCTATTTATGTCGGCAAATTAATCCCAACATGAATGAAAATGAAAAAGTTGCTCATTTAGTCAAGGGGGTCTCTGAGGAAATTTACTGGGCAATTGTAACCTTTGAAATTGCTACCACCGAGGAGTTTATAAGGTGGTGTCGAAAAATCGAACTATCTCAAAAGAAGCGGGTGAATACGCGGATAGTTTTTGACAGACTGCCGAATGCTGCCTCCATCAACCCAGCAGAATCGGAATCTATGGAGGACCTCATTAGACGTATCGTCCGAGAAGAAATCCACCATGCATTGAATCCCGAGCCAGCCACTCTCAAACCATCTTCCCTGGATCTAATTATTCGAGAGGAAGTTGAAAGGAACCTGTCTGCAATTTCGCAGCCCGTTCAAAGGCCAATGCCACGACAGCAGTACTCTAACAGACCCCAAATATTCAAACAGACGCCACGACAGCAGTTCCTGCACCAAAGACCACCGGTACCCAACCAGACACCACCACAGAGAAGAACTGATGAATGGAGGACACACGAAAACGTTCCAATATGTTTCCATTGCGGTCGCCCAGGACATGTAGCCCGATATTGCCGAGACAGAAGGCGTGTTTTCGAGGAAGCCAGGGTAAAGAGGCCGACCTACTCCAATAATTACAACACCTGGTTCAATCAAAATGCCGAAGAAGTTGAGTTTGTAGATCGCCGCTTTCGAAACCCGTCGCCCTATCCTGGCCGTGGAAGATCCCCCTCAAGACGAAACGCAACGCCGTCGCCTTCTCGTCGATCCAGTCAATCTCCTCGCCGCCTAAGCCAGGGAAACTAAGGAGAGCGACCGAGACTGGAGGTAAGGCCGCTGACGAAAGTAGAAATCCTCCCCCTATTATAACTGCGAACATGAAACGGAACTACGTTCTTATCACCATAAATGGACAGAATGTTGAGGCCTTAGTCGATTCTGGAGCCGATTATTCCGTAATCTCGGAAAAATTTCGCCGATATTTGAAAATTCCCTTCTTTGCAGAAAAAGGGCCTGTACTGAGAGTCGCCAATAGAAAGCATATCGAAACTCTGGGGCGCTGCAACTTAAAAGTGTCGATTGAAAAACTTGAGATTTATTTTACTTTTGTTGTCTTCTCTGAAGTCAACAGGTCGAGAATGTCAACGGCGAAAAGGTTCTACCGAACGTCCACCAGGACAACTTGTGCCAATTCCGCCGGTTGCACGACCTTTTCAGAAAATAGGGATAGATTTGTTAGGAAGATTCCCTACCTCGAACGATGGCAATAAATGGACCGTGGTCGCGACAGACTATCTAACAAGGTATGCTATGACCAAAGCCATACCAAATGTAAGTTCTGAAGAAGTTGGAAAATTTATAGTAGAAGACGTGATCCTTAAACATGGAGCCCCCAGAGAATTGATTTCAGACCGAGGTCGAACGTTTATATCTCACACAATACGGGAGATTAACAACCTCTGTGGAACCGCACATCGCTTTACTTCTGCCTACCACCCCCAAACAAATGGCCTGACCGAGAGACTCAACAAGACAATTGGTGACATGCTGTCTATGTATGTTGATGTAGACCAAAGAAACTGGGACTCAGTTCTCACTTACGTAACTTTTGCCTATAACACCGCCAAACAGGAAACCACCGGGTTTAGCCCTTTCTATCTTGTACACGGACGCGATGTCGAGACCCCATTGGACACCATCCTGACGTATAGAGAGGAAGCCAATCTGGAAGACTACGTGGAGTGTTTGGTGACAAATGCCGAGGACGCACGCCAGCTGGCCCGTTTGAACATTTTGAAGGCGCAAGAAAAAGACAAATCTCGATACGACAAAAGCCACAGACCTGTCCAGTACCGCACGGAAGACCTTGTGTGGGTGTACACACCTGTGCGTAAACAAGGACTATCGGAGAAGCTATTTAAAAGATACTTCGGCACCTATAAAGTTGTGAGACAACTGTCTGAAGTAACTTATGAAGTAGAGGCCTTGGAGAGGAGACCCCGACAACGGAATATCAAAGACATCGTCCACGTCCTGCGGATGAAACCATACAGAAGCCCAGAAGAACAAACACAGGACTGAGTTAACGCTGTTTACCTCTAATTATTTTAATCCCTCAAACTTATTCACTATTTAAAGCTATCTAATTAACTATTATTTTATTATATCCAAACGACTCGTCACCTTCATTACTGTGACAATATATTTTGAGGAAAATGGTTTAACTCTGAACCAATCCAAGTCTAAAATCAAAGTGTTTCGAAATGGAGGCCGCTTGGCCAGATCTGACGTTTGGTTTTGGGGCCAACAACCCTTGACAGTATCTTCAAAATATACATATCTTGGCTACCCCTTAACTACCAAGAATCCAACTTCTTACGTGGCGCCGAACTTTAAAAGCAAAGCATTGGTTGCTACAAACGCAGTATGGAGAATACTATCTAAGTCAAGAACCAAATCGTTCGGAGCAGTGATGAAACTACTCGACTCCATAGTTTTATCCACGTTGTTATACTCGGCCCCCCCTGTGGGCGACAAATCAGATAGGAGTTGTAAACCAGATCCAGGATATTTTCCTACGGCGATTTCTTGACCTTCCTAAATATACTCCGGGCTACATCTTACGAACATAAACCGGAAGGATGTCCCTCGAATTAAACATTATGAAATTGATTCTAAAGTTCTGGATACGGATTTTAAAAATGGACAGGACAAGATTACCCTATGTTTGCTTGTCCCAGCTCTGGAAAGTTTCAATTGTGGGAAAAGCGGGAAACAACTTTATTCATAACCTGAATAACATCATTGACTCTAGGGGTTTTTCTTTTCTTAAGAACTGTGAAGATTATATGGTTGTGCGAGGAGAAATGCCTAGAATTATTCAAACCACAGTGGACCAGCTACTCCAATTTGATCGAGCTAAGATACAAAACTCAACTCATTTTATTCACTACCAATCTCTAAGTAGCTCCTTTATGACGGAGGACTACTTACTATCAAACCTCCCTTTGAAAATTAAACGATTTACGAGGTGTGTTCAAAAAGTATCGCGACCTTTGAATTTTCGCGGGTTACGTATATTCGAATTTCGATTTTTTTTGTGGCTTTATGTTGGTACTCATGTCTCTCACTTATGCCGACAAGCTCGGCCATTTTGAATGTTCACTTAATTGTTGACAGCTGCCTTGCTTGCAGGTGTTTTGGATCGTCTTCGATTTTTACCTATTAAAAAATGGATCAAAGAACCTGTATCAAATTTTGTGTGAAAAACGAAATTAAGTGCGCGGATGCATTCCGAATGTTGACTGTGGCATACGGAGAAGCTACTTTGGACCGAAGCAACGTTTATCGGTGGTACAAAATGTTCTCAGAAGGCCGAGAAGATGTGAACGACGAAGAGCGTGCCGGACGCCCGAGCACTTCAACAACAGACGAAAAAATTAATGAAGTGGAGAAAATGATATTGGCCAATCGTCGAATCACCGTTAGAGAAGTTGCTGAGGCCCTAAACATTTCGATTGGCTCGTGCCATTCGATTTTTATCAATGATTTGGGCATAAGACGGGTCGCCGCGAAATTCGTACCAAAATTGCTCAATTGCGACCAAAAACAGCATCGCATGAACATTGCTAATGAGATGTTGGACTCTGTCCGCGACGACCCAAATTTGCTCCAGAGGGTCATAACTGGTGACGAAGCGTGGGTGTATGGTTATGATGTGGAAACCAAAGCTTAATCATCTCAATGGAAGCTGCCGCACGAACCAAGACCGAAAAAAGCGCGCCAAGTTCGGTCGAATGTGAAAGTTTTGCTGACAGTTTTCTTCGATTGCAGGGGCGTGGTGCATCATGGGTTCTTGCCACAGGGTAGAACGGTCAATAAGGAATATTACCTGCAAGTTATGCGCAATTTGCGCGAAGCAATCCGCCAGAAACGCCCGGATTTGTGGAAGAACAAAAATTGGCTTTTGCACCACGATAACGCCCCTGCTCACACATCGTTGCTTGTGCGCGACTTTTTGGCCAAAAACAACACACTAATGATGCCGCAGCCACCGTATTCCCCAGAACTGCCCCCCTGTGACTTTTTCTTGTTCCCTAAACTGAAGAGGCCCATGAAAGGACGAAGTTACGCTACGCTTGACGAGATAAAGACGGCATCGAAGGAGGAGCTGAAAAAGATTTTTAAAAATGATTTTTTGAAGTGCTTCGAGGATTGGAAAAACCGTTGGCACAAGTGTATAATATCTCATGGGGATTACTTTGAAGGGGACAAAATAGGTATTCATGAATAAATAAATAATTTTTGAAAAACACAAAAGTCGCGATACCTTTTGAACACACTTCGTATAGCCCGTCAAAGGATTTTATGGCTACTTTTCCGCGAGAATATCACGGGATTTTGCAAGGCAATTGATAAAATGAGGGAAGAAGTGCTCAACTCCACAGACAACGGCTGATTGCTCCCCCTCCCCTCTAAATTGATTTTCCTCCTCACTCATGTACATATATAACCTTTTAGGGGAATCCCCTTGTAAGATATAGTGTCTTAATAAAGGTTTTTGTTATTTAAAAAAATCGCTTTCTTATCACGACTGCACCTTCAACCCTTTATCTAACAACAACAACAAAATATTCATTAAAATATACAAGTATCAGAGTCATCAATCAATTATTAATCAATTCTGTCACCGTTTGCTTTTGTGAATGGAATAAATACCCAAATATGGCCATTTCTTACAACCATCGGTGGTTCAGTGGTAGAATGCTCGCCTGCCACGCGGGCGGCCCGGGTTCGATTCCTGGCCGATGCATTTTTTTTTTACAATTTTTAAAACTCATTTATATTATTATCCCTATATATAAAAGTCAGCGTATGTATGTATGTTTGTCAACTATACACGTCAACAATACGTAACTAATCTGACTGAAATTTTAACAGTATATAAAGTAGGATCTGGAAAAACTCTTAGTGAAAATTTCAGGTATCTATCCCGAATATCCGTCGTGTTATTTGCAAATTTGCTCTTTCGCTCGCGCCTCTAGCGGTGAAAATGGGGGGTAATACCAGCTGACCTAATGTACATGTAAACTTTGGAGCGGGACATTTCACAAGAGTGACATCCACGGCTCCAATTTATAATTGTAACGAATAGTATTTGAATAAAAAAAATTAATCGGGTAAAACCCGGGCGTTGCCCGGGTCATTCGGCTAGTAACATATATATGTTATTTTGAAAATAGAGCAATCCATAGATAAATCTTTAATTAAAAAGGCATATATTGGATCAAAATATAATTTATTTTACCTAAATAAACCGGGGGGGGGGGGGGGGGGGGGTGTGGGCAGACTTTCTATAAATACTAGTTTCAATTTTATTTAGTTTTTTCTTAATTTGAATATCTAAAAATGCCAGAGAGTTGTTTTTTTTTTTTTTCAATTTCGTGTGTGAATTTCATAAATGGTTTCAGATTATTCAAAAAAATTTAGAAAGATTGAAATTTCTGATTCAGTTATACAGAAAATGTCATTGTTTAATTTAGTTAGAATATTTATGTTTATATAAAGGTTTAATATAATTTTTCTATGATTGTGTAAATATTCATTGAATTTATCATCATCACCTTTTTTTTTACAAAAATGTTATATGAAAAATAAAGTAATGTAATAAAGCGAAGTGGTTGCCCTCATGTTTACTGATCCAATGTTTTAATAATCTAAGGTTTAAGTTGTAACAAAAAATTATACATTGGTCAACTCGAGCCGATTGAACGTAAGTAAAAGTCAAGTTAAAATTTATATTTAAAAAAAGGGCAACTTATAAGTATTTTGTAACCATATATTTCAACTAAAAGTATTTGGGAAGAGAATTTAATAGCAATTATGGATGTAGAAACTTTAATTAAAAAGGATAAAAAAAAACTATAAAAGGCATAGAGGAAAATATCGAATCCATTGTGTCTATGGTAGATATTAATGCAACGAAATGCAAACTAGATTATGCAAATAATGATTTGATGAAAATGAGTGATGTTTTCTTGCAGTAACTTGAGGATGATGATTTGAATGACGAAGTGGAAATTTGTATAGATAAGTGTATAAGATTAAAGTGTGAATTAGATTTAAAGCATAATGGGAAAGAACCATCTGAAAAAAAAAGAAGTTAATTTACATGTTAAAATGCCTAAACTTGAGTTGCCAACTTTCAATGGCAGATTAGAATCATGGCTTTCATTTAAAGATCTATTTTTTTCTGCAATTGGTTCTAACTCACAAATACCTGATATTAAAAAGTTACAATATTTGAAAGGCCAACTGAGAGGCGAAGCCCTAAGATTGGTCAACGCATTTCCAATTACGGCCGATAATTATGTTGAGGTTTGGCAAACTTTATTAAAAAGATATGATAACCCAAAGGATCTAATTTTCACCCAAATAGATAATGCATTAAGATTACCAAAATTAGCCGATGACAACCATAATTCAATGTTTAAACTTCTAGATAGCTGCAACGAAATAGTAAGAACAGTGAAGGTATTGGGTTACCAAATCGATAGTTTATCTGAGGTATTTTTCGTCAAGATCATACAAGATAAGCTTGATAAAACCACAATAAAACAATGGGAATTGCAGAACAACCCAAGAGTTGTGCCTTCAATTAAGGATTTAATGGAATTTTTGGAAATTCACGCAAAAAGCTTGCAGAATATACCAAATAAAGATTCAAATGTGGAGAAACATTCAATGAAAAAGGAATTACAAAAGGTGAATGTTTATAATTCATATATGATAAAATGTCTTAAATGTGAAGGTGCACATGCTCTTTCAAGCTGTAATTTATTTTCTAAATTACCTGAGTCAGAGAGAGTGAATTTTGTTAGTTCGGCTAAATTGTGTTTCAGATGTTTAAAGCCAAACCATTTAGCAAAGAATTGTTATTGCAAAAACATTTGTCAAATTTGCAAGAAAAGACACCACACTTTGATTCACCAAGAAACCAAAGTTCAACAAGTTGATGAAGGGAAATTTGAGTGTGGAAAAGACATCAAAAATACAACTTGTCTTTTAAGTAATGAGAAATATTTTTCAAATGTCATGCTTATAACCGCTAGGCTTAAAAACAAGGATAACAATGGTGTGCCTCAGACATGTAGAGCCTTGATAGACTCAGGGTCTCAGGCGAACTTTATATCAGGACAATGTAGAAAAAGACTAGGAATTGAATATGTTACCTTACACTCTCGCAAATATCGGGAATTTCGGGACATTTTGCGAGTCACTCTTATGGACTTGTGGAGTTTGAATTTACGCCACATTTCAAATCCGATGAACTTTTCAAGGTGAACGCCTTGGTGTTGGATAAGTTGACAAATAATTTGCCAACTCTTACATGTCCAAAGTCAAACTTGGCGCATCTCAAAACCATGCCTCTGGCTGATCCAGATTATAATATTTCTGCTCCCATCGACATATTAATTGGTGCTGAGTTAGCTATGACCCTGTTCACTGGCGAGTCCGTTATCGGCGATGAAGAACAACTAACTGCTACTTCTTCTAAATTAGGATGGCTCCTTTCTGGAAGAGTTTCCTCTAAGGGTAGTAGGAGAAGTATTAGAAATATCATTCAGTCACATCATGCATGCCGGGAAACCCAAAATATAGTCGAAAAATTTTGGAAATTGGAATCCATTCCTGACCTGACTTCTATATCTAAGGATGAAAATGAAAGTGAAATCCATTTTGTGGAAACACATGGAAGGGATTCCACAGGAAGATATGTTGTACAACTGCCATTTCGGAATGACTGCCATTTAGGAGTTTCAAGATCCAATGCGATCAAAAGACTTTGTTCTTTGGAAAGATCTTTGATTCCACGACCTGAAGTTTATGACCAATATAGAAGCTTCATTAAGGAATATCTTGAATTGGGACATATGTGCCTAGTACCAAAGGAAGATATCATTAAGGGAAAGTACTATCTGCCTCATCCTCCTGTAATAAAGGAAAAAAGTTGCACCACCAAATTGCGAGTAGTATTTGACGCATCAGCAAAGACTGATTCAGGTTTGTCCTTGAATGATGCTTTAATTCCAGGGCCAAAATTCAACAGGATTTGTTTCACATCATTCTGAGATTCAGAATTCATCCTGTTGCTATAAATGCTGATATCGCCAAGATGTATAGGCAAATTAGAATATCACAAGAAGACTCGGAATTCCAAAGAATTGTATGGCGGAATGATCCTCATGATAAAATAAAGGACTATCGGCTAGAAACTGTCACTTATGGGACTAGTTGTGCACCATTTTTGGCCACTCGTATCATCAAACAGTTGGATTAGGATGACCAGAGTAAGTTTCCAAAAGCTAGCAAAATAGCATTGACAGATTTTTATGTTGATGATCTAGTAACTGGAACTTTTTCAGTAGATGAAGGCAAGAATTTGGTGCAAGAACTCTATGGTTTACTAAGTGCAGGAGGCTTCGAACTTCGTAAGTGGACCTCCAATGTTCCTGATGTTCTGTCACTTCTACCAAATCATTTAAGATATATCAACACAAATATTGGGTTTAAGGAATCCAAGGAATTTGTCAACGTTTTAGGCCTTCAATGGCAACCAAGAGCTGATGGTTTCACATTTAAGGGAATAGCTCTGCCACTGAACTCTATGACAAAACGAGGAATACTATCACAGGTTGCTAAAATATTTGATCCACTGGGTTGGATCTCACCATTTGCGACCACTATTAAACTGATTTTGCAAGAACTTTGGAAGACTGGGTTGGAATGGGATGTACCAATTCCAGAGGAACTAAGAAGGAAGCTGACTTTGATAAACCAGGATCTTCCATCGCTAGAGCACATTCAGATCCCAAGATGCGTGGTACCAGGTAATTTTATGAAGGTAGAATTTCATGGGTTTTGTGATGCATCACAGAAGGCATATGCTGCATCTCTGTATCTAAAGGTGATCCTCTCAAACACAAGCGCTAAGACATTTCTCTTAGTGGCAAAAACAAGAGTCGCGCCTATGAAGGTAGTTTCACTTCCAAAGTTAGAATTATGTTCTGCTCTACTTTTGGCAAGATTAGTGAAAACTGTATATGATAACCTTCCTCTTACCATCAATGAAATTTATTTATGGGTTGATTCTACTATAGCCTTATGCTGGATCAATTCCGAGCCGTGCCGATGGAAGACATTTGTGGCAAATCGAGTTGCTGAGATACACCGGCTTGTCTCCGGGGTTTGGTGCCATGTTGATGGAAGGCAGAATCCAGCAGACTGTGCATCACGAGGAATATTTCCATCCGACTTAGTAGAACATTCACTATGGTGGAATGGGCCACCATGGCTAATTGAACCTGCCCTTGAAATTAAGAAATTCATTAATAGCTCCAAGGAAGAATTTAAAGAAGAAGAAAAAATCAAGACGTTTTTTGGTACAATTGAGTGTGAAATTCCATCCATTGTGATAAACTGCTCATCATTAACCAAACTAAAATGTATCATAGCTTGGTGCTTAAGATTTGTCAACAACAGTCGAATGCCTTCACATTCAAGGAACAGGGAGCCCTTAACATTAAGAGAGTTGAATGATGCCCTGTTGACAGTTGTTAAGTGTGTTCAATCTATTGAATTTTCCAAAGAAAAACATTGCCTGTTAAGCAACAAGCCAATCCCGAATAAGAGTAGAATATACAATCTATGTCCCTTTTTGGATTCAAGAGGAATCATTAGAGTTGGCGGACGATTAAAAAATGTAAATGTTTATGGTGATCGGATTAATCAAGTTTTACTTCCAAGATCACATCATCTTACCACTCTTATTGTAAACAATGTTCATGTCCATAATCTTCACTCATCAACTCAAGCTACGCTTGCAGCAATAAGAAATATATTCTGGATACCTTCTGGAAGAAATGCTGTACGGAAAATTTTAAGAACATGCATGAAATGCGCTAGATTTCGTAAAAAGAAGCTTCTTTTCAATTAATGGGAAATCTACCTTTTGCAAGGATCAACAGATCAAGGCCGTTTTTGGTAACTGAAATAGATTTTGCAGGACCTTTTCTGATTAAACGGAACATGGGACGTACAACTTCAACCATGAATGCTTACGTTGCCTTGTTCATATGTTTCAGCACTCGGGCCATTCATCTAGAATTAATCAGTAGTCTGACCACAGATGCTCTCATATCCACAATAAGAAGGTTCATTGCTCGAAGAGGTAAACCAGCAACAATTCATAGTGACAACGCCACTAATTTTGTTGGTGCGCATAAGATTATTGGGAAACTATGTCACAATGCCAGTAAAGTTCTTACGAATTCAGAGGGAATTCAGTGGAAATTTATTCCACCATCAGCTCCACATTTTGGTGGACTTTGGGAAGCTGGAGTTAAGTCCATGAAATATCATCTTAGAAGAACAATGGGCAGTGCTTTGCTAAATTTTGAAGAACTAACAACATTGTTAGCACAAATTGAAGCTTGCCTAAATTCGCGACCTCTTTGTCCTCTTTCTGAGGACCCTGAAGATCTACAGGCATTGACTCCTGGTCACTTCTTAATAGGTGGTTCTTTAACAGCGCTTCCCGAAGAAGATGACATCATAACAATGAGTTTGCCAAATAGATGGCAATTAATTCAAAAATCAATGAATCATTTTTGGACAAGATGGTCCCAAGAATATGTGTCACAACTTCAACAAAGATCCAAATGGTGTAAGCCCCAACCCAACATTAAGGAAGGATCCCTGGTGTTGATAAAGAATGAACAACAACCTCCACTAGCATGGAAGATTGGAAGAATTTCAAAGGTGTTTCCAGGAGATGACGCTAGAATCAGAGTGGTAGAAGTCAAGACTGCTAATGGGACTTACAGAAGACCTATTGTAAAATTATGTTTGTTACCTATATAATGTTTTTTGATGGTCCCCCATCAAGTTGGTGGCGGGAGAATGTTTAATTTAGTTAGAATATTTATGTTTATATAAAGGTTTAATATAATTTTTCTATGATTGTGTAAATATTCATTGAATTTATCATCATCACCTTTTTTGGTTACAAAAATGTTATATGGAAAATAAAGTAATGTAATTGATCGAAGTGGTTTCCCTCATGTTTACTGATCCAATGTTTTAATAATCTAAGGTTTATATTGTAAGAAAATTATACAGTTATCTATATATCTTTGCCAAATTTTTTTAAATGTTTTGATTCTGTAACAATTTGATCAATTTGATTCATGAAAATATTTGCCAAAGCCGATGAAATATGGTTGCCCATCGGCAGGCCTTTAATTTGTCTGAAGAATTGGTCTTTATAGCTGAAATAATTATATTCTAAGCAAAAAGTTTAATTAATTCTATCAAAGCTTCAAATGAAAAAGGAAGAACAGAGTGTTGATGGGTTTCAATAAAAATAAAATATATATGTTATATTAAAATATATATTATTTTATTTAAAATTATATTTCATAGATTAAACCACCAGTAGTATACCACCAACTGACTTCCCTTTATATAACCTATTGTTGTTGTTTCCTGATGGCCGGCTCAAACCTTTTGTACATTATGTAAATAAGTTTTTTTTTTGTTTTCTTTATTATTACACTTTAAGTCATGCAGTATTTTTCTCAATTTATGTTTAAAATATTTTTAATAAGGAAAATGAAACAATATTGGTCTAAATATTTTGATATTTTAACAAGACTGCAATCCCAATCGTGAATTCCAATCCATGAAAACCTTAGCAAATTCAATTCTATATACCAAATTTATCATTGTAATATATTTATAGGGTAGTGTTTAAAATATTTCCAGATTTCAAGGAAATAACTCCACTTTGCCGGTCCTAAGCCCGATTAAAAAGAAGGAGGAAGAGCAGTAACAAGCTCACTAAACAACCTGGGCTCAGCTGGCCATGCTGATAGTACCCTGTAAGGTCTCCAGGGATACAGGATGTTTGTACTCCATGTAAGGACAATCTGCCAAAGAGGTGTTTAGCTGGTAAAGTGGCTGGGCCAAATCTATGCCCAAAATATAGATGGAAATTTCGCCGGGAGGATATTGATTTAAAGAGACAAAGGTCGCCTCTCCCGTCAAAATAGACGTCAAAACCAGACGCCATTAGCCTGAAACCATGGCTGCACATGACGTCTGTTCCTCATTTCAGAGATGGCCATTTCTTTTGGAACTAAGTCAGTGGCCTGCTACTGAGTAGTGCTTTCAGTCTTAATGACAAAGGCATTCTACTTCACCCAGTCATGATGGTTGTCAAAGCTTGATACCCTAATATGATTGAGTGGAGATAAGAAAGAAGAAGGAAATATCTTCATGAACCCATTTCATCATACCCTAATAGCTATCACGTAGGCATCCCTACCCCCGGGGCACTAACCTCTGGGGGTGCAGGGCAAGGGGAGGGGTTGACACATAAAAAACTTTGCCTTAAAAAACTTAGGAGGGGAAATATCCCAGCTTATGTCTCTCTATACACAATTCCTTTACGTGTCAAATTTCATACCTCCTCAGGTTTGTTGTGCTTGTTTCTATATAAATAATTTCTATTATTTTTAATACTGAGGAAAATTTTGCAAGGAGGATATTGATCTAAAGACACAAAGGTCACCTCTCCCGTCAAAATAGACGTCAAAACTAGATGCCATCTATTGACCGTCGCCGCAGACAAGCGGCCTCAGGTCGGTGACAAAGCCACAACACCAGCTTTGGTGAACTGAAAAGCGTCCACCTAGAGACCATGGTTTCTGGTTAATTGCCCTCGTCAGTCTAGGGCGAACTTTATTCCATGAGATCCACACGGGATCTAATGGAATCTTCACAATCTGACAAAGAGGTGTTTAGCTGACAAAGTGACTGGGCCAAATCTATGGCTAAAATATAGATGGAAATCTTGCCGAGAGGATATTGATCTAAAGAGACAAAGGTCTCCTCTCCCATCAAAATAGACGTCAAACCTAGATGCCATTAGCCTGAAACCATGGTCTCTAGGTGGACACTTCTCAGTTTACCAAAGCTGGTGTTGTGGCTTTGTCACTGACCTGAGGCCGCTAGTTTGTGGCGATGGTCAATAGATGGCGTCTAGTTTTGACGTCTATTTTGACGGGAGAGGTGACCTTTGTCTCTTTAGATTGTTAATACTGTTATGAAAAAGGCCTCTCCTAATAGTGCAACTTTCATTTCAGTCTCTTTTTCTTAATTCATGAACCTTAGCCCACTACAATGGCACATTTGTACTATTGTTTCACGTTAATTGTTATTTTTCAAATATTAATTGAATTTGTTGAAAGTAGTCAATTATTAGATATTTATCTGGTGTAAGGCTTTTGTTATTATTTGCATATTTTAATAAAAGTTATAGCGCGCATATATACATGAAATGAGAACAATTATTTCTGTAGTTTTTAAACGCTTTTCACAATTTCGTCATGAGTTTTTTTTAATTATTATTATCCCTAGTACAAGTGGTACAGGCCATGATAATCCTGGTAGGTAGTTAGTGACTGTCTTTTACTGTAAGTACACCACATGTCTACACGTGGTACAGGCCATGATAATCCTGGTGGGTAGTTAGTGACTGTCTTTTACTGTAAGTACACCACATGTCTACACATGGTACAGGCCATGATAATCATGGTGGGTAGTTAGCTACTGTCTTTTACTGTAAGTACACCACATGTCTACACATGGTACAGGCCATGATAATCATGGTGGGTAGTTAGCTACTGTCTTTTACTGTAAGTACACCACATGTCTACACATGTGAAAACCAGTTCGACTTTTTTACTTACAAATGTTCAAAAGCCCCGTTTGGTTACTTGCACTAACTGGTGGGGTTGAACTTTTGCAAAAATCGGGGGCCATTTGAGCAATTTTTTAAATAAAAAAAAAGAAAAAAAAAAGCCCAATGCGGGAATCGAACCCGGGTCATAGCAGTCGAAAAACCAACAGTTTTGACCATCCTTCTACCGACCCCCGAAAAAAAAAAAAAACATGAGTAATTATAATTTTCAATTTAAAGGGAACAATTCTTGACCTGAGACCACGCCTTTTAAAAATTGATGAAAATTCTTTTGGTACTTCCTGGAAACTTTGATGATTTCTTATCTCAGGTTGTTCTACATTTTGTTGACAATCTTACAGCCTGGTTGACAAATAGACAAATTATTTGTCAATTACAGTCTTAGCTAATTATCAATGCATATGAGAAAACACTTACTTCATGAATTAAGAAAAGGCATCTCCCCTTATCGTGCAACTGAAAGTTGCTGATGTCTTGCGCCATCTATCGGAATAAATATCAACTATTCTCGTTAATTTTTAATTATTCCAGAATTGGCCAAATACCCATTCTTGATTAATCAAGAAAAGCTAACCACGGACGCGTTTCGGGCTGTTGGCCCTCATCAGCGTGAGGCAAGCTGTACCTCAACGACCAAAAACTACCCGTTTCATGATATTTCAGGATGCCTGAATGACCAGTTTTTTGGTCGTTGAGGTACAGCTTGCACCACGCTGATGAGGGCCAACAGCCCGAAACGCGTCCGTGGTTAGCTTTTCTTGATTTATCAAGAATGGGTATTTGGCCAATTCTGGAATAATTAAAAATCAACGAGAATAGTTGATATTTATTCCGATAGATGACGCAAGCCATCAGCAACTTTCAGTTGCACGATAAGGAGATGTCTTTTTCTTAATTTATGAACCTTATCCCAGTACAATATCACATTTGTACAATTTTTTCCCTTACTTAATAAACTCTCAACAGCAAAGTTCAACACTTATATAAAAGGAGCTTGTTGCATTTTCAGTTACATGATAAAAAACAGATATTCAAAGATTTTTTAAACCAAAGCGCATCATCGTGAGGAACTTTCACAAAACTTTTCAAAATTTGCATTTTGTAATTAAATAAAAAAAAAAAATCGCAAGTTTCACTATAACCGAATTTTATTTCATAAATATAATTTTTATATTTATTTTCAAATTCGTGTTGAAACCTTTGTTTTTCGTAAATTTTGACAAAAAAATCTAATTCCACCTGTGTTAATTAGGTTAGTTTTATTTAAAAGAGACAAAGGTCGCCTCTCCCGTCAAAATAGACGTCAAAACTAGACGCCATTTATTGACGTCTATTTTGACGGGAGAGGCGACCCTTGTCTCTTTAGATCAATATCCTCGCGGCAAAATTTCCATCTATATTTTAGCCATAGATTTGACCCAGCCACTTTACCAGCTAAACATCTCTTTGTCAGATTGTGAAGATTCCATTAGATCCTGTGTGGATCTCATGGAATAAAGTCCGCCCTAGACTGACGAGGGCCATTAGCCAGAAACCATGGTCTCTAGGTGGACACTTCTCAGTTTACCAAAGCTGGTGTTGTGGCTTTGTCACCGACCTGAGGCCGCTAGTTTGTGGCGACGATCAATAGATGGCGTCTGGTTTTGACATCTATTTTGACGGGAGAGGTTTCCTTTGTCTCTTTTAGATCAATATCCTCCCGGAAAAATTTACATCTAGTTTTAGTTAGCTTAAAAATTAACTTTTAGTTAGGTTAAAAATTAAGTTTTATAGTTAGGTTAAATTAAGTTTTAGTTATGTTAAAAATTAAGTTTTAGTTAGGTTAAATTAAGTTTTAGTTAGGTTAAAAATTAAGTTAGTTTTTAATAATATATATTCCACAATTAATGAATTAATTTTTCTTTTTTTTTACAAATTTCATTTACAACTTTTTACATTTCGTAATTTAATATTTTAAATAAGTTTTAGCCTAGTGGACATGGCATCTTACCGGTAAGCGGAACATTGTGGGTTCGTTTCCCATCCCTGGAAACTTTATTTTTCCGTTTATCATTACTATTCACAATTCATCCTTTCATACTTCATCCCTAAGGTTAGAAATAATCGTTATTTCTCCTTAAAAATAAATTTCGATTTTTCGTTTAAAAGAAACATATGCGGTGTAGTATTCTGTGTTTTAAAATATATATAGATCATCATCATAAACAATAATAATACGATGTATAATATAAACATCGTGTTGATGTAAAAATATAAATATAAAGTGTAATAAATAATTTGTAATAATAATTTCATCTGGTGAGTAATGTTTAATTAAATAATAACTATACAACAATAACTATACAACATAAATTGGCGACGAGAATTTGAAAATATAACTGTAGCCCTAAAAAAACAAGTATGGCAGCCAACCTGACGCCACCGTTACCCATGAATATAAATGCAAGCAATTTATTTGCGGAATATAAGCAATGGATGGAATCCTATGCCATTTTTGAAATAGCATCTGGAATTTCAAAAAAATCGGATGAAATTAAGAGAGTGTTGGGGCACGTTTTTGTAACCATACCCCAACAGAAGGCGTATGTATAATCAAATCAAATGGATACATGGCTTCCCTCCCACATAGACTTACAGACCATTTTTTTGCCCAGAAACTTAGACACTTGGTGACACCAGACTTCCATGCCGAAAGCTGATGCCTGGTAAAGAAGAAGACATCCAGAGACATCCGAGCTGGAAACTGTTGTTTCATATGTACATATATTCCCCTCACCAAAAATTTAGGTAAAGGTGACCAGAAAAAAAAAAAAAAAGGAGAAAAATGGAGAAGGAAGATCTCTAAAGACTGAAACTTATAAAATATCCTTCCAGAGAAAGGAAAGCATCACATTACAGTCCAGGTAAAAAGGGCCTGGGTCAATTTTAGCCAAGACGGGGGGCGATATATATACCATCCCGAGAAAAAGGGAGGATTGTATTTCAACCCATGTGGAAGGACGGGGGGAGGGAGTCTGAAATCTTACACTACCGCAGGGGTTGTTTCTCTCTTTAGATTTTTTTTGTTTTTGTAATACTATATGTTCTATTTTGAAGGGGAGAGGCCTGGGGCGTCTATGAAATTGATACTGGAGCCGTTGGCCATTTTGATTGGTGTTTCTTTCGGCGAATGAAAATGGAGAATGAGATGATATAAAAGAAGGTTCTTTGCCAAAAGGCAGAATTCGATCGGAGTCGCTCAGTGAAAGGACAGTCTGTAGACAGGAGACCTTTGCCGGCACTTTCGAGAAAAGGTAAGCCATTTGTCATTATGACTTAGCGCCCCCCCCCCCTTTTTTGTGTAGTAGCCAACCTAGATTTCGCATGGGCCCTAAAGGGCTATAAAGTAACTTCAGGTCACCTCTATCTAAATTTTACTATGTAAATAGCATATCTCGTCAGTATAGACATGTTCCCAAATTTTAAGATATTTAAATAAATATCTAGAGAATTTTTCTTGTCTCCTCTGTTACCTATTTCATACATAATTTGTCTTAGGGTGCTATTCCAACTGTTTAAATAAAATGTTGTATGTTTATTACCTATTTGAAGGGAATGTTACTAATAATCAAGTCTCCCATAAATTACCGGCCACATACATTGCCGCGAGTGTCTGTGTTTCAGTGTTTTATAGATTGCCCAATTTAATAACGATTTCGTGGGTTGTCAGATGAAGTTGTATAATAGTGTCGCGGTTGTTTCCATCTTTAGACCACTGTACTGACAATATTATATGCTCAATCCTTGCTTTAGCTCAACTCTTAATCAATTACAGAGTTTTTTTTTTTTTTTTTCTTTTTTATTTATTTTATTTATCCTATTTGCACAAATTGTATTACATGTGATGATGTAAAGACATATGCCGATAGTGCATCACTGACAGCTGTGCTGCTATTATACAACACTAAGGTCTTGCTGCAGGTTATATACATGGGGTTGTTGGCCTAAATTGCTATATATATATATACTTAAGTAAGGAAACTTTAATAAGTCACACCGTGTACCCTCCCTTTTCAACTATCCAAACCTGGGGAACCCATCAATGTCGCCCGCCGCGGGGCTCGAATTTAGTATATGTTTCTTCCCCTATACTTTAGAAATATATACCTAATGAAAAGCCATACTATTTTTAAGTATTGGTGAAGTAGTCCACGCATCCTGAGATTAACAGTCTATTATAAATCGTGAATTTTAATTTACGCTTTCCGTTTCACTGGCATTTTATCAGGCAATGAAAGTTATGTTGAGGCGGTATATACCGCATCTCTCGCCGCTGTCTTTTACGATTCACATTGTTTGTGGCAAAAACCTTAATATTATCATTGATTTCTGATATCAAAGTAAAACGTCTATGGGGATGAGTATCTTTTATTCTGGTCCTCTCGAGCTTTCGAGCTTGTCCGCCCTTCTACAGGAGAAACATATACAATATATCAAGAAAATATAACGTCGCCTGATGCTAAAACTATTATGATTCTATGTACATATATATATATACATTAGGAAGTTTTGCATATTATTTGTTTTCTTAAGACATATTTTTTTGATTAAGGTATTACACATATTCTACTATTGTTTGCTATATTCTATGAATTATCTTATAGGTTAGAAATTCTATTATTTAAGTAGTTTTATAATAGTTATTGGCTATTACATATTATTGTTGATATTATTAGCTGGTACTAGGATATATTGTGTTATATGTTTCGGGCAAATCTATTTTCTATTAATGCTATTGTGTTTTCTGAATAATAGAAAATCAATTATAAGCCTTTGATATTTACTGTTTATGTTATTGTAATGCATTCTAGGTTCTCCTAATGCGAAAGTGTGACCTGTTCCTTTGCAGTATTGGAAAATTAGAGACCTATTGTCTTGATTAATAACGTTGCGTCTATGTTCATATATTCTATTGCTGACTCTCCTTCCTGTCTCCCCTGCGTATTTTGGCTTGGCAGCTGTATACACTCTGACAAGGGAAGGTTATCCTGAATTGACAAATGTATAATTTTTGTCTTTAGTAGAGATTTCCAAGACTCTATTTCTGAAACATTTTTTTTTAGATGAAGACAAATAAAACCATCTTGATAGTATTGAATTTTACAGTAAATATTTGCCAGCAGAAGGCATGATGAGATTACATGAAATTTAAACCAGTTATATGTTTAGTATGTTCCTTCAGTTGTAATTTGACACCGTCTTGAAATAAAGAAATTGGACGGTGCGCTATATCTTGATGCTGGATATTTCTGTGTCAGAAAGGTGTAGTTATTCTGTTTAATGAGAATTCCAATAATTATCGAAATTTAGCAGATTATCATTGGGGATTTGAACAACTGTCTTGAAAATTTTTGAACAGCCCGAGTAGATAAAGGAGTCCTGGAGTTAGAGTGGAGAATTAGTAGTACAGACTGACCACTCGACGCAGATAACTCTAGGGAACAATTATTGTGTTAATCCGCCGTAGACAAGAAGAACATTGATTCTCAGGATACTCGATAGGCAGAATTTTGAGAATTGATAAGGTCATGGTTAAAGTTTACACAGGCATGTGGGAGTAAAGACAGTGATTTAAAGAGGCAGCCTTATGCCTTAAATACTTTCAGTGGAAGTAGATGCCACTGCAAATATTCAGGTCTAATAATTTCTAAATTTGAAGTCATGCATGACGGGTTAGCACGGGATTGACGCCTGGACGGGTTTTCACTGGGATTAATCGAGCCTGCGAAAGAACTAGAAGAAGTGTGACATGTCACGCCACTGTACTAAGATAATAATTGAGAAGATTTATGTTGAGCCAACTGAAATTAGTAAAGAATTAAGAGATTAAGGTCTTATTCTTTGAGTTTTACACTAATTTCAATTACGCGATATGGACGGCGTTATAAGTTGGGTGGAAATGATTCGGCCGCAATGGGATGGTCTCCTGGAGATGGTACGATCAAATAATACTTATTGAATGCCGGGCGGGATCGCATAAAGCATTAAACGATATCGAGAAATGCTTAAAGAAACACCCTAGAAGATTGGGGATCGACAAAATGACGACATGGAAAATGCTCAACATTGTACATTGGCAGCAAAATGATATCTTGCTATTGTATGGACGACCACTCCTTCCTGAAATGTGCAGCGGATGTTAGTCCCAGAATTAGGTCCTTTGAGGCGACACTTTCCTTTGCAGATGACATAAAGACGCATGACAAAAAAAAAAAAAAACAGCACACGAGCATTTAAACTAGCTTCAATTCCTGCCATTAATTAATTTAGTTGACCAATAGCTATAGAACCGCTGGAGACCTCCATACCCTGTGTGAATATTTTAGTGAGAAATGAGCGATTCAATTCCATGAGCCATGAGGTATCCTGTAAGATCAGAGATGTACCCCATTCAAATTTTTTTATAGTAGCCAGTGCGAGATATTTCCAGAATTTTTTTTTTTTATTTTAACTGTCATATAATTCGGAAACTAGAAAACTACACTATTTTGATACAGTTTACATCTAGCATCCATGTGAACTCAATATGACTATTGAACGTAGATTGAAGATTAATGAGCGAGCCAACCTAGAGAGAACGAGTTTAATAGGCTTACAATCAATAGTTGAAGCAAACTATTCGCACAAATTTGTTATGTTCTCTCTCTAAATGATCTATGACATTATAGGTTTTCTTAACAAGGTAACTACCCCCGCCGAGTGTATATGGAGTTATAAAGCTTAAAGGTCATAGGCTGTTGGAATAGAGTAGTTAAAAATTAAGAGTGATAATAGATCGGGATCCAGATCCCGATGACGGGTTTCGAGGAAACACCAGAGGGATGAAAAGGCAGTGAAATGTGTAGAAAATGATGGAAGAGAGATGAGAGAGATGTGATGAAAGAGGTGTTGAAAGTGATAAAAAAGAGTGAGAAAGCGTTGAATGTTGATGAGAAAGAGATAGAGAGATGCAGAAAAATGTTGAAAGAGAAAGAATTGGAAAGGGTTGGATAAAGAGTTTTGTAAATAGTAGATAAAGGTTGATAGAAGAAAGTACATTTAATATATAAAGCGTAGCTGTCGACCGCAATATCGCCTCGATAGAACTATTTCTTTTAAAATAAGACATATTATGCACTGGGGGTTTGTGTAAGCTGATTTACATAAGTTTCAGCGATTGTATACACTATTTAATATAGATAGGTCTTTATTAATTACAATATTAGGTTATATATTAAATAGCAAATAGGTCTTAGTGTTATGGTGAACTTTAAACAGTTTGCAGTTTTTTTTTTTTAAACATGTGTTCTAGTGCTAAGTGTTGAAAGGAGCTTTAACACCATGTTTCAGGGTTTGTGTGTTATTTGTCTCAACCTTGTCTTTGTGCAGAATACCGTATCACAACCTTACTGTAGTGTTTGTTGCCACCTTTAAAGATCTTCACAATTTGTTTTAATATTAGTGTGTCATTTAGAGAAAATTGTCACAACCTTATCCTTGTATAGAACACCATTTTACACCGTTTTATTTAATAAGATATATGAGAGATTTTAGATATAGTATAAGAGTTACTATTTACATGAGCTGAGGCTCCCACAACCCTTTCAGGAAGCGGGACAAAGTCCTGTATGCGAAGATTTGATTGCTCAAACGGCAGCCTTCTACGAACGGGAACTAACAGAGGAGGTCGAGAAGATAAGAGAGGTAGTAAGGCAAACCTACTTGAATGAACAGGAAGAAGCTAGGATTAAGTTCGAAAACAAAAGGCTGAGAACTTTCAATAACGGGGACTTAGTCCTAGTGGAGAGAATGCATGAGACGAAGGGGCGTCACAAATTTGAGCCAAGGTATGGGGGTCCATATGAGGTACTAAAAAGAGCTGGTGATACTGTATATCTCTTGAAGAATCTAGAAACTGGGAATTTGGATAAATACCATATAGATAGGTTAAAACAATACCATATACCAATTAGGATTTTCCCCACAGAGGAGGAGGAGACTAGTGATGGTAATTCAAGTCAAGGTTCCAGTGATGAAGATCATTGGATTCATCTTACAGGTCCAGCTTATCTCCCTAATAGGTCCGTTAATGTAGTGGTTCCACAAGGGGTGACAACCAGAGCGAACTCAGAAGTAATGAGACGAGAGGAAGTTGACAGAGTTAGTGTGAACAGTTTAACTTTACGCAGGTCTACAAGGGTGAAAAGGCCCACACAGTGTAAATTCTGCTTAGACTGTCGCCTCTAACTAGGATTTTGGAGTGTGTACGGAGAATCAGCTCGATAGAATGAGAAGTTTAGAGATTTCAACCTTTTTTTTTTTAAAAACCTTTTTTTTTTTTAAAGTAGAGCTTCATTAGGATTCCTTTTTTTTTTAATACAAACTATTTCTTGTTAAAACCCGAGTTTCAAAGACCAATGAGAATAATGTATACCATTGTGAATTAACTATTTAGTGTAAATATGAAATTTTAGTTATTATCAGGAGTAATGGGTGAAGGAAGGTGTAGGAAATCACAACTTAGAGGGGGGCTATGTCTAAAACAACAAACCTAATAGGCATCCTATGGCTTGTGTTGGGTAATTCAGAAACCCTATAATCCCTGGCCTTCAGGTAGTAGCTTTGAAATAGGTTTCTAATGAGGACATGAAAGGTCAATCTTTCAGAGTAAAGTTGTGAAGTGTAGGGACCCTAAGCCAGGGGTAGAAGTTAAGTAGGCCCAGATCGTAGTCGATCCTCGGAAAGCACTTGAGAATGTTAGTGTTGGGTAGTGAATCGTAAACCCTATAAATCCATCTTTCAATAGAGTGTTGAGGTCGGACTACTGCAAAGGGGACAGACGCAAGGTGAAGTAGGAAGAAAGTGACTTCACCCACGGTGGCTAGGGGAGTGACTCAATCCCGCTTTTATGAGGTGTCACGTTTAATGGTCCTTTATTCGCCATTATAATTTGTGTATGTCTTTATAGAATTGTCGTGAAAAATCGCTTAGTGTCAAGGCAAGGGCAGTTTTTGAAGTTACACTGATTTTTTTTTAGGTAGGTTAGCTTCCAGATTATTTAGAATTGTTAACAATTATTGTTAACAATCATTTATCGAGTATAAAGTATTAGTATATATAGAGCTTGTACAGAGGCATTTCTTTTGAGTAACATAGGGCTTTAGTTCCCAATTTGTTTTAGTTTTATTATTTTATTTGATTTCACATTGTGTCCTGAAATATGTTATTATTTGTTAGGATCTATTGATATTGATAAACGAGTATTTTGGCCTTTGTAGCAGCTTTTAACTTTAGTATGAGTGCATTCCGCGAATGATAGGGGGGAGGGTGTATGAAAGAATTGGAATAATGAATGTGTAGAAGGTTAAAAACTATTATACTGTGAGCCCAAAATACATTAGATTAGGATTAAGGACTTTAATAGGATCGATTTTATTTCATTTTATTTTTTATTTCGAATTTTGTTAGGACCGAGAAGCCTCAAACAGGACAACTACAACTCTATCTAGTTAGAAAATATTCGCTCCCTTTTGTTAGGTCCCTCGTTAGGGGGTATAATTTTCCTTTGATTTTCTTTTATCTTAGCTTAGCTTGAATTCTAAGGATTGTGGATAAATGATCCCTATCCCGACCCTCAGACTTGGAGATAGTGGAAGGCAAGGATCAAGCCGAATTTCCCACTCACCTCCTCCTCGCAAGAGGAAACGAAGAGGTATAGATTGAATTTTATGCAGGATGGGGGATTTGTTTTAGCCATGCCGTATAGCCTGGGGTATAACGGCGCGACCTTGGGTGACCGATCTGACACCGTAGTTTCGACGCTTTTAGCGTGGCTGGAGTGAGGGTGTTCTAGACGGGAGGTCCTGTAAGATTGGCATGTAGGCAGAGATTGCCCAGTTATTCTAGACGAAGTAGTTTCCGTCTATTGAATTTTTTTGGTACCAGTTTGATCCCCCATAGCTAGCGGAAGTTTCTTCTAATAAAGGATTCGCCCTGCCATACGTTTTGTTGGAATGAATTCGAGCATAAGACCGATTCGAGAGACAGAATAAGTAATTATTAGGACCTTCAACGAGTTTAGACTCGTTCCATGTTAGGATAAGATTTTAAAGTATTAGTTAACTATAAGGACCGCGAACGAGACACCAGAACGAGCCAATGAGTCAAAGTTTTAGAAGTGTTGTATTGAGGACAGTAGGATTAAGAGCAGTTATACAAGGAGTAGAATTCTGAAGGAATTAGTAAAAGAACCAAAATTTCAGATTGATAAAAATTCAAACCTATAAGATGTAGATTTATAGGATTCAGGTCAATGAATAGAGAGTATATTAGTAGACGAAAGTAATATGGATTTCTTGGAAGGGGGAGGTAGCTGAACTGTACACACCCCAGAGACAAGGTAAACGGAGTCACAAACAAAATAGTAGAAATTGATTAGTCGCTCTGCCAAAACAGAAAAATTCTCTTCATACGGTTGTCACCCTAGATTTAAATGGACTGTGTAGTTCAATAGAGGTCTGGGCTATGCTCCATTTGACCAAGATTCTAAATGACGTTCCCATTTGGGTTGAGAGAGTATTGTAATTAGAGGAATCTAACACATAAGAGAAAACACACCCTCCAGTAGGATCGGGATAGACGAATATTACCCAGTGACCAACTCGTGATTCCAGACTGGATAAGATTGAAACTTAACTGAGATACTAAACCTTGAACCTTCAGCGCACAAATATATATTATGTTTACATTTTCTTTTTCAATATGTTATTATTTTATATCATATATATTATATTATAGTCATATACTATTCAACAATTTTATTTTGACATACATGATATTAATATTTATATTAAATATTTAATTATATATATTTTGTCACCATATATAATCTTGTAGTAGTTTTCTTTTGTCATCTATCATGGGATGATTTTTATCACTTATAACTTAACATATTTAATCACTATCTACATGATATGTTTTACTTCAATATATATATTATACTCATCATATAACATGGAAAGATTCATTTTATCATTACATATTCGTGCCTTATTTAATAATTACTTTCACAATTTGTTTTCTGTAAACTTTTTTTTATCTAGCAAAAGTCATCATGTCATAGGCTAATCATTATATACCAAGATATTTCTTTCAGCTAACTATAATTATCCTTTCCTTTGATTGTATATATATATAACTATACCACACGAATGTCTTGATTGGTACGAAAATAAAGATGCTGGCATGTTTTAGGAGTTGGACTAGTCAGTTATTTCTAAACGACTTCTTGGCGCCCAATTTTTTTTATATATAATATGTAATAGGGAAATGTCCTAACTGTATTGTTAGCAGAAAGAAGGTAGCAATGAATCCAGTACCCCAAGAGGCAAGGATGGGGTTGAGAGGACTTACCACTAGGAAGGCCTACTCCTCAAGACCAAAGAAGAAAGTGGAAGGGTGGTATATATACCCATGAATGGTAAGACAGATGACCTTGCTTACTTCCATACATATGATATGACTGTCCCCAATAACCTATTTTGATAACAGTGTTCTGACAGAATAATAGCACATAAAAAAAAACCCTTTGCCAGGATGCACAATGCCCACTAATGTTCGGAATAATAAACATCTAGAATAGCATACCATCATTTTGATTAGCCTTATCTTCCCTATAGGTTTCGGTACACCTGACTTCACCTAGTAATGGAAAATGCATTTTGCTAGAAATGGGCCTGCTTTCATAGTAACTGATGAAAGGCAGATGAATAATGAATAGCACAAACGCATTTGTCCATTACTTGGCAGGGGGAGGATTGTTGGGGCACGTTTTTGTAACCATACCCCAACAGAAGGCGTATGTATAATCAAATCAAATGGATACATGGCTTCCCTCCCACATAGACTTACAGACCATTTTTTTGCCCAGAAACTTAGACACTTGGTGACACCAGACTTCCATGCCGAAAGCTGATGCCTGGTAAAGAAGAAGACATCCAGAGACATCCGAGCTGGAAACTGTTGTTTCATATGTACATATATTCCCCTCACCAAAAATTTAGGTAAAGGTGACCAGAAAAAAAAAAAAAGGAGAAAAATGGAGAAGGAAGATCTCTAAAGACTGAAACTTATAAAATATCCTTCCAGAGAAAGGAAAGCATCACATTACAGTCCAGGTAAAAAGGGCCTGGGTCAATTTTAGCCAAGACGGGGGGCGATATATATACCATCCCGAGAAAAAGGGAGGATTGTATTTCAACCCATGTGGAAGGACGGGGGGAGGGAGTCTGAAATCTTACACTACCGCAGGGGTTGTTTCTCTCTTTAGATTTTTTTTGTTTTTGTAATACTATATGTTCTATTTTGAAGGGGAGAGGCCTGGGGCGTCTATGAAATTGATACTGGAGCCGTTGGCCATTTTGATTGGTGTTTCTTTCGGCGAATGAAAATGGAGAATGAGATGATATAAAAGAAGGTTCTTTGCCAAAAGGCAGAATTCGATCGGAGTCGCTCAGTGAAAGGACAGTCTGTAGACAGGAGACCTTTGCCGGCACTTTCGAGAAAAGGTAAGCCATTTGTCATTATGACTTAGCGCCCCCCCCCTTTTTTGTGTAGTAGCCAACCTAGATTTCGCATGGGCCCTAAAGGGCTATAAAGTAACTTCAGGTCACCTCTATCTAAATTTTACTATGTAAATAGCATATCTCGTCAGTATAGACATGTTCCCAAATTTTAAGATATTTAAATAAATATCTAGAGAATTTTTCTTGTCTCCTCTGTTACCTATTTCATACATAATTTGTCTTAGGGTGCTATTCCAACTGTTTAAATAAAATGTTGTATGTTTATTACCTATTTGAAGGGAATGTTACTAATAATCAAGTCTCCCATAAATTACCGGCCACATACATTGCCGCGAGTGTCTGTGTTTCAGTGTTTTATAGATTGCCCAATTTAATAACGATTTCGTGGGTTGTCAGATGAAGTTGTATAATAGTGTCGCGGTTGTTTCCATCTTTAGACCACTGTACTGACAATATTATATGCTCAATCCTTGCTTTAGCTCAACTCTTAATCAATTACAGAGTTTTTTTTTTTTCTTTTTTATTTATTTTATTTATCCTATTTGCACAAATTGTATTACATGTGATGATGTAAAGACATATGCCGATAGTGCATCACTGACAGCTGTGCTGCTATTATACAACACTAAGGTCTTGCTGCAGGTTATATACATGGGGTTGTTGGCCTAAATTGCTATATATATATATACTTAAGTAAGGAAACTTTAATAAGTCACATCGTGTATCCTCCCTTTTCAACTATCCAAACCCGGGGAACCCATCAAGAGCAACTCTATTGCATTGTTTAGGGCCAAATGTACAGCGTATATTTTTCAACTTGCCAGATGAAAAGGAAAATTATGAACAAACTAAAATGGCTTTAGATAAATATTTCACACCTCATAAAAATGTGGTCACTGAGAGATTTAAATTTAGACAAAGAGTCCAGAAAGATGATGAATCGATCGACAACTACCTAATTTCTTTAAGAGAGCTTTCTAAATCTTGTGAATTTGGGAATTTAGAAGCTGATATGATAAGAGACCAAATAATTGAAAAATGTAACAACAAAAAACTTAAAGAAAAATTGTTGCAACAAGAAAATTTGACACTGTCAAAAACCATTGATATTGCTAGAATGTTAGAAATTTCTAGAAAAGAAATTAGACTTCTTGAACCTCAAAATGATCAAACACTAAATAGAGTTCAAAATAAGCCTAAAAAGCACTATAATGCTAATAATTTCAACAAAGGTAGATTCACTAATCAAGGTACCCCCATCATTTTCAGGTGCCTCAAAGCCTAAATGTTATCGCTGTGGATTAGATACACATTCAGCACAAGAATGTGGTGCTAAAAAAATGACTTGTTCATATTGCAATAAATTAGGACATCTTTTTAGAGCTTGCAGGAACCGCCCAAATCAAAATAATAATAGAAACCACAAAAATTTCAATCAAACTAAAGTTAAGACCATACAAGAAGAAAATAAGACTGAAGTAGGTGAAAGTTCAGATGAATATACCTACTATACAGGTGCTGAAAATAAAGAAAAAGTGCAAATAGATGGTAGTGAAATAAATATGATAATTGATACAGGGAGTGATAGAACTTTCATAAGCTATAATAAGATGCTTGAATTATATGGCCATAAAATTATGCCAAAATTACATGACACCACCCGAACCTTTTTTGCCTATGGTCAAGATAGACCTCTTCCATGTTATGGTTATTTCAATGCTGTGATTTCTTGGAAAGAAAATTCATTTTCAGAAGAAATTTATGTGATTGATAAAAAAGTTGAATCTTTGTTGGGAGGCAAGGCTAGTTTTGAACTAGGTATAATTAAAAGGGTAAATCATGTAAATGAATCAATGTCTACTAATATAGAAACTCTTGTTCAAGAACATGAACATCTTTTCCATGGACTTGGAACTATAAAAGGCTATAGTCATAAAGTGACATTGAAAGACAACTATAGGCCCATTGCCCAGAGATGCCGTCGTATACCTTATGCAATGGTAGAAGCAGTAAATCAAGAGCTTGATAAGATGCTAGAGAATGGAATCATTGAAGAAGTGCATCAAGGTTCTGAATGGGTTTCTAACATAATAGTTGTTCCAAAAAGGGATAGTGAGGAAATTAGACTATGCATAGACCTTCGGGAAGTGAATAAAGCAATATTGAGAGAAAGACATCCAATTCCTACAATTGACAATATGTTACATGCCCTTAAAGGTGCTAAAGTATTTGCAAAGCTGGATGCAAAAAAAGGGTTTTGGCAGGTTGACTTAGACCCTCAATCAAGACCCCTTACAACTTTCATCACGCACCGTGGTTGTTACAGATTTTGTAAAGTTCCTTTTGGTCTATCAAGTGCTCCAGAGGCATATCAGAAAGGAATGGATTCAATTTTGCTTGATTTGAAAGGTGTAATTTGTTACTTGGACGATGTCGTTGTTTACGCCAAAGATACACAAGAACTAGAAGAAAGGCTTAGAAAAGTCTTACAAAGATTTGATAAAGTAGGCATTAGGCTCAACAGGAATAAGTGCAAATTTGCCATGGAAGAATTGGATATTTTAGGTCACATTGTTAGTAGTGAAGGTATTAAACCTGATAATAGGAAAATAGAAGCAGTCTTAAATTTTCCAATACCAAAAAATATTGAGATGTTAAGGTCATTCTTAGGAACTTGTGGGTTTTTAAGAAAATTCATACCTAATTTTTCTAAATTGGCAGAACCTTTAAATAATTTGACTAGAAAAAATGTTAGGTGGAATTGGGATTTGAAAACAAATAAAGCATTTCAGGATCTTAAAGAGTCACTAACAAAAGAGCCATGCTTGGCATATTACAACTTGAACTCACCAACTGAATTAATCACAGATGCAAGCCCTATTGGTCTTGGAGCAGTATTAATACAAACACAACAAAATGGCATTAAAAGACCCATTGCATATGCCAGCAGATCCTTAACTGATACTGAAAAAAGATATTCACAAATAGAAAAAGAGACATTGGGATGTGTATGGGCAATTGAACATTTTAACACCTATATTTGGGGAAGGAAATTTGTGTTAAAAACAGATCACAAACCTCTAATCTATATGCTGAATCCTAAAAATGGAGCTGTTTTGCCTCCAAGAATTCAAAGATTGAGTTGGAGATTACAACCATATGACTTTGAAATTGAATTCATTCAAGGAAAGCAAAATATTGCAGATATATTTTCAAGACAACCTCTTTCTAACACAAGTAATGAAAAATGGCTGGAGGACTATGTTCATAAAGTCTTATCCATCACTTCTGAAGAGCTTCAAGCACTGTCTTTGAAAGAGATAAAAGTTTGTACAGAGCAAGATCCTTTGTTTCAAAAACTGAAAGAGATGGTTCAAAAGGGAGTTTGGCCATATCCTTTGAATGAAGAATTCAAATGTTTTTATAAGTTTAAAGAATAACTCTCAATTTTTGATAATCTTATCTTAAAAGGAAGTAGAATTTTGCTACCTTCAAAACTAATAAAGAGAGTCTTGAGAATTGCACATGAAACACATCAAGGAATGACAAGAACCAAACAACTGTTAAGAGAAAAATATTTTTGGATAAACATGGACTTTGACATTGAAAATTTGATTAGAAACTGTCCAATTTGTGTAAGGAATCAACCATTGATAAATGATCAACCATTGCAAATAGTTCCGTTACCATCAAAACCTTGGATGAAACTTGGAATTGACATAGTTGGTCCAATTGGCCATCATTATGTTTTAACAGTGATCGACTACTATTCTTCATATCCTGAAGCAATGATAATAGAAGACATTTCCAGCAAGACAATTATTGAAAATTTGATGGAGATTTTTGCAAGACATGGTTATCCACATGAAGTTGTAACAGATAATGGCTTACAGTTTGTAAGTACATCAATGGAAAGATTTTTAAAAGAATGTGGAATCAGGCACATCAAAGCCTCACCCTATTACCCAAAAAGTAATGGGAAGATAGAAAGATTCCATAGATTTCTAAAGAAACAATTCAATTCAAGTTCTGAAGAAGGGAAAGATTGGAAAGAAGATTTATCCAGAATTTTAATGTCTTACCGAACTACTCCAAACAGATCTACAGGAAAGACTCCAGCATTCCTATTATTTTCAAGAGAAATCAAAACTAAATTAAGCTCACTTGTTAATGATGCAGAAGAAGATGAATCCAACATCAAAGAATTCAATATGGTCTGCAAAGAAAAAATGAAAACATATAATGATATAATTCGGAAAGCTAGTCCTCATAATTTTGAAATTGGAAATTTAGTTTATGTGGCAAATCCAAATAATGGAAAACTTGATTCAAATTTCAGATCAGAACATCATGTCATTCTTGAAAACACTTCAATAAATTCTATTAAATTAGTCAACACTAAAAATGGGAAAATAATTCATAGAAATGCTAAACATTTGAAACATGTTCCTACTCAAGAGACCAATCAAGGCATTTCTGACTTGATTCCAGAAGAGAGCCAGGAAAATCTTAGTTCAGATTCGACAAGAATTGAACACCTCAACTCTTCTGATGTACAAATACCAGATGATAATTCCTCAAACCAAGACAAGGACACTTCTTTAAACCGACCAAGTTCAAGTAGAACAGGGTCTACATTTAACCCAGTTGTTTCAGATAGACTTGATGCCGAGGCTCTTCACAAGTTGCCACCAGAGGTTTCTCCACCCTTGCCGACTACCAAGGAACCCGTGATCACCAGGAGTGGAAGAGTCGTCAAGCCATCATCAAGATATAAAGACATGATTCCTTTCATCTAAAGGAAGGAGGGAATGTAGTATTCTGTGTTTTAAAATATATATAGATCATCATCATAAACAATAATAATACGATGTATAATGTAAACAACGTGTTGATGTAAAAATATAAATATAAAGTGTAATAAATAATTTGTAATAATAATTTCATCTGGTGAGTAATGTTTAATTAAATAATAACTATACAACAATAACTATACAACATGCGGATAATCCTCAAATGTCGTTTTACAATCATAAGCCGCATTATATTGTATTTTAAATAAGTTTATTCAAAACATCGTTTGATAAATAAAAAATACCTTATTTAAAATAATATATTACGTAATACAAAAAGTTGTAAATGAAAATTTGTAATTAATAAAATTAATTCATTAATTGAAGTTTATTATTAAGCTAGATTGTGGAATAATTGCAATGCAGATTGAAAAGGTATACACCGATAAAATTAATTGCAAAAAGTTTCTTTATTTTAAATAAATAGTTTTAATAAGGTATTTTTTATTTATTAAACGATGTTTTGAATAAACTTATTTAAAATATTAAATTACGAAATTTAAAAAGTTGTAAATGGAATTTGTAAAAAAAAAAAGAAAAAAATGGAAAATTAATTCATTAATTGTAGAATATATATATTACTAAAAAATTAAATAGTTTTTTTATTTAAAATAAAGAAACTTTTTGCAATTAATTTTATCGGTGTATACCTTTTCGAAGTTTATTATTGTCTTATAACTTTGTTTCTTAAGCTTCTAACGTTGAATTCCATGTTGGCTGAAGTATTGATAGAAAGGAAAGGACAATTTTGACCAAAAGTATCCTGCAGGAAGTATGAATCCTCCATTCCAGACACAATTAATGTGACGACAGCTAATTCGACGCAATTATAATTCCCTGTTATTTTCTTCATTAAATATCTTTTCCGCAGGTTTCTTACAAAAAAAAAAAACGACTTGAGGAACATTCTTTTTAGTCGTCTGGGTCAGAAGTTTAAAGGAATGTCATGGGGAAGGCTGGTTAAACCGTTTGGTTTTCGACCACTACGACCCGGGTTCGATTCCCGCATTGGACACTTTTTTTCTGTTTAAAAAAAAAAAAAAAAATGCTCCAATGGCCCCCGATTCTTGCAAAAGTCCAACCCCACCAGCGAGTGCAAGTAACCAAACGGGGCTCTGGCACATTTGTAAGTGCAAAGTCGAACTGCTTTTCACATGTGTATACATGTGGTGCACTTACAGTAAAAGCAGTCGCTAACTACCCACCATGATTATCATGGCTTTGAGATAAGAAAGAAGAAGTAGAAGGAAGGAATGTCGACAAAGTAAACTTTCCAAAATTTTAGGAAAAATGGAAGATATGTTAAAATATTTTTTTTTTAAATAGAGCAATCCATAAATAAATCTTTAATTAAAAAGACATATATTGGATCAAAATATCATTTATTTTACCAATATTTCAGTTGGCTGAACGCCAACCTTTATCAAGGTGTTATAACATATTTAATGTGTGTCAACAACAAACTCAGAGCCACATAACGTCAACAGAAAAAAAAAAAAGTTAAAATATATTTAATTGATTTATTCTATGACATTTAAGGTACACCCATACCTCGCTTTGCGTCGGGGTTAGGTTCCAAAAAAAAAAAAAAAAAAACACGACGCAAATTGAAACGTCGCAAAGTGAAAGTATGTGAAGGCGCAATCAAAAACAAAAGTGTTGTCATATTTTAGGGAAAAAAATTAAAGACTCGAATCCAAAACAACGCAACTTCGAAAATCTAACGACGCACAGTGAAAATCAGTAAAAATTAAGAAGCGACGCAACTTCGAAAAAAACGCAAAACGAAACGACGCAAAGCGAGGTATTGGTGTATTGTGAATGGTATCTTACTGTTTATACTATTGTCAATTTACCCCTCTGGTTCTTTGTTACAACGCTGCTTCCTCTTTCGTGGATCACCTAACCCTGGCTCCTTCACTTCACCTCAACAGCTCTACCCTGCAGACAGACCAAAGACCCTCTGAGAACCACCACTCACATGGATCTCTTTTCCTTTGGCAGTATCTCTCGGCCACTGGTGGGGGGACACGAGAGACTTACCAGAAGCTACTGTGGTGTTGGCGAGAGTCATAACTGCAACAAGTCCGCTAACCCTCCTCTTTTATTGTCATCTTTAATCCACATTACATAAAAACTCGAATATCAATTAACAAGTATTTAAAATAACACAATTATTAACTTACCCAATTAAGAGAATCTATATGGGGCAAGTCCCTAATAAAGGCTTTTGTGTGTGTAATTAACAGGTATTTACAGTAATTTTACATCCCAGAGCCAATATCAACGGATATTTACAATGTTTTCTATGAAAAAACAATAGGAAAAAATAAAAAGGTCAGGTGTTGATATTAAAAATAAAAAAGGCATATCCTGACCAGGAGCACATGTGCTTTACAGAAGGCAGAGCGCCATCTGGTGGAAAAGAAATCAACTAAACATTGATTTAACCTGTTCCCTGATATTTGGCCAACCCAATTTCTTGATAAAGCGATCTGATAAAACCATTCAAGAAATTCTGTTCCACCATATGGCGCTCTGCCTTCTGAAAAGCACATGTGCTCCTGGTCAGGATATGCCTTTTTATTTTTAATGTTTTCAATATGTAAGCCTTGACGTGTAGCCCTGTATCGATGTTTCCAGGAAATAAAGCTTCGTCTTAGAATATCTTGATCAAGACCATCCCAACAGTCTTTAACAACCTTCCAGAGACCATCTAGCGTCTTCGGTTTTCTAGATCTAAGAGCAGTTTTCAGTAAGCCAAAAACACAAAAATTCATAGAAGCCAAGTCTGGGAATTTTTCAAGGATGTGTCTAAAAGGGATGTACGAAATTCCGGTTTCATCCATCTTTTCATCCAGGTATCGACGTGTTGAACGTGATGTATGACTCGTAGCTTTATCCTGGTGCAGCCACATGGATCTTGAGTCACTTGGATACAAAAACGGGATTTCATTGTCGAATAATGGGTCTAAGTCTTTGTTATATTTGATAATTTATCTTGACATTTGGATCCTTCTTCTTTATAGGAAGCTTACCATTGTAGAAGAAACTTCCAACGATCATGAAACCCTTTGAGAAACTTTCCTTACATTGCTTGACCCAGTTCTGAAAGGTATTTATTTGAGAGTTAGCGTAGTAAATGGGTTGGTTGCTATCTTTGAGGTAAACCCGTGTCCAGTGTAACAGCATTATTCCATTTTTTACCTGCCAGGTACTTTTCACGAAGGGCCCTAAGCTAGATTGCCTAGACCGAAGTTTGTATTCCAATCTCCAACTTGGATCTATGTTGGTGGACAACCTACCTTTTCAAATACTCTGGAGGTATTATTGTGGGTGTTAAATTTCAGCGTTTAATTGAGAATTTGATATTTCGGCTTAGAGCTCTATGTCCCCCTAGGGACACTTGCACTTTAAACATAAACATAAATTTTGAAAGAAAAGAAAAAATATATATTTTAAATATGTACAGAATTAATATGTAAGTTAGTTAGATGAAAAGATAAAAAAAAATATCAACACAATTGATATATGTACAAAGGGTTGGTATGTAAATTTAGTAAAAATGAAATCAAATTGTAAAGTATTGTGTGTATTTTCGAGAAAAGCAATTTACAGAGAATTTGATATCGAACTTACAAAGATTGTGTGTTCTAAGATACAGCGCGCACGTGTTGTCAAATTATTTGACAAACAGCAGTTTTAATCTTCTCAGTTATGAAGGAAGAATGTTGTTTATTTGTTAAGTGAACTCCCACGTCATTGGACCAATGTGGCCATGTTTGTACATAAAAGAGGGTTGAAACGGAATGCGAGGTGTCGTGGAGTGGTGTTCGAGTGGAGACGCTTAAAGGGTTCTCTGTGTGTTTGTCTGGTGATCTGGTATACCTGTGTAACCCCGCTCCTTATCAACGCTGCAAATAAATAATAAGTACTATTTTTATTTTATTTAACAAATCGTGAGTTTTTTATTTATCTCCTTTTTTGTTGTTGGTGTTGTACTCTTGAGTGTACGTTTTTCTGTGTATTAAGTTACTCTTACTGTAGACCCTAGTTTATTGTTTTTGTGTGATAACCCGTAACTTTTGTCATCGAATATGTGAGTGTTAAATTTCAGTGATTAATTGAGAAGTTTAATATCGAACCTACAAAGATTGGGTGTTCTAAGAGACAGCGCGGATGTTACAGGAGTGTAGAGTAGAACGTGTGATGTCACGGAATACCTAAGATTCCAGCCAGAGCCCAACAGCCAATCAGCTGCGAGCAGGTGTCTCACGGGTTGAAATCGTTTGTAAACATCGACATCGGAAGTGAACCCTTTGTGGCCACCGCCTCTTCCGGTGTCGTCACTTCCTGCATGGCTCTAGGAGATTGCCCCCGCTGTCAGGTGTCATACACATCTGTCCTTACCTCCCTAGCTGTACACATGTCACCAACTACCTGTTCTTTTTTATCTTAAAAAATTGCTATTCTTTGTAACTCCTCCATTGCCGGTCCCAATCCCCGATGTAAAAGGAGGAGAGGGATCAGTAACAAGCTCACTACAATTATAGATTACAATTATACATTATAGATCTTCCGTAGAATTGTTTTAAAATGTAAGACCACAAATTCCTGAGACCATTTCCCCATGTTTCACGTGACTGCTAGCAGGAACTGAATTTCAACACCGCCCCCTCCTTGCCAGGAAAGAAAACCACTTCCTGTATACCTCCACTGAAAGTGACAGAAGTGTGGATGAAAGAGCGGCTGGCTTCAAGAAACTGAGAGCCAGTATAATTTGGACATCAGAGAAATATCCTTAAGACAAGGAAAAAAATCTACAAAAGGTGAATGTACTCCCATATACACTCATGGACAACACTTAAGGAAGTTGTATCTTTTAGCATGTATATTGGGATTCAGACAATAACTCTGAAAGATACACTCATGGACAAAACTTAAGGAAGTTGTACCTTTTAGCATGTATATCGGGATTCAGAGAATAACTCTGAAAGATACACTCATGGACAAAACTTAAGGAAGTTGTACCTATATTATACAAACTTTCTACAATCCTTACTGCGATAAATAAAATATTGAGATGGAAGGCTCATCAGTGGTGTACCTGACAAAAGTCACTATTACAGGTTAACACACAAAGTTACAATAAACTAGGGCCTACCGTAAGAATAACTAACACCCAGAAAAGCGCACAACGCGTACAACAGCAACAATAAAAAGGAGCAAAAAAATCACGAATTGTTATATAAAAACAAAACAGTACTTTTATTGTAGCCTTGGTAGGGATCGGACTGAGGTCACACAGGTATGTGAGGAGATCACCAGACACGGATAAATGCAGAGAACACTTTAAACGTCTCCACACAAAAATACACTACACTGGCCTGCTTGCAATACCATAGCCCCCTCTTATATACAAACATGGCCACATTCGTCCAATGACGTGAGAGATTGGTTCACTAACAAACAAACAAAAAAAAAATCTTCCCACCTAAAACTGTAAATTAACAGAAAGCAATAACGCGCCATTCATACATATAAAATGAAAGGAATTAAAAGCACGAATGTTTCTTTTATACATAATACAAACTTCTACTGTCCTTATTGCGATGAACAAATATATTGGAAAGACTTAACTCATCAGTGGTGAACCCTTCCAGCGGTTTCGCCAATTTAATCCACCAGACCGCTTCTCAGAGCTCCAATACTGTATTGGATCATTCTGCTTATATATGCAGCACTGAAGGGTGGAATCTTAGAAATGGGTTTCAAGAAAACTATGGACATAAGCTTATAGGACAGTAAATTACATTCAAATATTTTCATTGAGCAAAGCTCTTCCGCAAACAATAAAGACAAGGTCAGTTAGGCATAAATTAACACAAAGCAATAACACGCCATCTATACATATAAAATGAAAGGATTTAACAAGGTTTTGACAATACCTTCTCTTATACCAATCATATATTGGCTGAACGCAGACGAATTCGTACTTCCGAGAAAATCAAAGATTAATCTCTACAGAAGAAAAGCTATATATGTTCGTGAAATACTTTAAAGGTAACTATCTGACCTTGACCTGATGATAAAGTAATGGTGTTCTGAAATAGAGGTCGTCTGCCTATATTTGACAAATGGTTTTGAGATGGATAACGCCCTCTTACAGTTTGAACTACGGTAGATATATCTGGGTTACCCATTCATTCCTCAAATATAGAACTCAAGAAGCTATTAAACATAAGGTAAACATAAAACCAAATAAATAATGTGTGACGTTTCGGTAACAGCGTTGTTATAAAGTTGTGTCCCAAAAGTTAGTGTTTTTCTTAAAACATTGTTTTGTTCTTATTAATTGGCGAATAATATTATTACGGCGAATACATAATACAATTACTTTATATATAATACAAAAAATATATACATAACGGCGAATAATATTGGTATTTCAAATTTTTTTTTTACGAACTTTCGGTAACAGCGTTGTTACCATCTTCAGACAAAAGTACTGAACAAAATAAACAAATAGTGTGTGACCTTTCGGTAACAGCGTTGTTACCATCTTCAGACAAAAGTACTGATAAAAATAAATAAATAGTGTGTGACGTTTTGGCAACAGCGTTGTTACCATCTTCAGACAAAATTACTGAACAAAATAAACAAATAGTGTGTGACGTTTCGGTAACAGCGTTGTTACCATCTTCAGACAAAAGTACAAGTTAATCCAGCCTTTTTTACGAGTATACTCGTATTATCTAATGATTTAAATATGGATTGGTCTATTTTCAAAAACATATATATATGCTTTCTTATTATATTTTACATTATTAATATTCAAAACTATTATAGACGCGTATGATTCTTTTTAAAAATAAACAATTACTACTGTCCTTACTGCAATGGGAAAATTAAAGGGATGTCCTGGCTCATCAGTGGTGAACCCTCCCAGTGGTTTCGCCAGTTTAATCTACCATACCGCTGTTATATTGCATTTTTCGATCTTCCTTTTATAGTGATACTGATGTTAGACTCTTGTAAGAGTTCACCTAAAATACCCATTCCAAGAGTCTATCAACAGTATCACTATAAAAGGAAGTTCGAAAATGCAATATAACAGCGGTATGGTAGATTAAACTGGCGAAACCACTGGGAGGGTTCACCACTGATGAACCAGGCCCTCCCTTTAATTTTTACATTACAGTAAGGACAGTAGAAATTGTTTAATTTTAAAAAGAATCATACGCGTCTATAATAGTTTTAAATATTCATAACAGATGGAGCGCTAAAGCATCATAATATTTTACATAATTTGTTGGGTTTCAATCAAAAAGTTTGTGATTTCCTGCAAAGAACTGGGCGAGCGTGACCAAGATTGTTCAGACCCGCTGACCGCCTCCAGTCACTGAGGAAACAGGAAGTATCTTGGGCGAGGCGATCCATTTGGTCAGAGGTCAGAGGTCAAAACGGCAATATGAGACTGTGAGAACGGCCCGGTACAACGTCTGAATGGAAGATTACAGCATTGTCTAGAGACACCACGCTCTTTCAAATCATTAAACCTTCTTCTTCAATATAGAAGATATTATACGCATAAAAACTTCAATAAAAAAGCTTAATCTTTAGTATTAATATAACATTTTACTTTTCTCTCTCCATCTTTTTTCTCTTATCTTTATTGCTAAGGCACAATTTGGATTATAGATTATAAACACAAGGTAATAAGACCAAATCCAAATAAATAAATAGTGTGTGACGTTTCGGTAACAGCGTTGTTACCATCTTCAGACAAAAGTACTGAATAAGAAATTTTACCACAGCATGTTTTAAATAGTTCCTGTTATCAAGTGTGTAAACAAGATAACAGATAAGAAGAAGATATTTATCTGAGAAACACAGAATATTATTATTTATATAAAAATAAATCTAACAATAATATTCTGTGTTTCTCAGATAAATATCTTCTTCTTATCTGTTATCTTGTTTACACATTTGATAACAGTAACTACATGCTGTGGTAAAATTTCTCATTCAGTACTTTTGTCTGAAGATGGTAACAACACTGTTACCGAAACGCCACACACTATTTATTTATTTGGATTTGGTCTTATTACCTTCTCTTATCTTTATCTTTTTTCGTAGATCGCGAAATACGTGGTATCGCTGGAGACCCATTGGAGATCTTCCATCAAACTCTGCAGCGGTGATGCCATGTACATATTCATTGTACATAACATATATTTTATTGTGTTTTTTATTTTACTTCTTTTTTTATATAAATTATTTTTTAATATCTACTTGAATAGTGCGGACTGTGCACTTTTGCCTATATTTTAACGGGATATCAATAAAACTATGTCATTTGTCGCTCTCTATCTCTCTCTCTGTTTTGCTTGTGAATGGATTCTTAACTTGAAAATTTTGTGTGTCTAATATATTTCTCTTTTTCTTTAATATAGGGGGCTCAGTTTCCATGTCGACCCTAGCTCGACACAAGACCTGCTGGATCATTTTACCTTGTCGACAAGAGGTCGACACAGGTCCGCAAAGGGTTAATGGTATAAGAAAACAAACAGAAGAGAGAATTGAATAGAGGAATAACACCTTTAAAATGTATTTCTTGAAAATAAAGATACTTCTGCCAGTAAATCTTTTTATTATCTCGATGTTTCGACAATTTTTTTTTTGTCTTCGTCAGGAGCAAACAAAAATTAAAACATTTGGCAAGGCGTTAAAATTATTCTAAAGTTCCAAGGGCGTTCTCACGCGATATTCCAAATTTTGTACAACATCTAAATCACGAGTCAAAAAACAAATATTTAACTCACAAAAGACTATGATCTTTTAAATAAATTATAATATACATATATATGAAAAAATAATATAAAATACTCATTTCTTGATTTCTCAAGGAGCCACTTAACCAAAATATTTTAATAAATATATAGCGTAAATATATCATAATATAATTGTTCTAGTAAAAATGACTCAATTTGATATTTGCGGAAGAGCGATTGCTCGAAGCATATTATATATTTATAATTGTATGTAATTCTACTGTCCTCAAAGCTTATGTCCATATTTCATCTAAAATACCCATTCCAAGAGTCTAGCAACAGTATCACTATTAAAGGAAGATCAAAAAAGGCAATATAACAGCGGTATGGTAGATTAAACTGGCGAAACCGCTGAGAGGGTTCACCACTGATGAGCCAGGCCCTCCTATTAATTTTCTATTGCAGTAAGGGCAGTAGAAATTTTTAATTTTTAAAAGAATCATACGTAGTATGAGAGCTTCATCTGTGCTTCCTTTCTGTGTATCTATCCTTCCTGGTTAGAGAGAGAGGTGTCCTCTTACTGGAGAGTTGCTAAATACAGTAGAACTACCTCTCTATAAAGGACAACCCTTAGTTACAGAGCCAAAGTGTCCTTTAGGGAGAGATGTCCTCTTACTTGAGAGTTGCTAAATAGTAAAAATGATAATTTTGCAAATGAAAACTGTTCTTTGTAGAGAGGTATCCGCTAGCGGGGTGTCCACTAAAAGGAGGTTCTACTGTATAATCAGTCTAAAAGATGATTTTCCCATCTGTTATGCCAATGATTTCACTACCAAGGGTAATAGGTTTGTATAAACTGGCGAAACTACGGACTGCACACAGAGAGACATGTTGACAAGGAAGTCCTCTGTGTTTGCCAGACAGATTCATTCAGGGTGTTCCAGGTCAATGCACCTCACTCTCAAACCTCCAACCACGAAAAGCTCTCACCTTTTAAACAAACCTATTATGTTATGCTCTATCAGGTTTGAAAACTTGGAAAGGAAATATAAGATTGGGGAATGTTATCTGCCAAATGGTGAGGTTGGAAATTCCTCAGAGAGTTTCACCGCCTGCACCACGCTGACGAGGGCCAACAGCCCGAAACGCGTACGTGTTTAGATTTTCTTTATCAATCAAGAATGGGTATTTGGACCAATTCTAGAATAATTGAAAAAAAAATCATAGAATAGTTGATATTTATTCCGATAGATGGCGCTAGCCATCAGCAGATTTCAATTGCACGATAAGGAGATGTCTTTTTTTCTTTCTAATTTCACAGATAGAGTTTTAATTGAGAGTCAGTAAGAGTTTTACGTTTACAATATATTAAGGAGAAAATATATGACACACGAAAGACGAAAGAAACGTTATACGAAACAAAGTCATTAATTTAATAGTTTCACCTCCTGATCTCCCCCTTACAACCACCATGAGCGAAAATTGTCACAGTACCTAAGCAGCAAAAAAGAAATTGTCATCACCCAAGCTGACAAAGTAGGACAGACAGTCATCCTTGATCGGGCGGACTACAACAGCAAAATGCTCAAAATCCTAGAGGACCGAACCACATTCCACCCCATAGCTGAAAGTGTTAAAATTTCTGCGTACAAATCATTCAAAAAAGAATTGAAAAAGATGAATACCGACCACATAATCACAGACGACGAACTTAAAGAATTCCTATCTAATCTGTCCAGCCCACACACTGAACCTTATATTTACGGCCTCCCAAAAACACACAAACCAGAAACTCCCTTGCGTCCTATAATGGCCTTTTTCTCTTCTCCAACAGCCCCCCTTTCCAGATTCATAGCCAACTTTCTAAAACCGTTCGTCCGATTGCAAAATGCTCTATTCCCCATACCCAACGCTCAAACCTTTGTGGGAGAAGTCTTAAAAATCAAACCTGAATCTGACCGCAACATGGTGTCTTTTGACGTACAATCCTTATACCCCAGCCTTCCACATGCTCTGATCATAAGGGATACAGAAGAACTACTGCAGGAACATCATATTGATACAGATATTATACAAAAAATCACACAACTTATTTCCTTATGTCTGAATAACTGCATATTTTCATATAACTCCAAATCATACAGGCAGGCAAAAGGGTCCCCAAGGGGAAGCCCTCTATCTACTACAATAGCAGAAATCTCAATGCGCGCAATAGACCGATGGATCACCGCCAAGTTCCCCCGGGACATATTCTTTTGGCGCAGGTATATCGATGATGCACCACCACCCAAACCGAAAACATCCTCAACAGTCTAAACAATTATCACCCTGATCTCCACTTCACCGTTGAAAAAGAGAACAATAATATCCTTCCGTTTCTTGACATAAAAATTATCCGTGACCAGCATGAATTCCACACCACCGTTTATTATAAACCATCTTTCCGCCCTAATTACGTTTAGTACTCGTCCTTCTGCCCAATCAGTCACAAGATCAATACAGTCATTGCACTTTCAAAACGAATACATACCCCCTGTTCCCTCCAGAAGTACAAGACCCTTGAAACACAAAACATAATAGCTAACCTCAAAAACTGTGCATACCCAATGTCCTTTATATTACGACACTTTTACGACTCATCTAAAAAGATACAGCCTCCAGTATACAGATCAATTTGCAGTATGCCATATTCACCTTTAGCATCTACCATAGCCAGATTCTTATTAAAATTCGGAATTAAAACCTACTTCACCTGCGCACCTACCACAGGATCCCTTCTCCGAAACCAGATAATGAAACTCAATTATAATGAACCTCACAGTACGGCACGTGGGTGACACTGGAAGACAGGTCAATATCAGAATTCACGAGCACAAAAGAAATATTGATAACCGAGACCATAGATCCTTAAAATTCAGCATATCAACGAAACTGGTTATTCCTTCAACATTGCATCACCCAAAATTCATTATTCCAATATCTCCAGCAAACATCAAAGACTAGTCATCGAATCCCTCCTGTGAAGCAAATTCCACAGCCTTAATAGAAAAATCGATTTACCGGAAATTTACAATGTATTATTCCCTGCAGCCACCAAACCCCTAACCGTACCATGAACTCTGAGACCGCAAATTCAATGGTTATTCTGTCCTGTGTTTCCAAAATATGCCATATTCTTTGTCTTATTCCATATCAGTTCATATTGTAGACATTCAAATTCTCTATATATGTATACTTAAATTTCCGTTTTATTGTTTTATTCACTATGTAAATCAGCTTTTTGCATAACTGTAGTATATTTTCGGCTTCTTTGTGTGTATATATATGGATTAGATCCGAAAACGTCAGTAGCGTAATTTTCCTGTCGAAGGGCGGTCGAGCCCGAAAGCTTGAAATATATTTTTTTTTTTGCTAAAAATACTCATCCCTCAAGCTTATTGATTTTTTAACATATATGAAAAGTGTTTTTTTTTTTTAATCTCAAGTTTTTAAACAAAGGATTAAAGTGTAAAATACTTTTAAGTGTACCTACATTATACGAGGTGTGTTCAAAATGTATCGCGAATTTTGAATTTTCGCGGGTTACGTATATTCGAATTTCGATACTTTTTGTGGCTTTATGTTGGTACTCATGTCTCTCACTTATGCCGACAAGCTCGGCCATTTTGAATGTTCACTTAATTGTTGACAGCTGCTTTGCTTGCAGGTGTTTTGGATCGTCTTCGATTTTTACCTATAAAAAAAAATGGATCAAAGAACCTGTATAAAATTTTGTGTGAAAAACGAAATTTAGTGCGCGGATGCATTCCGAATGTTGACTGTGGCATACGGAGAAGCTACCTTGGACCGAAGCAACGTTTATCGGTGGTACAAAATATTCTCAGAAGGCCGAGAAGATATGAACGACGAAGAGCGTGCCGGACGCCCGAGCACTTCAACAACAGACGAAAAAATTAATGAAGTGGAGAAAATGATATTGGCCAATCGTCGAATCACCGTTAGAGAAGTTGCTGAGGACCTAAACATATCGATTGGCTCGTTCAATTCGATTTTTATCAATGATTTGGGCATGAGACGGGTCGCCGCGAAATTCGTACCAAAATTGCTCAATTGCGACCAAAAACAGCATCGCATGAACATTGCTAATGAGATGTTGGACTCTGTCCGCGACGACCCAAATTTGCTCCAGAGGGTCATAACTGGTGACGAAGCGTGGGTTTATGGTTATGACGTGGAAACCAAAGCTCAATCATCTCAATGGAAGCTGCCGCACGAACCAAGACCGAAAAAAGCGCGCCAAGTTCGGTCGAATGTGAAAGTTTTGCTGACAGTTTTCTTCGATTGCAGGGGCGTGGTACATCATGAGTTCTTGCCACAGGGTAGAACGGTCAATAAGGAATATTACCTGCAAGTTATGCGCAATTTGCGCGAAGCAATCCGCCAGAAACGCCCGGATTTGTGGAAGAACAAAAATTGGCTTTTGCACCACGATAACGCCCCTGCTCACACATCGTTGCTTGTGTGCGACTTTTTGGCCAAAAACAACACACTAATGATGCCGCGCAGCCACCGTATTCCCCAGATCTGGCCCCCTGTGACTTTTTCTTGTTCCCTAAACTGAAGAGGCCCATGAAAGGACGACGTTACGCTACGCTTGACGAGATAAAGACGGCATCGAAGGAGGAGCTGAAAAGATAAAAAAAAAATGATTTTTTGAAGTGCTTCGAAGATTGGAAAAACCGTTGGCACAAGTGTATAAATGTATTAAAATTACAAATATATTCTCACAATGAGTATCTTTTTTATTAAAAAAACGCTAGCTTTCAAGTGTTAATCGCTCTTCAACGGGCTTACTATAATATTGACTTTACCCCACCATTTCAGTTATAAATATCCACGCTGCGCGCGTTTGTTTTTTATAAATATTTCTGGTGGGATAAAGTCGATATTATAGTAACCCCGTTGAAGAGCGATTAACGCTTGAAATCTAGCGTTTTTTAAATAAAAAAGATACTCATTGTGAGAATATATTTGTAATTTTAATACTTTTTTCACAATTTTATCATGAATATATAAATATATTATTTTCCATAAAAAAAAACTGTTGAAACGATCCTGAATATGGTTTATATAAAATAAAGGTAACCTCTCCCGTCAAAATAGACGCTAAAACCAAGTGCCATCTATTGAACGTCTCTGAAAATTAGCGGACTTATGTCGACGCTTTGGCAGTGTCAAGATTCCATTAGATCCCTTGTAGACCTCATGGAATAAAGTCCGCCCTAAACTGTTTAACAAAAGAGCGATTTCACAAAATGCACTTTCAATATAATTTAATTTGAAAAAGAACAATAAAATTCAGGTAAGGAGTTTATTTTAAATTAGATTTTTGAAAGTTTTCGAGCAAATATTTCTGTTCTTCAACGGGTGAATACTTCTATGTACAATATATAGATGAACTTTGTACAGTATCTTTATATTGTACATAGAAATATTTGCCCGTTAAAAAACAGTAATTTAGATAAAAAAAAACCTGCAAAAACCAAAATATAAAGTAACTTTTTACCTGAATTTTATTGTTCTTTTTTCAAATAATTTCTAGGTATAACCATTGCTCACATATAGATGGAAATTTTGCCTGGAGGATATTCATCTAAAAGAGATAAAGGTCGCCTCTCCCGTCAAAATAGACGTCAAAACCAGACGCCATCTATTGACCGTCACCACAAACTAGTGGCCTCAGGTCGGTGACAAAGCCACAACACCAGCTTTGGTAAACAGAGAAGTGTCCACCTAGAGACCATGGTTTCTGGCTAATGGCCCTCGTCAGTCTAGGGCGGACTTTATTCCATGAGGTCTACAAGGGATCTAATGGAATCTTGACACACTGCCAAAACGTCGACATAAGTCCTCTAATTTTCAGAGACGTTCAATAGATGGCACTTGGTTTTAGCGTCTATTTTGAAGGGAGAGGTTACCTTTATTTTATATAAACCAATTTTCTCCCTATAAAATTTCTCTCTTTTATATATATAGAAAGAATGAGAAATACATTTTTAATATAAATAATCAATCAAAATAAATATGAATAAATAATCAAATAATAATTTATTGTTAGAAACAAATAATACTTACAAATTTTATTGATAGATAGCATTCAAAATTATACATTCATGGACAAAACTTTTTTTTTTTCTTTAAGGAGACAGAGGTTGTTCACACTTGGTTATCTCGTGTATCTTCAATAAAGGTCACTCTAATATCTTTCAGAGTTATTGTCTGAATCCCGATATACATTTTAAAAGGTACAACTTCCTTAAGTTTTGTCCATGAGTGTATCTTTCAGAGTTATTGTTTGAATCCAGATATACATGCAAAAAGGTACAACTTCCTTAAGTTTTGTCCATGAGTGTATCTTTCAGAGTTATTGCCTCAATTCCGATATACATGCTAAAAGGTACAACTTGCTTAAGTTTTGTCTATGAGTGTATCTTTGAGAGTTATTGTCTGAATCCCGATATACATGCTGAAAGGTACAACTTCCTTAAGTTTTGTTTATGAGTGTATCTTTCAGAGTTATTGCCTCAATTCCGATATACATGCTAAAAGGTACAACTTCCTTAAGTTTTGTCCATGAGTGTATCTTTCAGAGTTATTGTCTGAATCCCGATATACATGCTAAAAGGTACAACTTCCTTAAGTTTTGTCCATGAGAGTATCTTTCAGAGTTATTGCCTCAATTCCAATATACATGCTAAAAGGTACAACTTCCTTAAGTTTTGTCCATGAGTGTATCTTTCAGAGTTATTGTCTGAATCCCGATATACATGCTAAAAGGTACAACTTCCTTAAGTGTTGTCCATGAGTGTATCTTTCAGAGTTATTGTCTGAATCCCGATATACATGCTAAAAGGTACAATTTACTAAGTTTTGTCCATGAGTGTATCTTTCAGAGTTATTGTATCAATCCCGATATACATGCTAAAAGGTACAACTTCCTTAAGTTTTGTCCATGAGTGTATCTTTCAGAGTTATTGTCTGAATCCCGATATACGAGGTGTGTTCAAAAAGTATCGCGACTTGTGTGTTTTTTCAAATATTATTTATTTATTCATGAATACCTATTTTGTCCCCTTCAAAGTAATCCCCATGAGATATTATACACTTGTGCCAACGGTTTTTCCAATATTAGAAGCACTTCAAAAAAGCATTTTTAAATTTTTTTTTCAGCTCCTCCTTCGATGCCGTCTTTATCTCGTCAAGCGTAGCGTAACGTCGTCCTTTTGGGCCTCTTCAGTTTAGGGAACAAGAAAAAGACACAGGGGGCCAGATCTGGGGAATACGGTGGCTGCGGAATCATTAGTGTGTTGTTTTTGGCCAAAAAGTCGCGCACAAGCAACGATGTGTAAGCAGGGGCGTTATCGTGGTGCAAAAGCCAATTTTTGTTCTTCCACAAATCCGGGCGTTTCTGGCGGATTGCTTCGCGCAAATTGCGCATAACTTGCAGGTAATATTCCTTATTGACCGTTCTACCCTGTGGCAAGAACTCATGATGTACCACGCCCCTGCAATCGAAGAAAACTGTCAGCAAAACTTTCACATTCGACCGAACTTGGCGCGCTTTTTTCGGTCTTGGTTCGTGCGGCAGCTTCCATTGAGATGATTGAGCTTTGGTTTCCACGTCATAACCATTAACCCACGCTTCGTCACCAGTTATGACCCTCTGGAGCAAATTTGGGTCGTCGCGGACAGAGTCCAACATCTCATTAGCAATGTTCATGCGATGCTGTTTTTGGTCGCAATTGAGCAATTTTGGTACGAATTTCGCGGCGACCCGTCTCATGCCCAAATCATTGATAAAAATCGAATGGCACGAGCCAATCGATATGTTTAGGTCCTCAGCAACTTCTCTAACGGTGATTCGACGATTGGCCAATATCATTTTCTCCACTTCATTAATTTTTTCGTCTGTTGTTGAAGTGCTCGGGCGTCCGGCACGCTCTTCGTCGTTCACATCTTCTCGGCCTTCTGAGAACATTTTGTACCACCGATAAACGTTGCTTCGGTCCAAGGTAGCTTCTCCGTATGCCACAGTCAACATTCGGAATGCATCCGCGCACTTAATTTCGTTTTTCACACAAAATTTGATAGAGGTTCTTTGATCCATTTTTTTTAATAGGTAAAAATCGAAGACGATCCAAAACACCTGCAAGCAAAGCAGCTCTCAACAATTAAGTGAACAATCAAAATGGCCGAACTTGTCGGCATAAGTGAGAGACATGAGTACCAACATAAAGCCACAAAAAGATCGAAATTCGAATATACGTAACCCGCGTATATTCAAAAGTCGCGATACATTTTGAACACACCTCGTACATGCTAAAAGGTACAACTTCCTTAAGTTTTGTCCATGAGTGTATCTTTCAGAGTTATTGTCTGAATCCCGATATACATGCTAAAAGGAAAAACTTCCTTAAGTTTTGTCCATGAGTGTATCTTTCAGTTATTGTCTCAATCCCGATATACATGCTAAAAGGTAAAACTTCCTTTAGTTTTGTCCATGAGTGTATCTTTCAGAGTTATTGACTGAATCCCGATATACATGCTAAAAGGTAAAACTTCCTTAAGTTTTGTCCATGAGTGTATCTTTCAGTTATTGTCTCAATCCCGATATACATGCTAAAATTTACAACTTCCTTAAGTTTTATCCATGAGTGTATCTTTCAGAGTTATTGACTGAATCCCGATATACATGCTAAAAGGTAAAACTTCCTTAAGTTTTGTCCATGAGTGTATCTTTCAGAGTTATTTTCTGAATCCCGATATACAGGCTAAAAGGTACAGCTTCCTTAAGTTTTGTCCATGAGTGTATCTTTAAGAGTTATTGACTGAATCCCGATATACATGCTAAAAGGTACAACTTCCTCAAGTTTTGTACATGAGTGTATCTTTCAGAGTTATTGTCTGAATCCCGATATTCATGCTAAAAGTACAACTTCCTCCAGTTTTGTCCATTAGTGTATCTTTCAGAGTTATTGTCTGAATCTCGATATTCATGCTAAAAGGTACAACTTTCTTAAGTTTTGTCCATGAGTGTATCTTTCAGAGTTATTGCCCGAATCTCGATATACATGCTAAAAGGTACAACTTCCTCAAGTTTTGTCCATGAGTGTATATTTAAGAGTTATTGTCTGAATCCCGATATACATGCTAAAAGGTACAACTTCCTCAAGTTTTGTCCATGAGTGTATCTTTCAGAGTTATTGTCTGAATCCCGATATTCATGCTAAAAGGTACAACTTCCTCAAGTTTTGTCCATGAGTGTATCTTTCAGAGTTATTGTCTGAATCCCGATATTCATGCTAAAAGGTACAACTTCCTCAAGTTTTGTCCATGAGTGTATCCTTCAGAGTTATTGTCTGAATCCCGATATTCATGCTAAAAGGTACAACTTCCTCAAGTTTTGTTCATGAGTGTATCTTTCAGAGTTATTGTCTGAATCCCGATATTCATGCTAAAAGGTACAACTTCCTCAAGTTTTGTTCATGAGTGTATGCCTTTTTGATCTCTTTCTTTCTCCAAAATAAAAGAAACAACGGTGTATTTATAAATTATAAACTTGTATATATCCTTCTTTTTTTAAATAGAGTTTAAGTGTTTTCTACCCTCTCCCATAACATACAGGGATCTATATATAAAAAGGAGAGATAGAGAATACCTATATGTATATTATGGTGGAGATGCTGGGTAGCTTCTTCCCTATGGGAGCTGTGACCCACAGCTAGCAATTATTGTAGATACTGACAAGGATCTGACGTGCTTCTGCCAAGGATTCCATCGAAGTCTTGGAACTTTGTCCCTAGTACTTTGCGTCCTTTTTCTTGCGGGGTGAAGAGCGGCTTTGTCGTCGTATCGTTGTCTATAGGGACATCGTCATCTTCGAGGGAAGTCTTGGCTTTAGCACGACGGTGGAATCCTGGTGTCAGTCTCTGAAAATGTAGATCACAGCACCCATGGCTTCAAGGTCTTCTCGGCGGTCTTAAGTTTGTCTTCCCTAACTTACCCAGCATCTCCACCAAAATGACACGTGGAAAATTAGGGAAGATAAAAACTTCAGGAGGAGACAACAATTTATTTCAGGCAAGGACAAACTATGAATAGTAAACAAAAGATAAGCAACGAGGGAAATTTACAGAGTAGCAAGATATAAACATAAAAATGACCACTCTGTTAATAAAAATAATAAAATTAATAAATACTTTGTTATAATATTATATTGTGACTCTTTGTATTGTAGATGAGAAATTTCTAAGGAATAAGTAATATTTGAAAAGATACTTTAGTTTTACAGTTCCAAATACATCTAGCACACCGCTATATTAACATTAGATTAATTTAGGAAGAAGTTATGTAAAATACATATATTTTTTAAATTCCAAAAATTAAAGATACGAAAGCCCTACCCTTGCACGAATAAAGAAAGGGGAGTCGGTGGAAGGATGGTCTAAACCGTTGGTTTTTGATCCTACGACCCGTGTTCGGTTCCCACATTGGGCACTTTTTTCTAATTAAAAAAAAAAAAAAATTCCCCAATGGCCCCCGATTCTTGTAAAAGTCCAACCCCACCAGCGAGTGCAAGTAATCAAACGGGGGCACATTTGTAAGTGTAAATTCGAACTGCTTTTCACATGTGTAGACATGTGGTGTACTTACAGTAAAAGTAGTCGCCTACTCTACTCACCAGAATTATCATGGCCTGTACCATGTGTAGACATGTGGTGTAAAAGTAGTCAATATCTACCCACCATGATTATCATATTTATTCGATTGAATCAAGATACCTGGAATGAAGACAGCTAGTCCAGTTCTCCCACGATATAGGCACCGGAAGTTCAAGGTCTACCAATGGTCCCAGGAACTAACTTCACAAAGGACAATGCTCAAGTATGCAGATCAGCGGCCAAAACCAGGTGAAACCCATTAGAGGGTGGCGGTGGAAAAAAAGAAAAAAATAGTTGGGGATGATCTTCAACTACGAATGGGGTCACGTGACAGGCTCTAGTGGGTCCCGACGCATGCGCGCTGACACGCAATTCAGTCGTCTGCTGACGGGATGAGTGCATCGTCTGCTGTGCTTCACTAACAACAGGTGAGTGGCTCGGCTCATCTCTGTTGGCTATCTTTGCCTCCACATAAGGCATTTATTCACTTTATCCGCTTATATGCAATATGGAAACATTTTTCTATATCGTAAATAGTGAAATCCATATAAATAAATCTTTAAAATTAAAGATATTTCTATATATACAGTATTGAATAGGTAATTAATCTTTGTTTTAAAAATACAAAATATTTTCAAACAATGAGTTTATTTTTTATTACAAAACGCTAGCTTTCAAGTGATAATCGCTCTTCAACGGGCTTACTATAATATCGACTTTATCCCACCAGAAATACACCAATACCTCGCTTTGCGTTTTTTTCGAAGTTGCGTCGCTGCTTAATTTTTACTGATTTTCACTGTGCGTCTTTAGATTTTCGAAGTTGCGTTGTTTTGGATTCGAGTCTTTAATTTTTTTTTTTTTTTTTGAATTTTTTTCCCTAAAATATGGCAACACCTTTGTTTTTGATTGCGCCTTCACATATTTTCACTTTGCGTCGTTTCAATTTGCATCGTGTTTTTTTGGAACGTAACCCCGACGCAAAGCGAGGTATGGGAGTATTTACAAAAACAAAAACGCGTAGCGTGCCTCTATTTATAACTGAAAATTTAATTTTGGTTTGTAATTTAACAATTTTATGGATTGAAGAGAGATTATCACTTGAAAGCTAGCGTTTTTTTAATAAAAAGAAATTCATTGTTTGAATATATTTGTAATTTTAAAACCTTTTCACAATTTTATCCTGAATTAATCTTCATGTAAGTAGCATAGAGTAATATTTTAAAATTTCCAATTTGCAGTAATTTCATGCACTTTTAGAAATTCTTGTTAAATTTTTCGAAGAATTAGAAGTACACCTATCCCCCGATTTACACGTTAGATACGTTCCTGAGAAAAACGTGTAAATCGGGGGATAGGTGTACACACAGAAATAAAAATAAAATGCATTGACAGGTTAAAATATGTAGTCAGCACATAAGCTCGGGATTCCTCGTGAGATGTGTACACAGCGCATGTGTTCAATCACAGTAGCATTTAGTATAGTGCGATAAAAACAAAAACAAAAACTTATTTGGAAAACCGTGTAAAAGCGAAAACGTGTAAAACAAGTACCGTGTAAATCGGGGGATAGGTGTATTCGAAAATATTTCAGGTCTTCATTGTTATTCTTTGAATGGCTTTTTCGATGGCAATATCAAACAAAACACAACCTGAGGTCTCATTCACTTCACCCACAGTAGATAATTCGAACATCTAATTCGAAGACGTCTTTAATTCGAATATTTATCTTTGGTCCCTAGAATTTCCTATAAATAGAATTTCTGTTTTTAATTCGAATTTTTGGCTATTTCGAATGTTTTTGGTCACTTTGGCTTCGAATTATTCAAAGGTTCGTCTGTAGATGGTAATCTATATCTAGGTGAAAAAAGAGAAAAAAATCTTAAAAACACCTTCTGGAGATTTAGCAACCCACTGAAGACGCTGAGAACTATTTCAGAAAATAAAAATATAGCAATAGAACTCTATAATTTCTACACATCAATTGTAAATAGATTCATACACAAAAGAGGTAGTGAGGAAAGTTTTATAGAACAGGTGTATAAATAAATCCCTTTTCAAACAAAGGCTCACATGCACAAGGGGAAAGAGAGAAAAAATTACTTTATTATTTTGTTGTTGTATGGCGAATCCATACAGGGCAATGGGCCCTAATAAAAGCCTTTTTGTTGTTGTTGTTTGAAGGCAATCTATATATTTTTTAGGATCATTTGTTAGTTAAAGTTCGTTTGAAAAAAATATAGCTACATCAACTATTTTTAAAATTCAGTTTCATATTAGAGTGACAGCGAATTACTGAAACATCGCAAACTAAATAAAAACATGATTGAGAGATATGTAGTCATAAAAGTTAACTAATTTTTATTTTACTTACAATTTGAAATATAAAAGTAACCCAATTACAGTAGAACCTCCATGAGAGGATACTTTTACTAAAGTACACCTCTCTACAAAGAACAGTTTCCATCACCAAAATAACAATTTTTACTATTTAGTAACTCTCCAGTAAGAGGACACCTCTCCCTAAAGGACACTTTGTAACTAGGTGTTGTCCTTTATAGAGAGGTAGTTCTACTGTATTTAGCAACTCTCCAGTAAGAAAACACCTCTCCCTAAAGGACGCTTTGTAACTAGGTGTTGTCCTTTATAGAGAGGTAGTTCTACTGTATTTAGCAACTCTCCAGTAAGAGGACATCTCTACCTAAAGGACACTTTTACTCTATAACTAGGTGTTTTCCTTTACAGATAGGTAGTTCTACTGTATTTAGCAACTCTTCAGTAAGAGGACACCGCTCTCTAAAGGACACTTTGGCTCTGTAACTAGGTGTTGTCCTTTACAGAGAGGTAGTTCTACTGTATTTAGCAACTCTCCAGTAAGAGGACACCTCTCCCTAAAGGACACTCTGTAACTAGGTGTTGTCCTTTACAGAAAGGTAGTTGGTAGTTCTACTGTATTTAGCAACTCTCCAGTAAGAGGACATCTCTCCTTAAAAGACACTTTTACTCTGTAACTAGGTGTTTTTTTTTTTACAGAGAGGTAGTTATACTGTATTTAGCAACTCTTCAGTAAGAGGACACTTCTCCCTAAAGGACACTTTGGCTCTGTAACTAGGTGTTGTCCTTTACAGAGAGGTAGTTCTACTGTATTTAGCAACTCTCCAGTAAGAAGACACCTCTCCCTAAAGAACACATTGGCTCTGTAACTAGGTGTTGTCCTTTACAGAGAGGTTAAACTATATTTAAACGTAATTTTTAGAAATTTAAAGTTACGCGCGTTTCACCAAGATTTGACGGGATTTATTGACCTCGAGTTTGGTTTTATTTGACCCTGTTTAACTTCCTCTTCCGTTTGGAATTGCTACCAGTGTGTACCAGTTTCAAAGTAAAATCTGGTCCTCCAATCTCTATAACAAAATAGAATAAGAATTCTTGGTTACTAAAACGACAATAACACGCCATCTATACACAAGAATTGAAAGCATTAAAGCATGAATGTTGCTTTTCACAAATAAAACAAACTACTACTGTCCTTACTGCGATGAAAATATATTGGGAGGGCTTTGTTCATTAGTGGTGAACCCTCCCAGCAGTTTCACCAATTTTTAATCTACCAGACCGCTTCTTTAGATCTCTAATACTGTATTGGATCATTCTGTTTATACTCGTATATGTTATACTGAAAGGTGGAATCTTAGAAATGGTATTTAAGTAAACTATGGACATAAGTTTTTAGGAAGTGGAATTACATATAAATATTTGCATCGAGCAATGTTCTTCCGTAAACAATAAGGACAAGTTAGGTATAAATTAATACAAAGCAATAACACACCATCTATATATAACGAATGAAGACATTAAGACGCGAATGTTTCTTTTCATAAATAAATCAAATTCTACTGTCCTTACTGTGATGAAAATATATTGGGAGGGCTTAGTTCATCAGTGGTGAACCCTCCCAGCAGTTTCACCAATTTTTTTTTTTAATCTACCAGACCGCTTCTTTAGAAATCTAATACTGTATTGGATCATTCTGTTTATATATGTTACACTGAAGGGTGGAATCTTAGAAATGGTATTCAAGTAAACTATGGACATTTATATATCTTCAATATTTTAATTTATCATTACTCTTCACAATTCATCCTTTCATACTTTTCATCCCTAAGGTTAGAAATAATCGTTATTTCGCCTTAAAATAAAATTTCGATTTTTCTTTCAAAAGAAACACATGCGGGATAATTTTCAAATGTCGTTTTATTGATAATGCACAATTTGGATTATAGATTATGAACACAAGGTAATAAGATCAAATCTAAATAAATAAATAGTGTGTGACATTTCAGTAACAGTGTTGTTGCCATCTTCAGACAAAAGTACTGAATTCAGTATTATAGATTCAGTACTTTTATCTGAAGATGGTAACAACACTGTTAATCTTCATGTAAGTAACATAGTAATATTTGAAATATTCCAATTTGCAGTAATTTCATGCATTTTTAGAAGTTCTAGTTACATTTTTGGAAGAATTAGAAGTATTCGAAAATATTTCAGGTCTTTATTGTTATTCTTTGAATGGCTTTTTCGATGGCAATATCAAACAAAACACAACCTGATCTCTGAAGGGTGTCATTCACTTCACCCTTATATATATACAGTACTAGGCGAATGACCCGGCTTCGCCCGAGAAAAACTTGGGTGCAATTTCCTTCATACTAAAAGTATATCAATAATAAATATTAGAAGTGCCATAGAATAGCAATACAGAAGTAACACATAAACTACAGGAAAAAAGTGTGTGTGATGGCAAAAATGGTATTATATTAGTGTTTAGGTATTTGATTTAATTAATATAGTTGATATAATAATATATATTTATATTATATATAATATAAATGAGTTTTAAAAATTGTAAAAAAAAAATGCATCGGCCGGGAATCGAACCCGGGCCGCCCGCGTGGCAGGCGAGCATTCTACCACTGAACCACCGATGCTTTAAAAAAAATGACCATATTTAGGTATTCATTCCATTCCGGATTAGTCCGCGTAAAAAAAAGTTCTTCAAATGAAAAAAAAAAGAAATAGCCAAAAATACTAATCAAAATGCAGCCGAAAATTTTCCTCAGGTTTATAAAAAGCGACATACAAAATTTGGTACCAATTGGTTCAGTAGTTTTTGAGTTTATCGCGAAACAGACAGACAGAAATTGACTTTTATATATATCTACTTATATATTTGCCTTATTCTGTCTGTTTGAAGCTCACGGATGGGATTTTTCATAACCATCGGTGGTTCAGTGGTAGATTGCTCGCCTGCCACGCGGGCGGCCCGGGTTCGATTCCCGGCCGGTGCATTTTTTTTTTTTTTACAATTTTTAAAACTCATTTATATATTATACAAGAATGACATCCACGGCGCCAATTTATAATTGTAACGAATAGTATTTGAATAAAAGCATTTAATCGGGTAAAACCCGGGCGTTGCCCGGGTCATTCGTATATAATAATTGTATAAACGAATGCAAGACAAAATCACCGCGAATGTTTCTTTTTTTTAAGGCAATTTCTTTTTAAGGCAATTATCGTTATTTATCGTTAATTTTTGTTTCGATTTTATTGAAAAAAAAACGATATGGTGCCTTTAAAAATGATCTATATTACTATGCAGTTTTCTATTTAGTCAATATACCTAAGTTCATGTTGCAAATGTAATTATCTCTATCGATTTAGAAGGTGAAATGCAAAAAAAAAAAAATCGACATGATGAAATCTTTATGAAAATTCACATTTTTATTTTTATATTTTCAAGACACACACAGTTTGGGGCGGGACGTTTCACAAGAGAGACATCCACGGCGCCAATTTATAATTGTAACGAATAGTATTTTAATTAAAACATTTTAAAACACACAGTTTGGAACGGGACGTTCACAAGAGTGACATCCATGGCGCCAATTTATAATTGTAACGAATAGTATTTGAATTAAAACGTTTTTAAAATATATACGTACTCGGGTAAAACCCGGGCGTTGCCCGGGCCATTCGTCTAGTAGAGATATATTTGGATAATTCTAATTCTATTTTGTCTGAAGATGGTAACAACGCTGTTACCGAAACGTCACACACTATTTATTTATTTGGATTTGGTCTTATTACCTTGTGTTTTCAAATGTCGTTTTATCTCAATATTGTCCAAAACTCGTTTATAAACACACATACGAGTATATCCCCAATTTAATAATTCAATTCCTGCATCAAATTGAAGAGAAATCATCAGGAATACGAAAATGCGGTTCTATTAAACATTTTCCTGCAACTTTAATCGTCAAAGGGTGTATCTGAAATCTTTATTGTCTACTTTTAAGAACATCTTCTTTTTCTTTCTTATCTCCAATCAACCATATTAGAGTATCAAGCTTGTAAAGCTTAAAATTATCACGACTGGGTGAAGTAGAATGTCATTAAGACTGGGAGCACTACTCAGTGGCAGGCCACTGACTTAGCTCCAAAAGAAATGGCTGCCTCTGACATGAGGAACAGACACCATGTACAGCCGCTCCTAACATGAAGTACAAACACTGCTCATCCTGTATCCCTGGAGACCTTACAGGGTACTATCAGCATGGCCAGCTGAGCCCAGTGTTTCATAGTGAGCTTGTTACTGCTCCCCCTCCTTTTTCATCCGGGCTTGGGGGCCGGCAAAGGTGGGGTTTTTAGGGTATTTTTAATTAAAAGTTTTTAAATAAAACCATTTTTCATTATGAAAAATAGTACAAAAGTGTGAAATTGTGCTAGGATCAGGTGAATAAATTAAGAAAAAAACATCTCCTGGTTGTGTAACTGAGAGTTACTGATGGCTTGCGCCCTCTATCGGAATAAATATCAACTAATCGTTGAATTTTTAATTATCCCAAAATTCTGCAATAATAAAAAATAAATAAAAGATTGGTGGAAGTATGGTATAAACTGTTGGTCTTCCCGTACAACCCGGGTTCGATTCTCACATTGGCCACTTTTTATTATTTTTTATTATTAAAAAAAAAATGCTCCAAATGGCCCCCGATACCTGTAACTCTACCAGCGAGTGCAAGTAACCAAACGGGGCTCTGACATATTTGTAAGTGCAAAGTCTAACTGCTTTTCACATGTGGTGCACTTATAGTAAAAAACAGTCGCCTACTTCTATCCACCATGATTATCATGGCCTGTACCATGTGTAGACATGTGGTGTACTTACAGTAAAAACAGTCGCCTACTTCTATCCACCATGATTATCATGGCCTGTACCACGTGTAGACATGTGACAATGAAAACAAGTTTTATTGACTATTTAGTCAACAATTACACAGTTAACAAGAAATATTTACAATTGTCTGGACCGTCAGGAGCCCAGAGCCAGCTTGAGGTTGGAAATTTTCCTGCAAATAGTGGGATGGCTGTTCCGAGTTCGCACGATAGCAGCGTCAAGAAAGCCCGCGAGAATGTTCCTCTTCTCAGACGGAATTTCGAGGTGATACTCTTCGGGGTATAGAACCGCGAACATAACGTCATCCAGGTCAATCCCCGTGTAGACATGTGGTGTACTTACAGTAAAAGCAGTCACTAACTACCCACCAGGATTATCATGGCCTGTACCATGTGTAGACATGTGGTGTACTTACAGTAAAAGCAGTCACTAACTACCCACCAGGATTATCATGGCCTGTACCATGTGTAGACATGTGGTGTACTTACAGTAAAAGCAGTCTCCTACTTCTACCCACCATGATTATCATGGCCTGTATAACGTTTACTAGGGATAGGCAAAAAAAAAAAAACGCTAAATAAATTGATACTAATTTATACTTGAGAAATACATATTCAGTAATTGTACTAAGTAATTGCTACACCTCTGAACCCAACTTCCGACAACTCGTTGAGTTCACTATTGGACAACAGTGGAATAGAGACAGAACTGCTGACACTGCTGAAAGCCGGACGCCACACGCGAGGCCTCCCATCGGAGTTTTGCGCCAGCAGACTAGTAATCAGTACCTGGGTCTGTGGAGCGAGCCAAGCTGCCGGAGGAGAAGTTGAGTACCAATCCACGTTATGTGACACAGGGTTAAAGTAGTGGGTCCTTCCGCCCAACGTGGAATGTTAAATGACCACAGCTGTGATCACCAGAGGAGTGTGAGCGCTAAAACCCGCCCCGCTGTCAATAGCTACTGTCTAACACTAGCTAGATCCTGTAACAACGCCGTTAGTAGAGCTGGAACACAGGGAAGTCACGGCATTTGGAACATCTGTTACACACAGCAGCCTAGAATTCAGACTTTATGGTCAACAGATTGCTATTGTCACTGAGTCCCCTTTTTTATTTTTGGCATTCACGCGGTTTGTAAGTTTTTCTACTTTATTTTTAGTGATTTGAATTAGAAAAGCAAAAAGAGCTCACAAGAAGAGCTTCCAACTACGAAAAGGAAACTCGTTACAATTTCTCTGAAACCAACCAATTCAGGGAACAGCTCTAACACAAGATACCAGATTCATCCAAGAACCTCAGAAATACCTACAACCTCTAGATTCAATTCATATTTCTTCAAGTTATACAATAAACTATTTTATTCATGATAAAATTGTAAAAAAAGCTAACTTTCAAGCGTTAATCGCTCTTCAACGGGCTTAATTCTGATGGGATAAAGTCGATATTATAGTAAGCCCGTTGAAGAGCATTTAACGCTTAAAAGCTAGCGTTTTTTTTAAATAAAAAAGATACTCATTGTGAGAATATATTTGTAATTTTAATACAATAAACTACGAGGTGTGTTCAAAAAGTATCGCGACTTTTGTGTTTTTTCAAAATTTATTTATTTATTCATGAATACCTATTTTGTCCCCTTCAAAGTAATCCCCATGAGATATTATACACTTGTGCCAACGGTTTTTCCAATCTTCGAAGCACATCAAAAAATCATTTTTTAAAATCTTTTTCAGCTCCTCCTTCGATGCCGTCTTTATCTCGTCAAGCGTAGCGTAACGTCGTCCTTTCATGGGCCTCTTCAGTTTAGGGAACAAGAAAAAGTCACAGGGGGCCAGATCTGGGTAATACGGTGGCTGCGGCATCATTAGTGTGTTGTTTTGGGCCAAAAAGTCGCGCACAAGCAACGATGTGTGAGCAGGGGCGTTATCGTGGTGCAAAAGCCAATTTTTGTTCTTCCACAAATCCGGGCGTTTCTGGCGGATTGCTTCGCGCAAATTGCGCATAACTTGCAGGTAATATTCCTTATTGACCGTTATACCCTGTGGCAAGAAATCATGATGCACCACGCCCCTGAAATCGAAGAAAACTGTCAGCAAAACTTTCACATTCGACCGAACTTGGCGCGCTTTTTTCGGTCTTGGTTCGTGCGGCAGCTTCCATTGAGATGATTGAGCTTTGGTTTCCACGTAATAACCATAAACCCACGCTTCGTCACCAGTTATGACCCTCTGGAGCAAATTTGGGTCGTCGCGGAGAGTTCAACATCTCATTAGCAATGTTCATGCGATGCTGTTTTTGGTCGCAATTGAGCAATTTTGGTACGAATTTCGCGCCGACCCGTCTCATGCCCAAATCATTGATAAAAATCGAATAACACGAGCCAATCGATATGTTTAGGCCCTCAGCAACTTCTCTAACGGTGATTCGACCATTGCCCAATATCATTTTCTCCACTTCATTAATTTTTTCGTCTGTTGTTGAAGTGCTCGGGCGTCCGGCACGATCTTCGTCGTTCACATCTTCTCTGCCTTCTGAGAACATTTTGTACCACCGATAAACGTTGCTTCGGTCCAAGGTAGCTTCTCCGTATGCCACAGTCAACATTCGGAATGCATCCGCGCACTTAATTTCGTTTTTCACACAAAATTTGATATAGGTTCTTTGATCCATTTTTTTAATAGGTAAAAATCGAAGACGATCCAAAACACCTGCAAGCAAGGCAGCTGTCAACAATTAAGTGAACATTCAAAATGGCCGAGCTTGTCGGCATAAGTGAGAGACATGAGTACCAACATAAAGCCACAAAAAGATCGAAATTCGAATATACGTAATCCGCGAAAATTCAAAAGTCGCGATACTTTTTGAACACACCTCGTACGCCAGGAAAACTTTAAAAACTGTAAAACGCTTTAAAATAATTGTAGCGCTGAAGTCACTATATTTATTTAAAAAGTTAACTTAATAGGTTGTGCAAATATATTTTCACAGAATAATTATTCTTGAATACTCTGTTGTTTATCATCATCAATATTTGCATATTTACCATGCTTGTAAATTACCACTTGTAAAATCAATTGACAATTTTTTCAATATATATGTTTAATTAATTAATTAATTATTTTTAATTAAGCTTTTGAAATACCCAGCTTAATCTCCACCAAATGTAACGGTAGACAAGTATTCCAAAAACTTAATTAAAAATAATTTATTAATTAAACATATATTGTATAATGAGCAGTTCGACTTTGCACTTACAATTGTGCAAGAGCCCCGTTTGGTTACTTGCACTCGCTGGTGGGGTTAGACTTTTGCAAGAATCGGGTCCATTGGAGCATTTTTTTTTTATCAGAAAAAAAAAAGTGTCCAATACGGGAATCGAACTAGGATCGTAGAATAAGGTAGAAAACCAACGGTTTAGACAATCCTTCCACCGACCCTCACTTAATAGGTTGTAAATATATGATTATCATTTAGTCCTTTCTTTGATATTTTCAATACAAATTTACCCGAGTGTTTAATATTCACAAACTGTTATTTTTAGCTATACCCTCTCTTGTCTAAAGGTTATGTATTCATCTAACTTATATTGTTAATCACACTTTTCAAAGATTTTAAAAACATTTAATTATTTTTGTTATTGTGTTATCAGAAAGGTGCACACAGTTTTAATTTTAAATCCACTTGACTGAGATATGGAGCTTTTCCTTCCTTAAATATAGCAGAGTTTCTACTATCTTGATCATTGTTGTTATCTCAGCATATGGGATAGCCAAAGTTAGACACATTTACTGCAGAAATATGTGGAACAGATTTCTTATTATTATACTTTATAGAAATATAAATATGATGGTGTTATAATGGATAAATGTAATATTTGCTAACTAAAATTCAGTTATAATCTCCATTGTTATATACTTCAGAAAGAGAAGGAAACATCAAATTCATATCCTTCCAAAATCACTATACCAGGTACCACTCAACAAGAACAACCTAGTTTATGATGATTGAAACAATGAATAATATTTTCTCCCCATTGAATATAACAAAATATTTTTAAAAACTTAATTCTATTGACGTTATGTGGCGCAGAGTTTGTTGTTGACACACATTAAATATGTTATAATACCTTGATAAAGGTTGGCGTTCAGCCAACTGAAATATTGGTAAAATAAATGATATTTTGATCCAATATATGTCTTTTTATTTATTGAATAATATGTGAAGGTTATTTACATATTAAACAAAATGTTAACGCGGGATTCAATCATGGTTCATGACTGTCGGGAATCGAGGGTGTTACCTACTCGTCTACCGACTCTTTATATATTAAAAAAAAACTTCCTCAGGTGAGGCTCGAACTAACGACCCTGGCATCACTCACAAGTACTGCTTATAAGTACCGTGCACTAATCAATTGCGCCACTGGGGAGTTCAAATTCTTATCCGGTTCAAAATCTCTTTATTAGGTACCACTCAAAAAGAGCAACCTAGTTTATGATAATTGAAACAATGAATAATATGTGAAGGTTATTCACATATTAAACAAAATGTTAACACGGGATTCAATCCCGGTTCATGACTGTCGGGAATCGAGGGTGTTACCCACTCATCCACCGACTTTTATTAAATTTTTATTTAAAATAAAACTATTCATATAGATTTATATAAAAAGGCATACCTGAATCTGTAAAGAAGAAAAAAAATGGTTCCAATGACCACCGATTCTTGGAAAATGCCAACCCCAACAGCGAGTGCAAGTAACCAAACGGGGTTCTGGTACATTTGTAAGTGCAAAGTCGAACTGCTTTTCACATGTTTAGACATGTGGTGCTTTACAGTAAAAGTAGTCGCCAAATTATGCCCACCATGATTATCATGGCCTGTACCATGTGTAGACATGTGATGCACTTACAGTAAAAACAGTCACTAACTACCCACCAGGATTATCATGGCCTGTACCATGTGTAGACATGTGGTGTACTTACAGTAAAAGACAGTCACTAACTACCCACCAGGATTATCATGGCCTGTACCATGTGTAGACATGTGGTGTACTTACAGTAAAAGCAGTCGCTGACTACCCACCAGGATTATCATGGCCTGTACCATATGTAGACATGTGGTGTACTTACAGTAAAAACAGTCGCTAACTACCCACTATGATTATCATGGCCTGTACCATGTGTAGACATGTGACAATTTTGACAATTAAACAATGTTTATTGTCATCTTAGACAATCGGCAAACTCCAAAGAGTTAAGTAACAATTTACAGTTCAAAGGCGGTGTCCTCACCGAGGGTCGTCTGGACTCAAGCAGGTAATAATTTCCTGAGTGCGGACATACTTTCAAGTACAAAAGGATCTAATTCCCGAGCGCGCCTGATGGCGGTGCTCATGAAACCACCGAGGGTGTACCTATCCCGAGTGGGTAGGCGCTTGATGAGGGGCTCCCTATCCCCGGGGTATAGGATTGCTCTTATGATGTCGTCCACGTCAACCCGCGATTGGAACCGGTGCTCCAAGTCGAGTTCGAGTTCACGATCCAATTCATGTATTAAATCTCTTAGCGCCTCCCAGCGCTTGTCCATCAGAGCTCTATCCATTTGGGTGGACAGTGGAGGCGGAGGTGTCGCCATGGCCAGTGTCGTCGTGTCCCCATGGGGGACGGGTGGTATTGGCCCAGCGAGCCGAGGCGCAGACGGTGGGGGTGCACAGCGCTCTTCCTCCGTCCTTGGAACGTCCTCCTCCATCTCCGTCGGGGCGGGCAGCGGGGGTGTTCTGAAAGCAGGTGACAGTTGTTTCCCATGGGAAGTGAGCGGCGCCGGCTCAGAAGGTCGAGGCGCAGGCAGTGGAGGTGTAGGCACTGCGGCTTGTGTTGTCCTCAGTTCAGCCTTGACCTGTCCGAGGACTTTGTAGATATTGCTGCCTGCTCCGGGCCTCAGATCCAAGATTTGTTTGATCAAGCCGGCGAGAGCGTCGCCCTGCGGAGGTGACAGGAAGGGTCCATTCCTCTGCGCCTTTGTCCTCGAGGAGAGGAGCTCCAGGACCTCCTCCCGCCCAAGACCAAGGGCGTCCGTCCCAGCAAAGGATACGCTGGGGTGCCTCTCGATGAACGTGTCGAGGTCGTTTCTCGTTGCGTTCTTTGCTGATGACGTGGAGGACGCAGAGGTCTCCTCCACGATGGACATCTCCACGTCCGGTGTTGGGGCCGCAGGCCCGAGGGTCTTCTGGGCGGGCAGAGGGTCACGCGGGTCAGCGAAGTCCGGCCGAGCGGGAGGCGGCTCTGGATGTTGTCAATTGGCCGGGCGAGGGCCCACGGGACCCTCAGGCGCCTGCAGGGACGGAGCAGGGGTCACAGGTGGAGGGGCAGAAGGCGCCTCCTCCATAGGTACGGCCGGGGCCACTGGTGGAGATGGCCGAGGTGCTGTAGATGTAGTTACAGCTCGGGCCGCAGGAGGAGCGCCGGGAGTCTCCAAGGCTGGGTCGGAGGATGCCGGTGCAGGAGGCTGGGCTGTTGACCGCTGAGGCGGTGCAGGGGTGGTCGGTGGTGGGACGCCGGCAGGAGTGGTCGGTGGGGCCATTCTGGTGTTGTTGGCCAGCCCTGCAAGCAGGGGGCAGATGGCCCTACGGTGTCCTTGACCATGGCACCCGGAACACCTGATTCCAGAGGTCAGGTATGCGAGCCAGGTCTCGCCTTTTATTTTGATCTCGAGGCGGGTAGGAAGCCTTTCGATAGTCACTCCTTCGTGGAGGGCAATGAACGCCTCTCGGCGGCATTCATTGTAGATGTAAGGGCCAGCCTTCATCAGTTTGGGCGCGATGGATGTAACACGCCCAAATGTCGAGAGGGCGTTGATGATGACAGAGTCCGCCACGAAGAAGGGCAGGTTTCCAACTGTTATCCTCTCCGCTCTTTTGCGGAAAGGGAATGCTTTCAGGAGTGTGCCCTCAACCTCGAGGCCCTCGCTTATGAGGCGCTCGACCAGGCCTCTGTTGGTTAGTCCCAGCAGGTAGAGTCCGTTGACCTTGGAAACCTGGACGACTCCGCCGGTTCCTCCGACCATTCTGTCCAGTGCCCTTAGGTAGTGGAAGGGCTCTAGGTCGGGGCTGCGTTCGATATACACGCAGTACTCCTCAGAGGAGGACGCCTGCTGCGCCCTGGCCTCCGCGATATGCGCCCTGGTGGTCCTAATCTCCTCCGCCCGCGGCGCCCATCCCGTGGATGATCGCGGTCGGCGATCGGTCCTAGAACCTCCGACATTGGAGGATGGTGCATTCGCTGTAGGCGAATTCGCCGAGCCGCGGCGTCTCTTCCTTCTCTGGACAAGAGTAAAGTTGTCCTCAATTTCAGGATTTATATCCTCTGTCATGTCTGCCCAGTTTCTATGAGCTTGGGCTACGGCATTGGAAGATGGATTAGCCGCCAAGTTGAACGGCGCGGCCAGATTTACATCTTTACCGCCGGCGGGCAATTTTGCATATTTATCAAATGCTTCTTGATTATTAGAGAAATTGCTCTGCGAATTGAAAATTGCAGATTTCTCTGCACAGAGGTGTGCTTCAAGCCGTGCCTTCCAGGCATCTGATCGGCTTTTAATGGGCTTTCAGCCCGTACTAGATTCGGCGTATCGCCGGTAGCCATACACCCGCCAGGGTGGGAAAAAAGGCGGAGCTCGACAGAAGCGTGCCGCTCGGTCGGCGTGTAGACATGTGGTGTACTTACAGTAAAAGCATTTGCTAACTACCCACCATGATTATCATGGCCTGTACCATATGTAGACATGTGGTGTACTTACAGTAAAAGCAGTCGCTAACTACCCACCATGATTATCATGGACTGTACCATGTGTAGACATGTGGTGTACTTACAGTAAAAGTAGTCGATAATTACCCACCATGATAATAATAGCTTGTACCACATACTATGAATATGTACCTACACATAACAAAAAAACATTTATACAAAAATTTAATCATTCCGAAAACGTGTTATCAACCATGATCGTTTTTTTACAATATTGTGGCGAATAAATAATTAATTATTTAATTTAAATATTCAAAGAAAATAATTGGAAACAGGTTTATTATTTGTAAAATCATCATTTAGTTGCCTAGCTCGATATTCTCTAGCTGTAGATAGTTGGGTTGATAATTGTCGTCTGGTCGTGGTGACGTCATCAATAAATACATCTCCAGATATACAAAGACTTGATTTCTACGCTATACTATGTCACCAAAGCAGAAGTACAATATTTGTCACCGAATGTCACTTGCAACGTGCGACAGGTATAGGACAAGCTGTCCTCTAGGCTAAAGACGGATTCCTACTTCCTTTAAGACGGTCGCTAATGGGGAATCTGGGGAGATAAAGTCACTTACGTCCTATCTCCTTCGTGGGTCAGCCAACATCTTCTGTTTGCTTATGGAATCTAAACACAATATACCACTCAGGACAATCACAGATTCATTAAATAAAAAACTACTAAATTTCATTTGAACGTTTTTTATTTAGAAATTAATTCTTTTTAGTATTGTGTTTTTACAATTACAATTATTTTATTTCCAAAGCGCTATATCCCGCAAGGGATACTGGCGCCAAACAAGGAGAAAAGTTTATTTACATAAGTTATTTACATTATTCAACACATGAAAACATTAGAGATCCAGATTTTGTAGAAAGTTTTGAATGTATTTACAAAATGAATTGAACTCTAAATATGATTTTTTATCGGAAATCAAATCGTTAAGTTCACAAACAACTAGTTCATTCTTCATTCTATAATCTTGAAATGCTGGGAAATCGATCAGTAGATGTCTTGAGGTTTGTTCCTCAATACCACAAAAGCAACTTGAATCCTCCACTGCCTTTATTCTATTTAAAAAACTTTTGAAATTTCCGTGGTTTGTAACAAATTGAGTATTATAAAAATTTGGACGAAAGTATTTAGGGATTTCTTGGGGAAAAAAGCTTAAGAAAGTATTATTTGCTTCGTTTTTCAGAACATTCATTCTTGATTTGAGAAAGGTATCTATAATTGCTGGAATAAATGGGTCATAAATTTGTTGATCATCTGTGGATAAGTTTCTCAGATCAGATATCATGATTCTGAATTCGATAAAGTCTGAGACCAGAGAAATGTTGGCCAAACTATGAACACAGCTATAGGATGTAGATTTATAGGCTTGTATTGTTTTAATTAAAAATTTATCTAATATCTTATATATTTTCATTCTAAAATATTCCTTAAAACTTTCTTTAATCTGTAAATTATTTTTTCTCGAATACACACAATACAATTTGATTTCATTTAGTTAAATTTGCATATCAAATCTTTGTACATATATCATTTGTAGATGGAAATTTTGCCGGGAGGATATTGATCTAAAGAGACAAGGGTCGCCTCTCTAGTCAAAACAGAAGACAATATTTTAACCATAGATTTGTCCCAGCCAACTTGCCAGCTAAACACCGGTTTGGTAGATTGTGAAGATTCCATTAGATCCCGTGTGGATCTCATGGAATAAAGTCTGCCCTAGACTGACGAGGGCCATTAGCTTGAAACCATAGTCTCTAGGTGGACACTTCTCAAGTTTACCAAAGCTGGTGTTGTTTGCGCAAATTTGCGGAGACGGTCAATAGATGGCGTCTGTTTTGACGGGAGAGGTGGCCTTTGTCTCTTTAGATACATCATTTGTGTTGATCTTTTTCATGATTTCATCAAATTTGCATACTAATTCTGTACGTATTTATAATATCTTTGTTTTCTTTCAAAATTGTGTTTATCTTTAAAGTGCAAGTGTCCCCAAGGGGAAATAACGCTCTAAGTCGAAATAAAGAATAAAGGACAATTACAAATGGCTTTTTATCAAGTTAAAATGACAATATTTCAAGTGTTCATGATCAGGCTAAGTTTCAGAAACAAACACACAGTTATGTAGTAAGTTTCAGGAACAACCACACAGTTATGTAGTAAGTTTCAGGAACAACCACACAGTTATGTAGTAAGTTTCAGGAACAAACACACAGTTATGTAGTAAGTTTCAGGAACAACCACACAGTTATGTAGTAAGTTTCAGGAACAACCACACAGTTATGTAGTAAGTTTCAGGAACAAACACACAGTTATGTAGTAAGTTTCAGGAACAAACACACAGTTATGTAGTAAGTTTCAGGAACAACCACACAGTTATGTAGTAAGTTTCAGGAACAACCACACAGTTATGTAGTAAGTTTCAGGAACAACCACACAGTTATGTAGTAAGTTTCAGGAACAACCACACAGTTATGTAGTAAGTTTCAGGAACAACCACACAGTTATGTAGTAAGTTTCAGGAACAACCACACAGTTATGTAGTAAGTTTCAGGAACAACCACACAGGTATGTAGTAAGTTTCAGGAACAACCACACAGTTATGTAGTAAGTTTCAGGAACAACCACACAGTTATGTAGTAAGTTTCAGGAACAACCACACAGTTATGTAGTAAGTTTCAGGAACAACCACACAGTTATGTAGTAAGTTTCAGGAACAAACACACAGATATGTAGTAAGTTTCAGGAACAACCACACAGTTATGTAGTAAGTTTCAGGAACAAACACACAGTTATGTAGTAAGTTTCAGGAACAAACACACAGATATGTAGTAAGTTTCAGGAACAACCACACAGTTATGTAGTAAGTTTCAGGAACAACCACACAGTTATGTAGTAAGTTTCAGGAACAACCACACAGTTATGTAGTAAGTTTCAGTAACAACCACACAGTTATGTAGTAAGTTTCAGGAACAGCCACACAGTTATGTAGTAAGTTTCAGGAACAAACACACAGTTATGTAGTAAGTTTCAGGAACAACCACACAGTTATGTAGTAAGTTTCAGGAACAACCACACAGTTATGTAGTAAGTTTCAGGAACAGCCACACAGTTATGTAGTAAGTTTCAGGAACAAACACACAGTTATGTAGTAAGTTTCAGGAACAGCCACACAGTTATGTAGTAAGTTTCAGGAACAAACACACAGTTATGTAGTAAGTTTCAGGAACAACCACACAGTTATGTAGTAAGTTTCAGGAACAAACACACAGTTATGTAGTAAGTTTCAGTAACAACCACACACAGTTATGTAGTAAGTTTCAGGAACAAACACACAGTTATGTAGTAAGTTTCAGGAACAACCACACACAGTTATGTAGTAAGTTTCAGGAACAAACACACAGTTATGTAGTAAGTTTCAGGAACAAACACACAGATATGTAGTAAGTTTCAGGAACAAACACACAGTTATGTAGTAAGTTTCAGGAACAACCACACAGTTATGTAGTAAGTTTCAGGAACAAACACACAGTTATGTAGTAAGTTTCAGGAACAAACACACAGTTATGTAGTAAGTTTCAGGAACAACCACACAGTTATGTAGTAAGTTTCAGGAACAACCACACACAGTTATGTAGTAAGTTTCAGGAAGAACCAGAGCGACGAATTATTTATAATTGACAATTAGCGGGAAGTGATTAATGAAGCGTAGCTGTGAATGGACCGTAGACAATGCCGTCAAACACCAGCACGCTCATCTACAGCTGTAGCCATCTACACATGTTTTACCCCTATTTATATACACTAACATTATACCTACAAGCATGTAGACACCTACTAAAACTACATACATCTTTGCATAGTTAACAGACTCACAGTTTTGTCTACCGAACCAACACTGCCCAATTCATACCAATTTCCTGGAATTATAAACCTGTATCTTTATCAATTTGATACGCTGAATCCAGTAATCTTGTCTATTTTGTTCTATATTCTCTCATTTTAGAGATAATACTCTATCTAGCATTAATAGGTCTTCTAAAATCAATTAAACATTGCTTCAATATGTAAATAAAAGATTGAATTGCGGTGTTACAGTATCTTCACCGTTGTAGTGTATTTTCAACCATATTCAATTATTTTTATTCATTTAATAATCAACCAGGCGCGAAATTAGAATATATGCGCCTATTACAAAAGAAAAACAGCAAATTTGAACTGAAAATTATATATTTCCAAATTTACATGTATTAATCGACAGAGTTCATAAAATTTATATAGACAAAGATGTAAGAGAGTTAAATCATTTAGATCAGGGAACAACGTCTTGCAGAAAATTGACATGAACCCAGAGCAGCAGCTTTATATACACAAGATAGAAAACTTTGCTGTGATAGAGATGTACGGAGACATCTGAGGCTCTTCATTGGACACGACAACAACAGAAAATTGACCCAGAACAGCAGCTCTACACACCCAAGATAGAGAACATTGCTGTGATAGAGATGTACGGAGACATCTGAGGCTTTCCATTGGACACAACAACAACATCAGAGAACAATCGATGTCTCACTTCTGTTAAGTTCAGACAATAGTGTCAACTTCAGCTGAACTCTGTATCACTGGAATAGAAACATGGCTGAAGCGTATATGGAGTGTTACACGTATAAATTGGCAGGACTGTATCTTGAATAAGATAGATAACAGAATGAAAAGGTTTGCAGATATGGAATCAGCGCATCAAAGGACCCTTAGAACAGCTCTGTTAGTTTACTAGCAATAGTTTATAATTACTTTTTCGTTGGCAAGTGTATTTCGTTTGTTAAAACTTTTGCTTTGTTTAAAAAAATATAGAAAAGTAATATTAACATAATATTTTGCACTCATGGACAAAACATATGGAAGTGGAAAGTCTTTAATGTTGCCGGTGGTCTGTTTTTAAAGGAGACAAAGGCTGTTCACACTTGGTTATCTCGTGTTTCTTTAATTAAGGTCGCTGTAATATCTTTCAGAGTTATTGTCTGAATCCCGATATACATGCTAGAAGGTACAACTTCCTTAAGTTCTGTCCATGAGTCTATATCGTGATAAAGTAATCGACTTACATTTAAAATAATCATATAAAAAGGCCAATCAATATCTATGAAAGAATATAAATTGATAAAGAGGGAGCAATGCTTCGAAATAATTAAGAAAAAAAACGTGTTTTTTTTTTTTCACGGAAAAAAGTATGCATTTTCATATAAATATATTTAATAGATCTTCCGCATTTTATTTAGCATAAACTATATATTATTTATTTGACAAATATCAATCTTGAAAGCTTAAAGGTAGGAATATTGTTATAGAAAAAAAACATGGGGCTTTAAAGTAGAAAAAACACTACGGAAATGGGACAAAAACGGTTCAATCTAGAGTGCTACAGTTCAGTTACTCTAACAACGGGGATACAAGAAGTAAAAACCGTTAGATTCTATGCAAATCTGACTGAAATAAGACGCTTCCGTATTGAAATTAAAGGCAGTGGAGGATTCAAGTTGCTTTGTGGTATTGAGGAACAAACCTCAAGACATCTACTGATCGATTGCCTAGCATTTCAAGATTATAGAATGAACTAGTTGTTTGTGTACTTAACGATTTGATTTCCGATAAAAAAATCATATTTAAAGTTTAATTCATTTTGTAAATACATTTTAAACTTTCTACAAAATCTGGATCTCTAATGTTTTCATGCGTTGAATAATGTAAATAACTTATGTAAATAAACTTTTCTCCTTGTTTGGCGCAAGTATCCCTTGCGGAGCGCTTTGGAAATAAAATAATTGTAATAATGAAAAATTGTAATTGTATTGAAATGAATTCCACCTGGAGAAACCTATTGTACATACAGTACCTCGGAATGGAACACGTGGACGGGAGTTTATCAAACATGACGTTATTTGTACTCACGGGAAATTCGGGACCTTCCTTCAAATGATCTCTGTCAACAGATGATTAGTTCTTTATTAGTTTTGGTTTCAGATTGTTTTAGTTTCAGATTAGTTGTTTCGGTTTCAGATTGTTTCAGTTTCAGATTAATTGTTCTGACTTCAGATTGCTTCAGTTTCGGATTATTTGTTATGAATTCAGATTATTTCAGTGTCGGATTATTTGTTATGGCTTCAGATTGTTTCAGTTTCAGATTAGTTGTTTTGGCTTCAGATTGTTTCGGATTAGGTGTTTTGGTTTCAGTTTGTTTTAGTTTAATATTAGTTGTTTTGTTTTTAGATTAGAGTTGTTTTATTTTCAGATTAGTTTTCATAGTTTCAAATTGTTTGTTTTAGTTTCAAATTAGTTAATTTGGTGTCAGATTGTTTCAGTTTCGGATTAGTTGTTTCGGTTTCAGATTAGTTGTTCTGGCTTCAGATTGTTTCAGTTTCAGATTAGTTGTTCTGGCTTCAGAATGTTTCAGTTTCAGATTAGTTATTCTTGCTTCAGATTGTTTTAGTTTCGGATTAGTTGTTTTTGCTTCAGGTTGTTTCAGTTTCGGATTATTTGTTCTGGCTTCAATTGTTTCAGTTTCGGATTAGGTGTTTTGGTTTCAGTTTGTTTTATTTTAATATTAGTTGTTTTGTTTTTAGATTAGAGAGAGAGTTGTTTTAGTTTCAGATCAGTTTTTATAGTTTCAAATTGTTTGTTTTAGTTTCAAATTGGTTGTTTTGGTTTTAGATTAGTTGTTTTGGTTTCAGATTAGTTGTTTCGGCTTGGACGTTGCTGATTATATATGCTACACTGATGAGCCAAGCCCTCCATATATTTTTTCATCGCAATAAAGACAGTAGAAGTTTGTTTTATGTTTAAGTATGTTTTAACGCTTTGCTGAATGTTTTAATTTTTGTTCGCTCCTGACGAGGACAAACATTTTTTGTCGAAACGTCGAGATAATAGAAAGATTTACTGGCCGAATTATCTTTAATTTTAAGTATCATAATTGTATGGTGTTATGCCTTGTTATTAAAAAGGAAATACTCTTACTGTTAGCACGTTTTCTTTGAAGTTTCTTCTAGAAAGAACGAGCTGACTCAATTCGATTTATTTCAAACAACAAAAGAGAATACATTACGATTTAATGCGATTTAGTTGTATTTATAACACAAAAGAAAACAGAAGAAAAAAAAAAACAACAAAAAGAATGATGATAAGTAAAAATAAAATTCTATGAATATGAATTATAATTAATTAATAAAATACAATAATAATAATAATAATAATAATAATAATAATAATAATAATAATAATAATAAAAACCTAACATACTCCACCCTGGTGGACTAACTTAGTCCTCAGCAAAAGGTAATGGTACTATTTTAGAGACAGTTCTAGTAAGGCGTTCTTGGTGCTTGGTCTTCATCTCGACGACTCGAACTTTTCCGTCCGCTCCCGGAAAGACTGGTGATGCGACCAAGGCTCCAATACATTGCTGGTGGTGATATGGCATCCTTGAGCAAGATGAGGTCACCTTCCTTAATGTTGGGTGAGGATTTTTGCCATTTTAGGCGTTGTTGCAAATTGTTGAGGTATTCTCGATTCCAACGTTTCCAAAATACATCTTTATTTTTTTTTATTTAGGCTCCAGCGATCGAGGTAGTTTATCGGAACATCATCATCATCATTAGATTCTGGAGGGGCAGTTAAGGGTCTCCCGTTTAAGAAGTGTCCTGGTGTAAGAGGAGATTAAAATCGTCTGAATCTGAACTTAGAGGACAAATAGGTCGCGGATTTAAACAAGCTTCTATTTGAGTTGTCAGAGTACTCAGCTCTTCAAATGTGAGTATCTGAGACTTTAAGCATCTGAGAAGATGAAATTTGAAAGATTTTATTCCAGCCTCCCAAATACCTCCGAAATTTGGGGCGGAAGGAGGTATAAAATGCCAGTTGATTCGTTCATTAGATATGAATTTTTGAATTGTTGAAGCTTTCAATATATCAAACTGCTCTCGGAGAATGTTGTTAGCTCCCCTAAAGTTGGTCCCGTTATCACTAAATATATCAGAAGGTTTTCCTCGACGAGAAATAAACCGCTTGAGAGCTGCGAGGAAAGCCGCTGAAGATAGGTCTGATACAATTTCTATATGAATTGCTTTTGTGCAGAAACATACAAATAAAGCAACATATGATTTTAATTTTACTTTGGATCTTTTGATGTTTGGTTTCATCAAAAACGGTCCTGCAAAGTCGATTCCAGTTTTAGTGAACGGATTTGATTTCACAATTCGGTGCATAGGCAGATCTCCCATGATTTGCTTGGTAACTTGGCGTTTAGCCCTGAAACACACCATGCATTGGTGGATTATTTTCTTGACCAAACTTCTGCCTGCAGGAATCCAATATCGTAATCGTAGTGCTGACATGGTCAGTTGAAGACCAGAATGTAAATGATCCAGATGACACTGTCGCACTATTAATTTCGTGATAAAATGATCTCTTGGCAATATTATTGGATGCTTTTCATCAAATTGCAGATTTGAATGACGTAATCTTCCTCCAACCCGTAATAGTCCAGATTCATCAATGAAAGGATTCAAAGATAAAAGCCTTGAGTTAGTTGGTAAAGATTTCTTTTGTTTGCAACAGGTAATTTCTGATTGAAATTCAGAACTTTGAATGAAACGAATGATATTGTGAATTGAACTTGTTAATTCGCTTGAAGATAGATGTCCTTTCTTTCTTTCATTGAAAGAACATTGGACATTGAATACAAATCTATAAATCCATGCTGTAATTCTAACAAGTTCATTGATATTTGAGTATTTGGATATGAAGTCTGGGAAAAGAAGATTAGTGGAATGAAAAACAGAGAAAGTTTTTCGTCTTTCACCTGAAATTTCTTTCGGAAAATTATATTGAGTTTGAATTGGATCTTCAAAGTTCACATCCGAGAGCCAAGTTGGTCCTCGCCACCAAAGAGATGATCCACCAGCTCTGAAGGAGTTATACCTCTGGAAGCGCAGTCTGCAGGATTATCTTTCGAAATGACATAATGCCAGGAAAAATGTAAAGTCAATCTTTGAACTTCAGCAATCCTATTTCCGACAAATGGTTTCCAATGTCTAGATTCAGATTTAATCCAGCTGAGAACAATTTTGGAATCAGTCCATAAAAATACTCTATCAATTTGTAAGCATAAAGAATTGCGAATAGTATCACATAAAGTTGCGAGAAGAAGAGCAGCGCACAGCTCCAGCCGTGGTATGGAAATCATTTTCAGAGGAGCTACCCTCGTCTTGGAAGCAATCAGAGAAACTTTCACTTGGCCCGATTTGAAATGAGATCTTATATAAAATACTGCCGCATATGCAACTTCTGAAGAGTCACAAAAACCATGAAGTTCAACAGAAAGTAAAGCTTCCCTGCACGAGAAGTATCTAGGAATTTGAATTTTACTTGATACGGATAATTCCTTTTCGATTTTCTTCCATTGAGAGCACAAAGTATCAGGCAAGGGATCATCCCAATTCAACTTCTGTTTCCAAAGTGATTGAAGCAAAAATTTAAGACGAATAATAACCGGGGACAGCCAGCCTATAGGATCAAAGATTCTGGAGATGTGGGACAACAAATGTCTTTTAGAATTCGTTTGTTCTGGAATGTCATTGACAAGAATCTGAAAAATGTCCAAGGAAGGATTCCAACAAATACCAAGTATTTTGATACATGAATCACTCTCAAAATCCCGAAGATTATGCCTATCTTCAACCTGTTCTGAAAATCCAGAAAGGACCTCCGGGACGTTTGATCTCCATTTCCTAAGAGAAAATCCGGCTGAAGAAAGAAGATTATTGACTTCACGAATATGAAATGTAGCTTCTTCAATTGTGTCTGCACCAGAAAGCAAGTCATCAACATAAAAATCGGTTTGTACTATTTTTGAGGCCACTGGGAAAGTTGACACCTTGTCCCTTGCAAGTTGATGTAGGGTGCGCATGGCGAGATATGGCGCACAAGACAATCCATATGTCACAGTCAGTAGTCTATAATCCAATAAAGGTTCTGATGGTTTTTTTTCTCCATAAAATTCTCTGGAAATCACAATCCCTAGAATCGATTCTTACTTGGCGATACATTTTCTCTATATCTCCTGAAAAAGCTAAAGGGCGTGTTTGAAATCTTAACAGAATGTTGAAGATATCCTGTTGTAGTTTTGGTCCTACATGAAGAAAGTCATTTAGAGATTTGCCATTGCTAGTTTTGCAAGATGCATCAAAAACAACTCTCAATTTAGTGGTAGTGCTTTGCTCCTTAAAACACAATGATGAGGTATATAATAACATTGTCCTGAAGGTGTATCCAGCTCATCACTGGGAATAAGCTCCATATGATTGATTAAAAGATATTCGTCCATGAAATCACAATATTGTTTTAGGATACTTGGAGAGACTTTTGTAATTTTCTTTCAAGTGATAGAAATCGTTTCAGAGCATTGATCCTAGATTCGCCAAGAGTTGGCAATGTTCTAAATGGCAGCCCAACAGAGTACCTTCCATCTTCCAGAATTTTGAGGTTATTAATATATATTTCTTCACACGAAATTTCTTCTCTAGTTAAAGATTTGGCAGAGGGTACTGACTCCAGCTCCCAGAATTTTTTTAGAAAATCATCTTGTTCCTCCGACGCGAACATAGTTATATCTTGATTGGAATTTTCACCTGACAGTAATATTTTACCTGTAAGTAACCATCCTAATTTGGATCCGCACGCAGTGGGTCCAGATAAATTTTGGAATCTAACCTTCCCGTTAAATAAGCATGGAGCAAGCTCTGCTCCTATCACTAAATCAATCTGGCTAGATTTGTCAAAATTGGGGTCAGCCAACAGAAGATTTTTCAAATAAGGCCAATTATCCTTTTCTATAAAGAAATTGGGCAATTCTGATGTGATCTTATCAATGACTATAGGATTGGCGTTGAATATTAGGTTTGAGAAATGTGGGCTAAATTGGAGAGAGACCTCACCCATTGATTGTTCTACAAGTTTGTTTCCCAAACCAAAAACTGTAGTTTTACATTCAGCAAGAGGAATATTTAATTTCTTTCGACAACTATTTGTTATAAGACACCTTTGAGAGCCTGTATCTATGAGGGCTCTACATGTTTGTAGAACCCCGTTTTCCGATTTGACCTTTATTAAAGCCGTAGAGAGTAATATTCGATCATGACTTTTGTTGTCTGCAAAACATGAGACACTGGCATGGGTCAATGGAGATATGTCCGCAACAGGACTTAACATTTCCGGTTTGAACTGATGCATGTTTCTTTTTACATGATTTGCAATTTTGCGTGAAGACGCATGACGATACTCTATGGTTAGATCTTAGACAGTTGTAACATAGACGATTATATTTCACAAATGTCCATCTTTCAGGTAACATCATACCATTAAACTTAGGACATTTTAACAAAAAAATGTTCACCTTTACATAAGACGCATGACTTGACTCTGCTATCTATACTAGAGCCAGAGGCAAATGTTGCTGAATGAGTGGATTTATTCATTTTGTAGAATTGTTTTGAATTTTCTTTATTCTGAAAACTCCCGAGACTTCCAGCAAATCTTTCCAGGAAAGAAATCATATTTTCATAAGATGGATATTCTTTCTCAAGCAAACTCATCTCCCATTCCTTTCTTATTGAACGATCAAGTTTTGATTGAATTATATGAATTAAAATCATATCTGATAAATTATTACGTTCCAATCCGAGGATAGAGAGATTCTGAATGCTTTCGTTACAAGTGTACAGGAGATCAAGTAAATCTTTAGTCGATTCTTGTTTTACATTTTTCAGATCATACAAATTTTGAATTTGTTTAAAAGCCAATTCACTTTTTTTGTCGAATCTATTGACCAAGGTTTGCCAGGCAATAGGTTAATTTTCATCAGAAATATTGAACGCCCTAATAAGTCTAGCGGCATTTCCTTTTAGTGCAGAATTTAAATATTGAAGTTTTTGAAAATTTCCCAGTGTTGGATTTTGATCAATAGATCTAATAAAAATTTCCTTAAAACTCAGCCAATCTGAACTATCACCACTAAAGGTGGGCAATTGAAATTTGGGAAGTTCTAAATGCGTTTCACCAGAAAATGTATTTTTATTCAAATTTCCCAGCGACCTATTTATTTTTATCAAAAAAGAATTGATTTTAGACTTTGCCTCAAAGGATACCTTAAATTTTTCTTCAGCATTAATGCCTTTATATTTTACTAATTTCACATATTGATTATCAATGCTAGCTTTTAAATTTAACAAGTCTTCTTTATTTTGCAAAAGTGCGTATTTATCATTGCCTTCTAAATTATATTCTACATCTGCTTTTATCAATTCTAAACTTTTAATCAGAGATTCAAAAATTAAGATATCTGTTTCCATATTTTAAAGATTAGTATTCAAAACGTTACCTTTCTTTATTTCTATGGCTTCTAATAACTTTCTATTTCTTCTACTTCTTTCCCGGGTTTCGGCACCAAAAAATGTTAGCACGTTTTCTTTGAAGTTTCTTCTAGAAAGAACGAGCTGACTCAATTCGATTCAATTCGATTTATTTCAAACAACAAAAGAGAATTACATTACGATTTAATGCGATTTAGTTGTATTTATAACACAAAAGAAAACAGAAGAAGAAAAAAAAAAACAACAAAAAGAATGATGATAAGTAACAATAAAATTCTATGAATATGAATTATAATTAATTAATAAAATACAATAATAATAATAAAAAACCTAACACTTACCTTAAGGATTTATATTGCTTATCTTTATTTATTTAACTATTTACAAGGCAACATTATTAAACTTATAACAATCACAGCCATGCCGGAACTTCCGCCAGCCTAAGGTAAACAAAAACAGTAATGATGATGATCAACTTACCGATCAATCCGCCGGGTTGTCAGATGGTAACTTATTCTCAACACAATAATAAGTTCACGAACTTTTGGGATAACCTTGTATTAGAAAAGTCCACACTGTAGCATAAATAACTCAAATTCCAACATTTTTTTGTCGAAACGTTGAGATAATAAAAATATTTACTGGCCGAAGTATCTTTAATTTTAAGAATCATAATAAGTTTAAGAACTTTTGGGACAACTGTGTATTAGAAACGTCCACGCTTTAGCATAAATAGCTTAAATTCCAACATACACAGGTCGAGAATAGCTCAGCGAGCTGGTAATGAGAAATTCGCTGATCAATTACAATATCAGGTCAGGAATGCTCGGAGGGGCGATATTCCCCTGGGGGGTTAGGGATGGTCCCTCACGGAAGATTTGATCTCTTTCCAATCATCCCTTTATCACTTTCGCTTTCACAGCTATGCATTGTTTCTGTAGTTCTACGTTTTAAAACTCTATATTCAGACATTAACTACATAACATTGCTTACATAGTAGTATTTACATAGCATTATTTACATATTAGTATTTTATATGAGTAACAGTTACACCTAGAAATTATTCGAACAAGAAAAAATAAACAATATTAATGTAAAGGGTTTCTTTTAATTTTGATTTTCGCAAATTTTCGAGCAAAATTTCTGCTCTTCAACGGGCATATACTTCTATATAAAATATCAAGATGAACTTTGTACAGTAATAATTGTGTTATTGGCATGTGTGGGTGTGCATCAAATTGTTTACAGCTAAAATGAGATATTATAATGGGATGAAATATATTGCAACATAGTATTTATTGATTTTATTATTTTTATTAAAAGAGTGGTCATTTTTATGTTTATACTTGCGACTCTGTAAATTTCTCTCGTGGCTTATCTTTTGTTTACAATTCATAGTTTGTCCTTCCCTAAAATGCCTTCATGAGGATTTGCTTACGAATCACTATAGGAGCCCCATTCAATCTTTCAAACAAAATTCTCAAAGAAGATCTCAACCAGCCTAATATAGAAGAGATTTATCAAGACTCTGCGACAAGACTATTCTCGCAATTTCAAAAATCATCAATTCCAACTATACAAGAAATTGTTCAAAATCAAGGTGACCTCAGCCACCGATTCCGACGACCTGGACCCAATGGCTAGCTGACAGCCAAACACCCAACAACTGCCCTCCTGTAAGGTTCGGGGGGACCCCTCCAGCATTACAACTCGCCATGTGTAAATAATCTGGACAAGGTGACTCGCGAGCTGTGCTCGAATGTAACACCTGCAAATTGAGATGAAATAATATAAGTTTTTGTCTTCCCTAATTTTCCACGTGGCAATATATTAATTTATAGATTATCATATGACAATATCCCTGCCAAATTATCTATAAATTAATATATATTTCATCCCATTATAATATCTTTAAGCTGTAAACAGTTTGATGCACGCCCACACATGCCAATAACACAATTATTACTGTACAAAGTTCATCTTGATATTGTATATAGAAGTATATGCCCGTTGAAAAGCAGAAAATTTTGCTCGAAAACTTGCGAAAATCAAAATTAAAAGAAACACTTTACATTAATATTGTTTATTCTTTTTTTTTTTTCGAATATTGTATATATATAAGATCAATATACATATAGTAAAGTCAGTGAGTCAAAGTTTCAGTTTAGCAAGTAAAGATGAAGACATTGAGATATTTACTCCATACATCAGACATGAGCCTCTAAAAGAGAGTCCATGTTGTAGTCATAGTTAAAATCGATGCTTATCCAGAATTTGTACATTACATATAAAAACCAAAGACCCAAGATAACTAAGTATACCAGCATACCACAAATACAGACCATACATTCAATCTATAAAACCAGCGACTACTGTAATATACCATCCAAGTCGGAAATCCTCAAATCCCACATATCCAAACAACAGTATCAACAGAAGACATCCCAGTACAATTCTGTCAAACTCCAAACCAAAATATAAACAGCCATTATTTAGTAAATCTCACTCCTCCGTGCTCACTCACTATTGTAATGTTACCTGTGAAAGAGCGATAGCTCGAAAGCTTGCAGTATTCTTGTAATAAAGAAACATATTACATAAGGTTTTTAGATATTTTTATAAATAATTATATTATAATTGTCTATATACAGAGTTTTTCTTAAAAATAAAGATACTTCGGCCAGTAAAAATTGCTCACAATAATTTCTAACGCCTTGCCAAATGTTTTCATATTTGTTTACTCCTGACGAGGACAAAATATTTTTATCGAAACGTCGAGATAATAAAAAGATTTACTGGCCGAAGTATATTTAATTCAAGAAATATGAATGCTGGCCAGGCAGCCTCTATCTTTACGATTGTCTTAGACCCATTATTCAAAAACGAAATCCCATTTTTGTATCTAAGTGACTCAATATCTGTGTGGATGCACCAGGATAAAGCCACGAGTTCAATACCTGGACGAAAAGATGGGTTAAACTGGCATTTACGATATATACCGTTTTATTACTTAAAGTACATGAATGTGTATGGCAAGAGAAAAAAAAAACATGTAGTACTTCATAGATTAACATATAAAAAAACTCTTCAATCACAGAAATACCATGTATCTATTAGTTTTTAGTGATAAGCTAACCAATAGGGAACCTCGCTTACAATAAACACTCTCCATGTACTGCCAGTAAAATGTTTGACTATATATATAAAAAAAAAAGAATTTTATACTCTATCTGTGAAAGTACATGAAAGACTATTGTATTATGCTTTGAGTACTACGGTAAATTTGAGAGAGATCCCAGACGTCTTGAGTATTGCAGTAAAAGTGACTAGAGAACCCAGATATCTTGAGTACTGCAGTAAAAGTGACTAGGGACCCCTCATACATCTTGAGTACTGCAGTAAAAGTGACCAGGAAACCCAGACGTGTTGAGTACTGCAGTAAAGTGACTAGGGAACCATGATGTTTTGAGTACTGCAGTAAATTGGCGAGGGACCTCACAAACGTCTTGAGTACTGCAGTAAAAGTGACGAGGGAATCCAGATGTCTTGAGTACTGCAGTAAAAGTGGCGAGGTTACCCAGATATCTTGAGTACTGCAGTAAAAGTGACCAGGAAACCCAGACGTGTTGAGTACAGCAGTAAAGTGACTAGGGAACCATGATGTTTTGAGTACTGCAGTAAATTGGCGAGGGACCTCACAAACGTCTTGAATACTGCAGTAAAAGTGACGAGGAAATCCAGATGTCTTGAGTACTGCAGTAAAAGTGACGAGGGAATCCAGATGTCTTGAGTACTGCAGTAAAGTGATTAGGGAACCCTGATGTGTTGAGTACTGCAATTAAAAGGACGAGGGACCTCTCGAACGTATTGAGTACTGCAGTAAAAGTGTTGAGTACCCTGATGTCTTGAGTACTGCAATAAAAGTGGCGAGGAAATCCAGATGTCTTGAGTACTGCAGTAAAAGTGACGAGGGAATCCAGATGTCTTGAGTACTGCAGTAAAGAGATTAGGGAACCCTGATGTTTTGAGTACTGCAGTAAAGTGACGAGGGAATCCAGATGTCTTGAGTACTGCAGTAAAGAGACTAGGGAACCCTGATGTTTTGAGTACTGCAGTAAAAGTGACGAGGGAATCCAGATGTCTTGAGTAATGCAGTAAAAGTGACGAGTGAACCCAGACGTCTTGAGTACTGCAGTAAAAGTGTTGAGTACCCTGATGTCTTGAGTACTGTAGTAAAAGTGTTGAGTACCCTGATGTCTTGAGTACTGCAATAAAAGTGGCGAGTTAACCCAGACGTGTTGAGTACTGCAGTAAAGTGATTAGGGAACCCTGATGTGTTGAGTACTGCAATTAAAAGGACGAGGGACCTCTCGAACGTATTGAGTACTGCAGTAAAAGTGTTGAGTACCCTGATGTCTTGAGTACTGCAGTAAAAGTGTTGAGTACCCTGATGTCTTGAGTACTGCAATAAAAGTGGCGAGTGAACCCAGACGTGTTGAGTACTGCAGTAAAGTGATTAGGGAACCCTGATGTGTTGAGTACTGCAATTAAAAGGACGAGGGACCTCTCGAACGTATTGAGTACTGCAGTAAAAGTGGTTAGGGATCCAAGACGCCTTGAGTACTGCAGTAAAAGTGAGTTAGGGACGCCACACATGTTGAGTACTGCAGTAAAAGTGGCGAGGGACCCCATACATATTGAGTATTGCAGTAAAAGTAGCGAGGGACCCCATACAGCCCTGGACTGAGGTAAAAGTGACGAGGGAACTCTTATGTCTTGAATACTGAAGTAAAGTGCGTTAGGGACCCCAGACGTTTTGGGTACTGCAGTAAAAGAGGGACCCTAGACGTGAGAACAGCAATAAAAGTGGCGAGAGACCTCTCAGACGTCTTGAGTACTGCAGTAAAAGTGAGTTAAGGACCCCACACATGTTGAGTACTGCGGTAAAAGTGGCGAGGGACCCCATACAGCTCGGGACTGCGGTAAAAGTGGGAGCGGGCGCTAAGTGGGACAGGTCGCGGTACAAGGAAGTACCAACCACGCTGCCCCGGTGCTCCCTGGGAAAATTCCCCTCACGATCTCCCGGCATTTCTCCGACCGTCTTAATTGTCTCCTAGCTGGGACCTCCGCGGTGGTACGTTTGTGCCCTAGTCTACACTCACGGACAACACTTAAGGTAGTTGTACCTTTTAGCATGTATATCGGGATTGAGACAATAACTCTGAAAGATACATTCATGGACAACACTTGAGGTAGTTGTACCTTTTAGCATGTATATCGGGATTTGGACAATAACTCTGAAAGATACATTCATGGACAACACTTGAGGTAGTTGTACCTTTTAGCATGTATATCGGGATTCAGACAATAACTCTGAAAGATACATTCATGGACAACACTTGAGGTAGTTGTACCTTTTAGCATGTATATCGGAATTCAGACAATAACTCTGAAAGATACATTCATGGACAACACTTGAGGTAGTTGTACCTTTTAGCATGTATATCGGAATTCAGACAATAACTCTGAAAGATACATTCATGGACAATACTTGAGGTAGTTGTACCTTTTAGCATGTATATCGGGATTCAGACAATAACTCTGAAAGATACATTCATGGACAACACTTGAGGTAGTTGTACCTTTTAGCATGTATATCGGAATTCAGACAATAACTCTGAAAGATACATTCATGGACAACACTTGAGGTAGTTGTACCTTTTAGCATGTATATCGGAATTCAGACAATAACTCTGAAAGATACATTCATGGACAACACTTGAGGTAGTTGTACCTTTTAGCATGTATATCGGAATTCAGACAATAACTCTGAAAGATACACTCATGGACAACACTTAAGGTAGTTGTACCTTTTAGCATGTATATCGGAATTCAGACAATAACTCTGAAAGATACATTCATGGACAACACTTGAGGTAGTTGTACCTTTTAGCATGTATATCGGGATTCAGACAATAACTCTGAAAGATACACTCATGGACAACACTTGAGGTAGTTGTACCTTTTAGCATGTATATCGGGATTCAGACAATACCTCTGAAAGTTACACTCACGGACAACTGTCATCTGTCGTGATGTTATTTCTCACACTCCACTTCTGTCTCTACCGTATTGTCGGCTGGTTAGAACACAGCTTTAATACACCCCGTTACACTACTATATACATACACCATTATATACATATTGTTACACCAAGTTGCAGCTTCGCAGGGTCGTCTAACTTTGTTTCCTCCTTTTTGGTTTTATACACGTTTCCCGAGCGGGTTTCCATACTAAAAGCAAATAAATAAAAGTAAATAAATTACCTTTTAAAGTTATTGCGTTTATTTATTCGTTGTCTTCCTCGTAGGTCGTGATCCGCAGTCTTGGTCTAGGTCCTCTCTCGCTCCAATAACCAATCAAGATATATGTACAATAAAATATTACAAAAGGAATAAAACTATAAAAGGAATGATGATAATCTAAATAATATGTTTTAAATGAATATTAAATATCATGGAATATTTTAAATGAATCTAGGGCGCATTAAAATTGATAGAACAATATATATTATATATTGAATTCGATCCTGGGTTGTAGTGGTCGAGACCTTACTGCAATGTTAAAAAATGGAATCGGCTTGGCTCATCGGTGGTGAGTTGTCTTCTTCACGACTACAATAAGTTGCTGTTGTTGTGTCCAATGAAGAACCTCAGATGTCTCTGTACATCTCTATCACAGCAATGTTCTCTAACTTGGGTGTGTAAAGCTGCTGTTCTAGGTCAATTTTATGTTGTTGTTGTGTCTAATGAAGAACCTCAGATGTCTCTGTACATCTCTATCACAGCAATGTTCTCTATTTTGGGTGTGTAAAGCTGCTGTTCTGGGTCAATTTTCTGTTGTTGTTGTGTCCAATGAAGAGCCTCAGATGTCTCCGTACATCTCTATCACAGCAATGTTCTCTAACTTGGGTGTGTAAAGCTGCTGTTCTGGCTCAATTTTCTGTTGTTGTTGTGTCCAATGAAGAGCCACAGATGTCTCCATACATCTCTATCAGAGCAATGTTCTCTATCTTGGGTGCGTAAAGCTGCTGTTCTGGGTCAATTTTCTGTTGTTGTTGTGTCCAATGAAGAGCCTCAGATGTCTCCGTACATCTCTATCACAGCAATGTTCTCTATTTTGGTGTGTAAAGCTGCTGTTATGGGTCAATTTTCTGTTGTTGTTGTTGTTGTTGTTGTGTCCAATGAAGAACCTCAGATGTCTCTGTACATCTCTATCACAGCAATGTTCTCTAACTTGGGTGTGTAAAGCTGCTGTTCTAGGTCAATTTTATGTTGTTGTTGTGTCTAATGAAGAACCTCAGATGTCTCTGTACATCTCTATCACAGCAATGTTCTCTATTTTGGGTGTGTAAAGCTGCTGTTCTGGGTCAATTTTCTGTTGTTGTTGTGTCCAATGAAGAGCCTCAGATGTCTCCGTACATCTCTATCACAGCAATGTTCTCTAACTTGGGTGTGTAAAGCTGCTGTTCTAGGTCAATTTTATGTTGTTGTTGTGTCCAATGAAGAACCTCAGATGTCTCTGTACATCTCTATCACAGCAATGTTCTCTAACTTGGGTGTGTAAAGCTGCTGTTCTAGGTCAATTTTATGTTGTTGTTGTGTCCAATGAAGAGCCTCAGATGTCTCCGTACATCTCTATCACTGGCAATGTTCTCTATCTTGGGTGTGTGAAGCTGCTGTTCTGGGTCAATTTTCTGTTGCTGTTGTGCCCAATGAAGAGCCTCAGATGTCTCCATACATCTCTATCACAGCAATGTTCTCTAACTTGGGTGTGTAAAGCTGCTGTTCTGGGTCAATTTTCTGTTGTTGTTGTGTCCAATGAAGAGCCTCAGATGTCTCCGTACATCTCTATCACAGCAATGTCCTCTATCTTGGGTGTGTAAAGCTGCTGTTCTGGCTCAATTTTCTGTTGTTGTTGTGTCCAATGAAGGGCCTCAGATGTCTCCGTACATCTCTATCACAGCAATGTGCTATGTATTGGGTGTGTAAAGCTGCTGTTCTGGGTCAATTTTCTGTTGTTGTTGTGTCCAATGAAGGGCCTCAGATGTCTCCGTACATCTCTATCACAGCAATATTCTCTATCTTGGGTGTGTAAAGCTGCTGTTCTGGGTCAATTTTCTGTTGTTGTTGTGTCCAATGAAGAGCTTCAGATATCTCCGTACATCTCTATCACAGTAATGTTCTCTATCTTGGGTGTGTAAAACTGGACTCATGGAATTGGTGTAATCATTACACAAAGGGATAAGAAACAACAACAACACTGTCTATAAACAGCTGGAGGAGCATAGACACATGGAATTAGTGTAATCCTCACACAAGGAGATAAGAAACAACAACAACACTGTCTATAAACAGCTGGAGGAGCATGGACTCATGGAATTGGTGTAATCTTTACACAAGGGGATAGGAAACAACAACAACACTGTCTATAAACAGCTGGAGGAGCATGGACTCATGGAATTGGTGTAATCTTTACACAAGGAGATAAGAAACAACAACAACACTGTCTATAAACAGCTGGAGGAGCATGGACTCAAGGAATTGGTGTAATCTTTACACAAGGGGATAAGAAACAACAACAACACTGTCTATAAACAGCTGGAGGAGAATGGACTAATGGAATTGGTGTAATCTTTACACAAGGGGATAAGAAACAACAATAACAGTGTCTGTAAACAGCTGGAGGAGCTTGGACTCATGGAATTGGTGTAATATTTACACAAGGGAATAAGAAACAACAACAACACTGTCTATAAACAACTGGAGGAGCTTGGACTCATGGAATTGGTGTAATATTTACACAAGGGGATAAGAAACAACAACAACACTGTCTATAAACAGCTGGAGGAGCATGGACTCAAGGAATTGGTGTATTCTTCACACAAGGGGATAAGAAACAACAACAACACTGTCTATAAACAACTGGAGGAGCATGGACTCATGAAATAGGTTTAATCTTTACACAAGGGGATAAGAAACAACAACAAAACTGTCTATAAACAGCTGGAGGAGCATGGACTCATGGAATTGGTGTAATCTTTACACAAGGGGATAAGAAACAACAACAACAACAATACTGTCTATAAACAGCTGGAGGAGCATGGCTCATGGAATTGGTGTAATCTTTACACAAGGGGATAAGAAACAACAACAACAACAATACTGTCTATAAACAGCTGGAGGAGCATGGCTCATGGAATTGGTGTACTCTTTACACAAGGGGATAAGAAACAACAAATTTATGGAGCAGTAGGGTCCGCCATTGAACCAGAAGGATGACCAACGGTCAAGGGCACGCTGCCATTGTTTGTAGCCGGGAAGACAATGGTGGAGTTTACGAGAGAGAAAAAACAAACAATAAAAAACACAATTCAAGTCCAGGGTTGAGTTGCCATGGTAACGATCCTGTTTACCTACATCCTTGTCAACCTGGATGCTTCATATCTCCCAAACTCATCGTCTGATGCATTAGCGCGCCATTTTTAAACAAAATTGACACTATTTTAGACACGTATTTCTTTTTTTTTTAATAAACAATTTACTACTGCCCTTACTGAAATGATACTGCTGGAATAAAGCTGCTGTTCTGGGTCAATTTTCTGTTGTTGTTGTGTCCAATGAAGAGCCTCAGATGTCTCCGTACATCTCTATCACAGCAATGTTCTCTATCTTGGGTGTGTAAAGCTACTGTTCTGGGTCAATTTTCTGTTGGTGTTGTTGTGTGCAATGAAGAGCCTCAGATGTCTCCGTACATCTCTATCACAGCAATGTTCTCTATCTTGGGTGTGTAAAGCTGCTGTTCTGGGTCAATTTTCTGTTGTTGTTGTGTCCAATGAAGAGCTTCAGATGTCTCCGTACATCTCTATCACAGCAATGTTCTCTATCTTGGGTGTGTAAAGCTGCTGTTCTGGGTCAATTTTCTGTTGTTGTTGTGTCCAATGAAGAGCCTCAGATGTCTCCGTACATCTCTATCACAGCAATGTTCTCTATTTTTAGTGTGTAAAGCTGCTGTTCTGGGTCAATTTTCTGTTGTTGTTGTGTCCAATTAAGAGTCTCAGATGTCCCCGTACATCTCTATCGCAGCAGTCGCAATGTCCACTATCGTTAAAACTACCAAAAAGATAAAATAGAAGAACGACGTTTAACAAGTCTTACCGCAAATGTTTTTTTTTTTTTTTTTTTACAGAACGAAAAATCGTAATTTTCATTATTTTAAGGAGAAATAACGACCTTTTCTCTTCTTAGGGATGAAGTATGAAAGAATGAATTGTGAAGAGTAATGATGAACGGAAAATAAAAGTGTCCAGGGATGGGAATCGAACCCACAGTGTTCCGCTTGTATAGTGGACATGGTATCTCCACTTACAAATGTACCAGAGCCCCGTTTGGTTACTTACACTCGCTGGTGGGGTTGAACTTTAGCAAGAATCGGGGACCATTGAAGTTTTTTTTTTTTTTTCAATCAGAAAAAAGTGCTCAATGCGGATATTGAACCGGTCGTAGCGGTCGAAAACCAACGGTTTAGACCATCCTTCCACCGACTCCCGTATATATATTGTTATTATTATTTCCATAGTTGCTTCTCATTGTTGCCGTTAACTACATTACACTGTGTCTTTTTGTTTTCGGCATTGTTGCTTGTGTATAAATTGTATCCGCCATCATTTTATTGTTCTCATTGTTCCTGTTTGTATGTAATTCTCATAATCTGAGAAATTATCCCGCATGAGTTTCTTTTCAACGAAAAATCAAAATTTATTTCAAGGAGAAATAATGATTATTTCTAACCTTAGAGATGAAGTATGAAAGGATGAATTTTGAAAAATAATGATATACGGAAAAATAATAGTATCCAGGGATGGGAATCGAACCCACAGTTTTCCGCTTACCGGTCAGATGCTATTATTTTTAAATGTCGTCTTACAGTAGTCTAGTGGACATAGCATCTGCCCGGTAAGCGGAAAATTGTAGGTTCGATTCCCATCCCTGGACACTTTTATTTTTCCGTTCATCATTACTCTTCACAATTCATCCTTTCATACTTCATCCATAAGGTTAGAAATAATCGTTATTTTTCCTTTAAATAAATTTCGATTTTTCGTTCAAAAGAAACACATGCGGAATAGTTTTCAAATGTCGTTTTACAATCACAGGCCGCATTATATTATATTATAAATTCTCATAAACATAATTTGATGAACTTTTATGTGAAAAAAATAATTTTTAAAATAGATTATTTAATTTTGATGATAATTTTATCATTAAAAAAAAAATTCGAAACTATTTTTAAAGCGTAAGATTCTTTTTGATATTAAACAATTTCTACTGCCCTTACTGCAATGGAAAAATTAAAGAGAGGGCCTGGCTCATCAGTGGTGAACCCTCTCAGCGGTTTCGCCAGTTTAATCTACCATTTTAATATCAAATTGTTTAATATAAAAAAGAATCTTACGCCTTTAAAATAGTTTCGAATTTTGATAACAGATGGCGCGCTAGTGCATCATATTATAAATTTTATCATTATATATTTATTTCCAAGATCATTGTCTTTGACGAGTTTAATATTTAACACAAAGCAATAACGCGCCATCTATATATATATATAAAATGAAAGGATTTAAAAGCACGAATGTTTCTTTTATACATAAAACAAACTTCTACTGTCCTTAATGCAATGAAAAAATATTGGGAGGGCTTGGCTCATCAGTGGTGAACCCTCTCAGCGGTTTCCCCAATTTAATCTACCAGACCGCTTCTTAGAGATCTAATACTGTATTGGATCATTCTGTTTATATATGTTACACTGAAGGGTGGAATCTTAGAAATGGTATTTACGTAAACTATGGACATAAGCTTTTAGGACAGTAGAATTACATATATATATTTGCATCGAGCAATGTTCTTTCGCAGACAATAAAGATAATAAATTGGTGAAACCGCTGGGAGGGTTTACCACTGATGAGCCAGGCCCTCCCAATATATTTTTTCATCGCAGTAAGGACAGTAGAAGTTTGTATTATGTATAAAAGAAACATTCGTGCTTTTAAATCCTTCCATTTTATATTAGTTCAATATTCGTTTATGACTCGTGCTTTAGATGTTGTACTAAATTCGAACAATCATGTGAGAATGCCCTAGCAACCTCAGAACAATTTTAAACGCTTTGCCAAATGATATATATTTATTGTAGCTATGTTTCTAAGACGCTGTTTACTTATAGCCAGCTGAAAATTGTTGTTTTTTATTTAATCATTACAAAACACACGCCATATTCTATGTGGAAATTTGCATGTAAATATTTAATCTATTTTATGTACATAGTTTTTAAATATATTGTAACAAAATATTTATTAATTTTATTAGTTTTTATTAACAGAGTGGTCATTTTTATGTTTATATCTTGCGACTCTGTAAATTTCCCTCGTGGCTTATCTTTTGTTTACAATTCATAGTTTGTCCTTCCCTGAAATAAATTGTTGTCTCCTCCTGAAGTTTTTGTCTTCCCTAATTTTCCACTTGGCAATATATATAAATGTTCTAATAAAAGAAACAAATTGAAATTTTCGGAAGAGCGATTGCTTGAAGCATATTATAAATTTATAAATGTATGTAATTCTATTGTCCTCAAAGCTTATTTCCATAGTTCTTCTAAAATACCCATTCCAAGAGTCTACCAACAGTATCACTATAAAAGAAAGTTCCAAAAATGCAATATAACAGCGGTATGGTAGATTAAACTGGCGAAACCGCTGAGAGGGTTCACCACTGATGAGCCAGGCCCTCCCATTAATTTTTCCATTGCAGTAAGGGCAGTAGAAATTGTATATTTTCAAAAAGAATCTTAAGAGTTTAAAATAGTTTTGAATTTTGATGTATACAAATTATTTATAGTTTTAGAGAGAGAGAGAAAATTATTTAAATTTACATTTTAGAACAATAAATTATACAAGAAACATTCACACACATCCCCAATATATCTTTAGAACCACTAAACCACAAATATACAACATTCCAAAACAATAACATCAATAAAAAACGATATACAAATTAAAACTCGAAATTTCAATTTTTAATGTAATTAAAGTCAACGGCATTTTAGATAGAGTCTACAGAACTTGTTAATTTTTTTTATATTCTTCTTTACTGGAAACCATTTGGCTTAAACTGTTCATTTGACATTGTACTCTCAAATCTGCAACAAGTGGGCACAGGATTAAAATATGCTCAGGGTTGTGATCTTCTTGGTCACATAAGCAGATTGAAGAATCAATTCTGCCAATTCTGTATAAGTATGTGTTGACAATGGTTGTGTTACAGATGGGGAAAATGATCCGAGGAGTTCTCGGGACAGTGTTGGCCGCAGCGGTGCTAGGCTACCATCAAGCCATGGCGCAAGGTGAGGAAGAGCGCTCCCGGTCGTGCTCTGATTCCTGGCTGGGGCCAAGGTCCGTTGTGAGGCCAACAATAGCTGTGTGTGTTCATTGGTGTTTCCACATAGTCGCTGTGGTTTATTCGACAGTTTGGGATGTTTCTGTTACATTCTGTCTCTTTATTACGGTCTGTATATCCTCTAGATCAGTTGTTACGGTCCGTATATCCTCTAGATCAGTTCTTATTCCCACACTGCTGTAGCTCTAGTTAGCTCGGCTTTGAAATTTTTCCAAATGCTGGATACACTGTGTTGCTAAAACTTATATTAATGACTTCTATTCAGCGTGTGATATGAAAGAAAAACACTATTCCCAGATATTAAAGATCCCATTAAAAACTAATGTCATCTCTCAGTCTATATCCACTTATAGATATACCAAAATATTCAGCAACCCAGTAGGGTTTCATGCAGTCGTTGAAAGATTAAGTTCATTGTGTGTGAAATACGTGGCTCTTTGAATCCCACTAAAACCGTCACTACAATATTTCTTGGCATTTCTAAACAATCTTTTGTTTAACGTTATTAGACAAAGAATATTTGTGATAATAAAACTGCAAAACATTTAGCAATGTCCTTTGTTTTTATGCATTAGTTAAAAAAGTTGTTTATTTACAAATACGTGGCCCTTTGAATCCCAATACAGTCTTCACTACAATCTTTCTTGGCATTTCTACACAATCTTTTGTTTAAGGTTATAACACAGCTAAAATTTGTGATGACAAAACTACAAAATATTCAGCAATCCAATAAATGTTTCATACATTCTTTGAAAAGTTGTTTATTGACAAATACGTGGGCCCTTTGAATCTCATTACAGTCTTCACTACAATATTTCTTGGTATTTCTACACAACCTTTTGTTCAAGGTTATCATACAGAGAAAATATTGATAGCCAAAGCCCAAAACATTTAGCAATGCCGTATGTTTTTTTATGCAGTCGTAGAAAAAGTTGTTTATTGACAAATACGTGGCTCTTTGAAATACACTACAATCTTTCTTGGCATTTCTACACAATCTTTTGTTTAAGGTTATACACAGTAAATTTTGTAATTACGAAACTACAAAATATTTAGCGCAATCCGTAAGTTTTTTATGCATTAGTTGAAAGTGTTTATTAAGACATACGTGGCCCTCTGAGTCCCACTACAGTCTTCACAACAATCTTTCTTCGTATTTCTACACAACCCTTTGTTTAAGGTTTTTACACAGTGAAATTTGTGATAGCCAAAGCCCAAAATATTCAGCAATTCAGTATGTTTTTATGAAGTCGTTGAAAAAGTTGTTTATTGATAAATACGTGGCCTTTTGAATCACACTACAGTCTTCACAACATTCTTTCTTGGAATTTCTACACAACTTTTTGTTTAAGGTTATCATACAGTGAAATTTTGTGATGACCAAAGCCTAAAATATTCAGCAATTCAGCCAAAGCAGTCGTTAACTACCCACCAGGATTATCATGGCTTGTACCATATGTAGACATGTGGTGTACTTACAGTAAAAGCAGTCACTAACTACCCACCAGCATTATCATGGCCTGTACCATATGTAGACATGTGACAATTTTGACAATTAAATAATATTTATTGTCATCTTAGACAATCGATAAACTCCTAAGAGTTAAGTAGGAAGAGTTATTTACAGTTCAAAGGCGGTGTCCTCACCGAGGGTCATCTGGGCTCAAGCAGGCAATAACTTCCTGAGTTCGGACATACTCTCAAGCATAGAGGGATCGGAGCCCCGAAAGCGCCAGATGGCGGTGTTGATGAATCCACCGAGGATGTACCTATCCCGAGTGGGTAGGCGCTTGATGAAGGGCTCCCTATCCCCGGGGTACAGGACTGCTCTCACGATGTCATCCACGTCGACTTGCGATTAGAACGTGTGCTCCAAGTCGATTTCACGACTCAATTCGTGAATTAAGTCTCCTGCCATCTTCCAGCGCCTGTCCATAGACAGTGGAGGCGGAGGTGTCGTCATGGCCGGTGTCGTCGTGTCCCCATGGGGGACAGGTGGTATTGGCCCAGCGAGCCGAGGCGCAGGCGGTGGGGGTGCACAGCGCTCCTCCTCCGTTATTGGATCGTCCTCCTCCATGTCCGTCGGGGCGGGCGGCGGAGGTGTCATCAAAGGAGGTGTCAGTTCCTCCCTGTGGGTAGTGGGCAGCATAGGCTCAGCGGGCCGAGGCGCAAGCAGTGGGGGAGTTGGAGGCACTGCAGCTGGTGTTGTCCTCAGCTCAGCTTTGACTTGCCCGAGGACTTTGTAGAGGTTGCTGGCTGCTCCGGGCCTCAGATCCAATATTTGCCTGATCAGGCCGGCGAGGGCGTCGCACTGCGGAGGCGACAGGAGGGGTCCCTTCCTCTGCGCCTTGGTCCTCGAGGAGAGGAGGTCCAGGACCTCCTCCCGCCCAAGACCAAGGGCGTCCGTCCCAGCGAAGGACACGCTGGGGTGCTTCTCGATGAACGCATCGAGGTCGACTCTTGTTGCGTTCTTTGCCGATGACGTGGAGGACGCAGAGGTCTCCTCCACGATGGACATCTCCACGTCCGGTGTTGGGGCCGCAGGCTCGCGACTCCCAGGTGTTCGCAGGGACGGAGCAGGGGTCACTGGTGGAGGGGCAGGAGGCGCATCCTCCGCAGGTAATGCCGAAGGCGCTGGTGGTGATTGCCAGAGTGCTGCAGGTGGATGGAGCGCAGCTCAGCTTGTGGGTGGCACGTCGGAGACCTCCATGGTTGGGCTGGGGGATGCCGGAGGTGGAGGCTGGGTAGATGGTTGTTGAGGCAGCCTAGGCGCAGTCGCTGGTGGGACGCTGGTTGGAGAGGTTGGTGTGGCCGGTCCAGGAGCGGTGGTTCGCCCTGCAAGCAGGGGACAGTTGGCCCTGCGGTGCCCCTGCCCGTGGCATCTGGAGCACTTAATGCCGGAGGACAGGTAAGCGGGCCAGGCCTCGCCTTTGATGGTGATGTTGAGGCGGGTGGGGAGCCTCTCGGTGGTCACTCCTTCGTGGAGGACGATGAACGCCTCACGGCGGCCGTCGGTGTAGGTGTATGGGCCGGCCTTCATCATTTTGGGCGCGATGGATGTAATGCGCCCATAGGGCCCAAGGGCCTTGATGATGGCTGAGTCCTCTACGAAGAAGGGGAGGTTGCCCACCGTTATCCTCTCCGCTCTTTTGCGGAAATAGAAAGCCCTGAGGAGAGTGCCCTCAACCTCAAGGCCGTTGTTTATGAGGCGCTCGGCGAGGCCCCTGTTGGCTAGTCCCAGGAGTTGGTGGCCGTTTACCTTGGAGATCTGGATAATTCCGGCGGTACCTCCAAGCAGCCTGTCCAGCGCCCTCAGGTAGTGGAAGGGCTGTAGCTCGGGGCCGTGTTCCAGGTAGACGCAGTGCTCCTCGGAGGAGGACGCCTGCCTCGCCCGGGCCTCTGTGATATGGGTCCTGGTTGTCGGGATCTCCTGTGCCCGGGGTACCGATCGCGCCGATGAATGCAATCGGCGACTGCTCCTGGCGCCTCCGCTGTTGGAGGATGGTGCAGCGGCTGTAGGCGAATTTGATGATTCGCGGCGCCTCTTCTTGGTTTTCACGACGTTAAAGTCGTCTTCCGCTCCGGGGCTCAAATCCTCAATGCAGTCCGCCCAGTTTCCCAAGACACGGGCAGCGCCGTTGGATGACGTACCGGCCGGCAAGTTGAGCTTGACGTCACGCGCGGCGGCCAGATTTACATCTCTAACGCCTGCCGGCGGATTTGCATAAACTCGATTTTCTGAGTTTTCTTTTAAGATTATTTTCTGATTTCCGTTTTCGCTTGAAATCCTCCCACCAGTAGGAGCTGGGATGCTGGGCCTTCCAGGCTCTTCAGCAGATCCCGAGCTCCCTGGCGATGCCGAACTCGACATGCCTAAATGCATTTTACCGCCCGCCAGAGGCGAAAAACACGGAGCTCGCGCGACGCGTGGCCGCACGGCCGTGTGTAGACATGTGGTGTACTTACAGTAAAAGCAGTCACTAACTACCCACCATGTTTATCATGGCCTGTACCATGTGTAGACATGTGACAATGACAATGAAAACAAGTTTTATTGACTATGTAGTCAACAATTACACAGTCAACAGGAAATATTTACAATTGTCTGGACCGTCAGGAGCCCATAGCCAGCTTGAACTTTGATATTCCGCCTTGAATCAGGGGATGGTGATCGCGAGCATGCTCGGCGACAGTGTCGAGAAACTCGGCGAGAATGGCTCTGTGTCTGGGTCTAGGTGAGAGAATCTCGAGGAGATACTCACTATTCTCGCGCCATACGATCGCAAATGCGATGTTGTCTATGTCTAGCCCTTTCTTGATTAAGGGCCTTAAGGCATGTTGATAGTTCAATTCTTCGAGTAGGTCACGTATTTGATTTAGGCACTCTCTATCCAGGTCCGCCTTGATCAGCTGGTCTGACAGTGGAGGCGGAGGTGCCGCCATGGTCAGTGTCGTCTCTTCCCCAAGGGGAGTGGGCGGTGTCGACTCAGCGAGCCGAAGCGCAGGCAGTGGGGGTGTGCATCGCTCTTCCTCCGTCATTGGATCGTCCTCCTCCATGTCCGTCGGGGCGGGCGGCGGAGGTGTCATCAAAGGAGGTGTCAGTTCCTCCCTGTGGATAGTGGGCGGCATTGGCTCAGCGGGCCGAGGTGCAGTCGGTGGAGGTGTAGGCACTGCGGCTGGTGTTGTCCTCAGCTCAGCTTTTACCTGTCCGAGGACTTTGTAAAGATTGCTGGCTGCTCCGGGCCTCAGATCTAAGATTTGCCTGATAAGTCCGGCGAGGGCGTCGCACTGCGGAGGCGGCAGGAGGGGTCTGTAGACATGTGGTGTACTTACAGTAAAAGCAGTCGCTAACTACCTACCAGGATTATCATGGCCTGTACCATGTGTAGACATGTGGTGTACTTACAGTAAAAGACAGTCGCTAACTACCCACCAGGATTATCATGGCCTGTAACACGTGTACTAGGGATAATATAAAACCACATCTACAATTTGTGATGACAAAACTACAAAATATTAAGCAAATTAAGTTGTCTTATATAGTCTCAATTATGTTTCACTTCAACAAGAGCCAAGTTTAACGTATTCTCCATGTGACACGGGATATATTGAGATAAGAATCGACGCTATATTTGACCCAATCTCCATTCTGATGTTTATCTGTGTCCATTGTTTCCCACAAAGACAATAAAACAACAGTTCCGGCCTCTAGGTCTACTTCCTGTTGAATAGATTGATTCATTCTAACCGACAGTTTGACAATGCAATCAATCTTCCCTAGAACTTAACATTCTTCTTCTTTCTTCAGTTAGAGAGAGTAATATTTTCATCATCAAAAAGGAAAACTGCAGAATTCGTAGAAATATTGCCACGTGGAAAATTAGTAAAGACAAACTTCAGGATGACACTGCAATTTATTTGAAGCAAGAACAAACTATGAATGATAAACAAAAGATAAGGAATGAGGGAAGTGTACAGAGTAAATATCGAAATTGATAATCTGTTATTAAAATTAAAAAAAAAAAAATACTTCGCTACATAGCTCCTTCTCTATGGGAGCTGTGACCCACAGCTAGCAATTATTGTAGATACTGACATGGATCTGACGTGCTTCTGCCAAGGATTCCATCGAAGTCTTGGAACTTTGTCCCTAGTACTTTGTGTCCTTTTTATTGCGGCGTGAAGAGCGGCTTTGTCGTCGTATCGTCTATAGCAGTGTCGGGCAACCTTTTTCGAGTTGCGGCGCACTAAGCTTAATTTCTTTTTTTCGCGGCGCACCTGTGGTTCTCACTATAAATTTCCTCGTAGGTAATTAAAATACAACAATAAATACTAGTAAAAATTTAAACATATATATCACATATTATTAATTTTCAATATTAAATTAACATAATCAATGCGAGCATTGCGATTGTTTTTGAGAGCATATCAAATCAATACGGGGATCTACTTGTGAAAGACAAACGCGCATCTCCTCATCTATCATTTGAAGTCTTTCGCGCTTCTTAGACTTCATTTCTGTGAGTGTTGAAAAACCTTGCTCACACAGGTAGGAACTTCCAAATGGCAACAATGATTCGATGGCCGCATTACTAAGTTTAGGAAATTTGGAGTTTAAGCACAACCAAAACTCAGATAGCTCCTTTTCAGTGAATAGTCTTTTGAAAACTAAATCGTTTTTTAAATCAATTGAGTTTTCTTGCATTTCTTCTTCCAGATGTTGAATTTCACAGTGCATAAATGGGTTAACTACCCATTCCATTTTTTCAACGTCCAAGTAAGGAAAATATTTATCAAAAGAAGCGGATAGTAATGTCAAAGTTTCTTCGACTTCTTTTTTGATAATAGATTTTGATGGATTCTCTTGAACCATCGGAAAAGATGCAAAGTTTTCTTTAGCAATGTTTAAATTCCATAAACTGAGTTTTTCCTTAAACGCTTTCAACTTGGTGGAGATAGTGATAATGTTCTCCTGAGCACCTTGCAAATTTAAATTAAGGCTGTTTAATTTGTCGAAAATATCACCCAAAAATGAAACTCGTAACCACCAAACATCACTCATCATGAAAGGAAAATTAATCTCTTCGTTATCAATGAATGCCATTATTTCATTTTTCATTGAAATAAATCGATTTAAAACTTTGCCTTTCGACAACCATCTGACTTCAGTATGAAACAATAAATTTTTATAATCGGAATCCATTGCTTCACAAAATGTTGAAAAAATTCTCGATCGAAGAGCATTTGATTTGATGTAATTGACTACTTTGACAACTTCATCTAGAGTTGTGACAAGGATGGGAGGAACCGACTTTGACACTAACATTTCTATATGAATCATACAGTGAACAAATTTGATATTTGATATTAAATAAAGTTGTTTTCGCGGATTGTTTTTTTTTTTACTTATGATTTTAAATAGGTACGTACCTATTTGCATTTTTATTTTTTAATAATGGCACGTGCCAGTTATGTACGTCAAGATTATGTACATACGTTATATGAAATATAAAATTATGCAAACTGTTGTAATTATAATACCAAAATAAGTTTTATATAAAATGAAATTTGCTTTTTTTTAATTTCATTTTTTATATGAAAATTTTTGAAAAAAATTATTAAAATTGAATAAAAATTATAAAAAATATTTTTTGAAACATTATTTTTAAATTTAACCAAAAGTTCTAAATACCTACAAAAATGTTCGCGGCACACCTAGAATTCTTCGCGGCACACCGGTTGCCCGACACGGGTCTATAGGGACATTTTCATCTTGGAGGGAAGTCTTGTCTTTGACACGGCGGTGGAATCCTGGAGTCAGTCTCCGAAAATGTAGATCACAGCACCCATGGCTTCAAGGTCTTCTCGGCGGTCTTCAGTTTGTCTTTCCTAACTTACCCAGCATCTCCACCAAAATGCCACGTGGAAAATTAGGGAAGACCAACTTCGGGATGAGACAACAATTTATTTCAGGCAAGAACAAACTATAAATGGTAAACAAAAGATAAACCACGAGGGAAATTTACAGAGTAGCAAAAAATAAACAAAAATGACCACTCTGTTAATAAAAATCATAAAATTAATAAATACTTTGTTACAATATGATATCTGATGAAATCTCCCACTATATCATAGAATGCAAATATTCAGGTGAAGAAAGAGAAAAAACTCTTTAGAACACCTTCTGGAGATTTAGCAACCCACTGAAGACGCTGAGAACTATTTCAGAAAAGAAAAATATAGCAATAGAACTCTATAATTTCTACAGATCAATTGTAAATAGATTCATACACAAAAGAGGTAGTGAGGAAAGTTGTAGAACATATGTGTAAATAAATCCCTTTTCAAACAAAGACTCACGTGCACATGGGGAAAGGGAGAAAATATTCCTGTATTATTTTATTGTTGTATGGCGAATCCATACAGGGCAATGGGCCCTAATAAAACCTTTTTGTTGTTGTTGTTCTTACTTTAGTTACATCAAATTCGTCGACACCTTTTAAACACCAAAAGATTTTCTTCTTGGCCACGATACGTGATAAGTTCACTCTTCATTAAATAATATTGCTTAAAATATCCGAAATTTTTTATAATAAAAAATTACCAATACGTATCTTATTACCAAGGTTGTCCAAAAAGTTCGTAAACACTTGCAAAATATAAATCATAATATGTTTGCGAACTTTTGGGATAACCTTATATATAAATTTTAAAAAGACAATTAATTATTACAATTCAAAGCGTTTCGGGCTGTTGGCCCTCATCAGCGTGGTGCAAGCTGTACTTTAACGACAAAAATGAACGTTTAGTTGATATTTATTCCGATAGATGGCGCTAGCCATCAGTAACTTTTAGTTGCACGATCAGGAGATGTCTTTTTCTTAATTTATTTCTTTATTTCAACATTATACTATTTTTTCACATTGTAGAATTTATAAAAGCACAGGGCGTCTCTCCCGTCAAAATAGACATCAAAGCTAGACGTCATCTATTGACCATCGCCACAAACTAGCGGCCTCAGGTCGGTAACAAAGCCACAACACCAGCTTTGGTAAACTGAGAAGTGTCCACCTAGAGACCATGGTTTCTGGCTACTGGCCCTCGTCAGTCTAGCCCGAAACCATGGTCTCTAGGTGGACACTTCTCAGTTCACCAAAGCTGGTGTTGTGGCTTTGTCACTGACCTGAGGCCGCTAGTTTGTGGCGACAGTCAATAGATGGTGTCTGGTTTTGACGTCTATTTTGACGGGAGAAACGCCCCGATCTTTTATAGATCAATTCACTCCCAGCAAAATTTCAATCTATTGTAGATTTTTTTAATGAAAGATCACCAAAAGAACTCTCCTGTTGTTTTATTATTACCAAACAGGGCTCTGGCACATTTGTAAGTGCAAAGTCGAACTGCTTTTCATATGTCTACACACGTGGTGCACTTACAGTAAAAACAGTCGCTAACTACCCACCAGGATTATCATGGCCTGTACCATATGTAGACATGTGACAATGAAAGTAATTTTATTGACTGTCAGTCAACGTTAACACTCAATCAGGAGGGTGTGAAAAAAAAATACAATTAATTCAGTCGTTAGGAATTAAGGCATCGCCACTGAAGCCTATACAAATCGGATCCAACGTCGGGATGGCAATCCTGGGCCTGTTCTATGGCCGCGCCGAGGAACTCAGCCAGGACATTCTTCAACGCAGCTGAAAGTTTCGCCATGAGGGACATTCTGTCATCGTGGTATAGAACGGCATCTATGAGTTCACTAATTTGAATCCCTGATTGATATAAGGGCCTTAGGCAGGTTGTGTGCTTCAGTTTACTGAAGATTTTCAACAATCATAGTTTCCTCCTGCATGAGTAGCATTGACTCCTCGTCTAGGGGAGCGGGTGGTGTCATCCCAGCAGGCTGAGGCGCAGGCAGTGGGGGTGTTGGAGGCACTGCTGGTGTTGTCCTGAGCTCCGCCTTAACCTGGCCAAGGTAGACGTGTGTAGACTTGTGGAGAGCAGGTGATGTTGGCTCAGCGAGCCGAGGCGCAGGCGGTGGGGGTGTGTCTCGCTCTTTCTCCGTCATTGGATCGTCCTCCTCCATGTCCGTCGGGGTGGGCGGCGGAGGTGTCATCAAAGGAGGTGTCAGTTCCTCCCTATGGGTAGTGGGCAGCATAGGCTCAGCGGGCCGAGGCGCAGGCAGTGGGGGTGTTGGAGGCACTGCAGCTGGTGTTGTCCTCAGCTCAGCTTTGACTTGGCCGAGGACTTTGTAGAGGTTGCTGGCTGCTCCAGGCCTCAGATCCAATATTTGCCTGATCAGGCCGGCGAGGGCGTCGCACTGCGGAGGCGACAGGAGGGGTCCCTTCCTCTGCGCCTTGGTCCTCGAGGAGAGGAGGTCCAGGACCTTCTCCCGCCCAAGACCAAGGGCGTCCGTCCTAGCGAAGGACACGGTGGGGTGCCTCTCGATGAACTCATCGAGGTCGACTCTCGTTGCGTTCTTTGCTGCTGACGTGGAGGACGCAGAGGTCTCCTCCACGATGGACATCTCCACGTCCGGTGTTGGGGCCGCAGGCCCGAGGGTCTTCTGGGCGGGCAGAGGGTCACGCGGGGCAACGATTTCCGGCCGAGCGGGAGGCGGCTCTGGATGTTGTGAACTGGCTGGGCGAGGGCCCACGGGACCCTCAGGCGCCTGCAGGGACGGAGCAGGGGTCACAAGTGGAGGGGCAGAAGGCGTCTCCTCCATAGGTAAGGCTGGGGCCGCTGGTGGAGATGGCCGAGGTGCGGATGGATGGAGCACAGCTCGGGCCACGGGAGGAGCGCTGCAAACCTCCATGGCTGGACTGGGAGGCGCTGGCGCAGGAGGCGCGGCCGAGGTCCGCCTAGGTAGCCCAGGCGCAGTTGATGGTGGGAGGCTGGTGGAAGGGGGCGGTGAAGCCCGTCTGGAGGTGGTGGGCCGCCCATGGAGTTGGGGGCAGTTTGCTCTTCGGTGACCTTGACCACGGCATTTCGAGCATTTAACTCCGTGGGTCAGGAAAGCTGGCCATGGCTCGCCCTTGATCCTCAGTTCGAATCGAGAGGGGAGCATTTCGACGATTATGCCGTCATGGAGGAGTATAAAGGCCTCCCGGCGGCCGTCGGTGAAATCAAACTCTCCAACCCTAAGCTGTTTGGGGGCGATGGAGGTTATTCGGCCGTATCTGGAGAGAGCATCCATGACGGCGGCGTCTCCCACAAAGAAGGGGAGGTTCCCAATCGTGACTCTGATTGAAGTTCTCCTGAAGGGGAAGGTCTTGAGAAGGGTTCCCTCGATCTCGAGGCCCTCTCGAACTAGGCGCTCCGCCAGGGATCTGTTGGCGAGTCCGACCAAGTATTGCCCGTTCACCTTAGTGAACTGGACAATGTTTCTTGTGCTTCCGACCACCTTTTCCAAAGCTTTCATGTACTGGTAGGTCTGGTATTCCGGACAGAACTCGAGGAAACAGCACTGCTCCTCGGTGCAGGACGCCTGGCGAGCCCTGGCCTCCATGACGTGTGCCCTCGTGGTCCTGATTTCCTGGACCTGGGGCATCCGTCCCGTCGACGGTCGCTGTCGGCGCGAAGCTCCAGCGCTGTTAGACTGCGCGGCCATGGCAGGCAGATCCGGCGAGTCGCGGCGCCTCTTCCTGCCTTTTACGTCTGTGAAGCTGTCATCCTCCTCAGAATTCACATTCTCGGCATAGTCTGCCCAGTTTCTTTGGGCATCGGCCATCGCGGTTGGAAGAAGAGAGAGCCGCCAAGTTGAACGGCGCGGCCGAATTTACATTTCTTCCGCCGGTGGGAGAATTTGCATAAGTTTCAATTCTCTCATTAGTATTTGAGATATTTCTCTGCGAATTGAAAATTGCAGATTTCTCTGCACAGGGCAGTTCTTCGTTGCTGTGCCTTCCAGGCATTTGATCAGCATTTAATGGGCTTCCAGCCCGTACCAAACTCGGCATACTGCCGGTAGCCATGCACCCGCCAGGGTGGAAAAAAGACGGAGCTCGACAGAAGCGTGCCGCTCGGTCGGCGTGTAGACATGTGGTGTACTTACAGTAAAAGCAGTCGCTAACTACCCACCATGATTATCATGGCCTATACTATGTGTACTATGGATAAGTGAAAAAAGAAACTAAATAATTGTGTAATGTCGCAGGTTGTAAGAATGGTTACATCACCTTCGAGCTTATTACGGGTTTCGTGTACACGAGTCCCGAGGACACACTGTCGTTGGTACCAGGAACGCTGCACCTCACCGAGTGTCTGGGCAAATGTCGAGCCAATGATTCATGTCAAGCTGTCAACTTCGAGACCGGACTCTGTGTCCTGTTCGCATCCAGCGCCACCCAGCGGCCTGCAGCCTTGTCACCCTCGCAGTTCCCTGTCTTTACCATCTACGCTCACAAGATCTGTGTCTTAGGTATGTATGGATCTACATCCCGACATCTATAACCCTGGAAGACTAAAATACCTACAGCTAAAATCTCTTAACAGACTAAAATACCTACAGCTAAAATCTCTTAACGGACTAAAATCCAGACAGCTAAATCTCTTAACGGACTAAAATCCAGACAGCTAAATCTCTTAACGGACTAAAATCCAGACAGCTAAATCTCTTAACGGACTAAAATCCAGACACCTTAAATCTCTTAACGGACTAAAATCCAGACAGCTAAATCTCTTAACGGACTAAAATCCAGACAGCTAAATCTCTTAACGGACTAAAATCCAGACAGCTAAATCTCTTAACGGACTAAAATCTAGACACCTTAAATCTCTTAAAGGACTAAAATCCAGACAGCTAAATCTCTTAACGGACTAAAATCCAGACAGCTAAATCTCTTAACGGACTAAAATCTAGACACCTTAAATCTCTTAACGGACTAAAATCCAGACAGCTAAATCTCTTAACGGACTAAAATCCAGACAGCTAAATCTCTTAACGGACTAAAATCCAGACAGCTAAATCTCTTAACGGACTAAAATCCAGACACCTTAAATCTCTTAACGGACTAAAATCCAGACAGCTAAATCTCTTAACGGACTAAAATCCAGACAGCTAAATCTCTTAACGGACTAAAATCCAGACAGCTAAATCTCTTAACGGACTAAAATCTAGACACCTTAAATCTCTTAAAGGACTAAAATCCAGACAGCTAAATCTCTTAACGGACTAAAATCCAGACAGCTAAATCTCTTAACGGACTAAAATCTAGACACCTTAAATCTCTTAACGGACTAAAATCCAGACAGCTAAATCTCTTAACGGACTAAAATCCAGACAGCTAAATCTCTTAACGGACTAAAATCCAGACACCTTAAATCTCTTAACGGACTAAAATCCAGACAGCTAAATCTCTTAACGGACTAAAATCCAGACAGCTAAATCTCTTAACGGACTAAAATCCAGACACCTTAAATCTCTTAACGGACTAAAATCTAGACACCTTAAATCTCTTAACGGACTAAAATCCAGACAGCTAAATCTCTTAACGGACTAAAATCTAGACACCTTAAATCTCTTAACGGACTAAAATCCAGACAGCTAAATCTCTTAACGGACTAAAATCCAGACAGCTAAATCTCTTAACGGACTAAAATCCAGACACCTTAAATCTCTTAACGGACTAAAATCCAGACAGCTAAATCTCTTAACAGACTAAAATCCAGACAGCTAAATCTCTTAACAGACTAAAATCCAGACAGCTAAATCTCTTAAAGGACTAAAATCCAGACAGCTAAAATCTTTTCACTAAAATCTCTTAACAGACCAATATCCCGAAATCTAAAATACTAACAGACCAAAATACCGACACACTGATACCTTAACAAGCTAAAATATTGACAGTCCAAAATCCCGACATCCAAAATCCCGACATCCAAAATCCCGACAGTCCGAAATCCCGACATCCAAAATCCCGACATCCAAAATCCCGACAGTCCAAAATCCCGACAGTCCAAAATCCCGACAGACTAAAATCCCGACACACTAAATATTAACAGACTAAAATACCTACAGCTAAAATCTCGACAGACTAAAATCTTAACAGACTAGAATCCCAACAATGAATTTCCGACAGACCAAAAACCCGATAGCTAAAATCTCGACACACTAAAATCTTAACAGACTAAAATCCCAACAATGAATTTCCGACAGACCAAAATCCCGATAGCTAAAATCTCGACACACTAAAATCTTAACAGACTAAAATCCCAACAATGAATTTCCGACAGACCAAAATCCCGATAGCTAACACACTAAAATCTTAACAGACTAAAATACTAACAATGAATTTCCGACAGACCAAAATCCCGATAGCTAAAATATCGACACACTAAAATCTTAACAGACTAAAATCCCAACAATGAATTTCCGACAGACCAAAATCCCGATAGCTAAAATATCGACACACTAAATCTTAACAGACTAAAATCCCAACAATGAATTTCCGACAGACCAAAATCCCGATAACTAAAATCTCGACACACTAAAATCTTAACAGATTAAAATCCCAACAATTAATTTCCGACAGACCAAAATCCCGATAACTAAAATCTCGACACACTAAAATCTTAACAGACTAAAATCCCAACAATGAATTTCCGACAGACCAAAATCCAGATAGCTAAAATACCGACACACTAAAATCTTAACAGACCAAAATCCCAACAATGAATTTCCGACAGACCAAAATCCCGATAGCTAAAATCTAGACACACTAAAATCTTAACAGAACAAAATCCCAACAATGAATTTCCGACAGATCAAAATCCCGATAGCTAAAATCTAGACACACTAAAATCTTAACAGAACAAAATCCCAACAATGAATTTCCGACAGACCAAAATACCGACACACTGAATTATTAGCAAACTAAAATCCCGATAGCTGAAATACCGACACACTGAATTATTAGCAAACTAAAATCCCGATAGCTAAAATACCGACACACTGAATTATTAGCAAACTAAAATCCCGATAGCTGAAATACCGACACACTGAATTATTAGCAAACTAAAATCCCGATAGCTGAAATACCGACACACTGAATTATTAGCAAACTAAAATCCCGACAGCTAAAATCTCGACAGAATAAATACCTACAGCGAAAATGTAGACACACTAAAATCTTAACAGACCAAAATCCCGATAGCTAAAATCCCGACAGACAAAAATCCCTGTTAATGTTGAGGTTGCATATGGGCTGTGGTATTTTAATTTTTGAAATTTTCTCTTTCTATTGTATTTGCTATCATTACAGTAACAAACTGAATATGACGTAGGTCCGAGACACTGTACGCGGGAATGGACATTTGAACGTGTCAGCGGCTATGAGCTACAAGACGCTGGGCGTAAATCTGCGCGTACTGGATCACGTGAAGCCTGCATGGAGCTATGTCTGAACGAAGAAGGCTTCACTTGCCGTTCAGCCAGCTTCGACCCAAGCACAGGACAATGTTCCATCAGCGATCTAGACCGTGGTGCTGTTGAAACTGGTAGAACCACTTTCATCCCATCGCAACTAGACTACCTAGAGAATAACTGTGTAGATGGTAAGTACACTCCAGCTATGTCGACGTATCTACTGACATAAATGTCTACAGAGGCTGTGAAGCTATGCGAGTTCAAGAAAGTACCAGCTAGGATCCTCAAGACGGTAGATGCAGTATTCCAAGATGTCCGTACACCTGAAGAATGCAGAGATAGATGTCTTGAAGCAAAATTACCGATGTCAATCATTCGACCATGGTGGAGACAACGCCGTGTGTAGACTCAGTCACCACTCAGCAGCCACTTTGTCCCATATACAGGATCCTTACCTCGACATCCCGGGAGCTGTCACCTTCGAACTGGCAGCCTGCTTCAACGGTAGGCATAACAGACCTTCCTTCATTCCTGATTCTTCCTTCCTCCATATCTTCTTCTTCTTTCTTATCTCCACTCAACATCAGAGTATCAAGCTTGTAGAGCTTGTTGATGGTGTCTGTGCTGGGGATGTGTCTCTTCTTCTTTCTTATCTCCACTCAACATCAGGGGATAAAGTATGTAGAGCTTGTTGATTGTGTCTGTGCTGGGGATGAGTCTCTTCTTCTTTCTTATCTCCACTCAACATCAGGGTATCAAGTCTGTAGAGCTTGTTTATGGTGTCTGTGTTGGGGATGAGTCTCTTCTTCTTTCTTATCTCCACTCAATCATATTAGGGTTTCAAGTTTGTAAATCTTGAGACTTTTGATGATGTCTGCCGGGGACGAGTAGAGCTCATCAATGGATGATTCAATACAGTCAATAATGTGTTTTAAGGTTGCAGGTTGACACTTAGTACATAGTCTTCTTCTTCTTTCTTATCTCCACTCAATCATAATAGGGTATCAAGCTTGTAAAGCTTGAGATCATGACTGGGTGAAGTAGAATGCGTCTGCCTTTGTCATTAAGACTGGGAGCACTACTCAGTGACAGGCCACTGACTTAGCTCCAAAAGAAATGGCTACCTCTGACACGAGGAACAGACGCCATGTACAGCCGCTCCTAACATGGAGTACAAACGCTGCTCATCCTGTATATCTGGAGACCTTACAGAGTACTATCAGCATGGCCAGCTGAGCCCAGTGTTTCATAGTGAGCTTGTTACTGCTCCCCCTCCTCCTTTTTTATCCGGGCTTGAGACCGGCAAAGGCGGAGTTAGTACATAGTACATAGTACATAGTACCTTGCAACCATTATGTCATTGTCTGTAGATGACCAGACTTAAGTCTGGAAATCAAAGATCCACCAGGAAAGCCATCTCTTAATTCTGAGAACTATGAATACTATCTAGGGCAGTGATTCTCAACCTTTTTTTTTTTGTTGCGGCATTATTTTAAAGATTTGAAAATTTGGCGGCACAATTTTAGAATTTCGCGGCACACTTTTGCTAACTTGAATGCAAGAAAATTCAAATTATGTATCAATATTTCTATGCAAAATATAAGTAATATACATCTCTAACATTCAATTTGCTAATTTCGTTATTTTAAAAAGTAAAAAAATGAAAAAGAAAAAAAGAAAAAACCAATACAAACGTGAACATAATCATATGACTAAAATTCGGCGGCACATTTTTAGAATTTCGCGGCACACAAAATTACCGCGGCACAGTGGTTGAGAATCACTGATCTAGGGAATCTTCATCTTCACGTTGTCTTATCCCGCTAAGACTTATCCCCGGGGTGTGCAGTAAGCATCCAGTGTAGAGCCCGTGAGATGGTGGCCACGGTGAAGACGAGCAAGCTCTTCAACGGCAAAGTCTACGCCAAGTCACGTCCTAACTCCTGCGTAGCTGACGTTGAAAATGCTCTGGAGTTTGAAATCAAAATGTCCTACCATGACCTCAACTGTGACGTTAAGCAAGAGGTAGGCTCCCCTCTGGTATCTACTTGTAGACAATTCTGACAGCGTGAATACTAACTATAAACTAGTGTATATACCCGGCTTCGCCCGGGTTTTACCTGAGTGAACTGCTCTAGCCTTTACACAAGGGGATAAGGAACAACAGCACTGCCTATAAACAGCTGGAGGAGCATGGACTCAGGGAATTGATCTAATCTTTACACAAGGGGATAAGAAACAACAACAAAACTTTTATAAACAGCTGGAGGAGCATGGACTTGTGGAATTGTTGTAATCTTTACACAAGGGGTTAAGAAACAACAACAACACTGTCTATAAACAGCTGGAGGAGCATGGACTCATGGAATTGGTGTAATCTTTACACAAGGGGATAAGAAATAACAACAACACTGTCTATAAACAGCTGGAGGAGCATGGACTCATGGAATTCATGTAATCTTTACACAAGGGGATAAGAAACAACAACAACACTGTTCTATAAACAGCTGGAGGAGCATGGACTCATGGAATTGGTGTAATCTTTACACAAGGGGATAAGAAACAATAACAACACTGTCTATAACAGCTGGAGGAGCATGGACTCATGGAATTGGTGTAATCTTTACACAAGGGAATAAGAAACATCAACAACACTGTCTATAAACAGCTGGAGGAGCATGGACTCATGGAATTGGTGTAATCTTTACACAAGGGGATAATAAACAACAACACTGTCTATAAACAGCTGGAGGAGCATGGACTCATGGAATTGGTGTAATCTTTACACAAGGGGATAAGAAACAACAACAACACTGTCTATAAACAGCTGGAGGAGCATGGACTCATGGAATTCATGTAATCTTTACACAAGGAAGAGTTGATTTTCACCATTAACGAATAGGGAGTGTTCTATGTGTTGTGTGACATTGACGCCAGTTTGGTGACACAGGGCTTCGGACAATTCTCCAACGACATTGTCATCCAGCATCACGATATGATAGTGACGACTCAGGACCTGGGGCTGTCCGTCCACTGTCAGTATGACCTGTCTAACAAGACAGTCTCTCACGGGGTCCATCTGGAGGTCAACGGGTGAGTCCTGGAGACAACCAACTTTTGTCATATTCTAGGACAATTTCTGACAACTTCTGAAATTTTTCAACGATTTCTGACAACTTTTTTTTAAAAACAATTTCAGATAATTTTTTTTTAAGAATTCTGACAACTCTATAAAACAATCCCTTGAATCAATATTAAAATAAAAACATAAAGCCTCCAGGGAAAAGTTTCTATTAAAAATATTTTTTATTTAAAAAATATCTCGAGCTTTCGGGCAAGTACGCCCTTCTACGGGAGAAAATGCTTTATATGATTAATACGCCAATAACTTTATTCAATTTTAAATCATATTGCCATAACCAAAAATGTACATAGCTTGTAACTGTAAAGCTTGGCAAGCACGTTACATTCTCTGCGCGCGCGCTCGAGAGTTAACGCTGTTTACCTCTAATTCTTTTCATCCCTCAAACTTATTCACTATTTAAAGTTATCTAATAAACTATTATTTTATTCTATCCAAACGACTCGTCACCTTCATTACTGTGACAATATTTTATTGGCGTATTAATCATATAAAGCCTTTCTCCCGTAGAAGAGCGTACTTGCCCGAAAGCTCGAGATAATTTTTTAATAAAAAATATTTTTAAAATAAACTTTTCCCTGGAGGCTTTATGTTTTTATTTTAATTTCTGACAACTTTTTTTTAACAATTTCTGACAACTTCTGAAATTTTTTTAACAATTTCTGACAACTTCTGAAATTTTTTTAACAATTTCTGACAACTTTTTTAAAAACAATTTCTGATAACTTTTGGCACTTTCTAGGACAATTTCTGACACACTTTAATAACTTCTGGCCTTCTTGGACAATTTCTGACAACTTTTGTCATTCTCTAGGATAACATCTGACAATTTCAGACAACTTTTTAACAATTTCTGACAACCTTTGGTTCTTTACGACAACTTTTGGCACTCTTGGTTAACCTTTGGCATTATTTAACAACTTCTGGCAACATTTGACAGTTCCTGACAACTTTTCACAACTTCTGGCCATCTTGGAAAACTGAGACTCTTTAACAATTTTTGACACCTTTTGTCACGCTTGGACAACTTATGAAACTGACACTTTTTAACAACCTCTGACAACATTTGACAACCTCAGATAACTCTTATCATACTTCAACAACTCCTGAAAACATTTAATAGTTTCTGAAAACTTTTGACAATTCTGAACATCTTGGACAACTTTTGGCATTCTTGGACAACTTCTGACCTAATGGACAACTGCTTACATTCTTTAACAAATTCTGGAAACTTTTGTCCACTAACTGAGGGGTGTCATGCAGAGAGGTGGACACCTCCGGCAGCCAGTCCGCCACTGTGAGGTCCCCCAATGTCACCATGCGGATCACAGACCGTCAGGGCAACGATGTGCTGACGGCTCAGGTCGGCGAGCCGCTGGCGCTCCGGTTCGAGATCATCGACCGCCACAGTGAGTCCGCCAACTTCTGACACACTTGAACAACTTTGGACAGCTTTTGACACCCTAGGACAACTTCGGACACTCTAGGAAAACTTCTAAAACTCTTGTACAACTTCTGACAACTCTTGTACAACTTTGGACAGCTTTTGACACCCTATGACAACTTCGGACACTCTAGGAAAACTTCTAAAACTCTTGTACAACTTCTGACAATTCTTGTACAACTTTGGACAGCTTTTGACACACTAGGACAACTTCGGACACTCTAGAAAAACTTCTAAAACTCTTGTACAACTTCTGACAACTCTTGTACAACTTTGTACAGCTTTTGACACCCTAGAACAACTTCGGACACTCTAGGAAAACTTCTAAAACTCTTGTACAACTTCTAACAACTCTTGTACAACTTTGGACAGCTTTTGACACCCTAGGACAACTTCGGACACTCTAGGAAAACTTCTAAACTCTTGCACAACTTCTGACAACTCTTTTACAACTTTGAACAGCTTTTGACACCCCAGGACAACTTCGGACACTCTAGGAAATCTTCTAAAACTATTTTACAACTTCTGACAACTCTTGTACAACTTTGGACAGCTTTTGACACCCTATGACAACTTCGTACACTCTAGGAAAACTTCTAAAACTCTTGTACAACTTTGGACAGCTTTTGACACCCTATGACAACTTCGTACACTCTAGGAAAACTTCTAAAACTCTTGTACAACTTCTGACAACTCTTGTACAACTTTGGACAGCTTTTGACACCCCAGGACAACTTCGGACACTCTAGGAAAACTTCTAAAACTCTTGTACAACTTCTGACAACTCTTGTACAACTTTTGACAAATTTTGACACCCTAGGACAACTTCGGACACTCTAGTAAAACTTCTAAAATTCTTGTACAACTTCTGACAATTCTTGTGCAACTTTGGACAGCTTTTGACACCCTAGGACAACTTCGGACATTCTAGGAAAACTTCTAAAACTCTTTTTCAACTTTTGACAACTCTTGTACAACTTCTGACAACTCTTGTACAACTTTGTACAGCATTTGACACCCTAGAACAACTTCGGACACTCTAGGAAAACTTCTAAAACTCTTGTACAACTTTGGACAGCTTTTAACACCCTAGGACAACTTCGGACACTCTAGGAAAACTTATAAAACTCTTGTACAACTTCTGACAACTCTTGTACAACTTTGGACAAATTTTGACACCCTAGGACAACTTCGGACACTCTAGTAAAACTTCTAAAACTCTTGTACAACTTCTGACAACTCTTGTACAACTTTGGACAGCTTTTGACACCCTAGGACAACTTCGGACACTCTAGGAAAACTTCTAAAACTCTTGTACAACTTTGGACAGCTTTAACACCCTAGGACAACTTCGGACACTCTAGGAAAACTTATAAAACTCTTGTACAACTTCTGACAACTCTTGTACAACTTTGGACAAATTTTGACACCCTAGGACAACTTCGGACACTCTAGTAAAACTTCTAAAACTCTTGTACAACTTCTGACAACTCTTGTACAACTTTGGACAGCTTTTGACACCCTAGGACAACTTCGGACACTCTAGGAAAACTTCTAAAACTCTTGTACAACTTCTGACAACTCTTGTACAACTTTGGACAGCTTTTGACACCCCAGGACAACTTCGGACACTCTAGTAAAACTTCTAAAACTCTTGTACAACTTCTGACAACTCTTGTACAACTTTGGACAGCTTTTGACACCCTAGGACAACTTCGGACACTCTAGGAAAACTTCTAAAACTCTTGTACAACTTCTGACAACTCTTGTACAACTTTGGACAGCTTTTGACACCCTAGGACAACTTCGGACACTCTAGTAAAACTTCTAAAACTCTTGTACAACTTCTGACAACTCTTGTACAACTTTGGACAGCTTTTGACACCCTAGGACAACTTCGGACACTCTAGGAAAACTTCTAAAACTCTTGTACAACTTCTGACAACTCTTATACCACTTTGGACAGCTTTTGACACCCCAGGACAACTTCGGACACTCTAGGAAAATTTCTAAAACTCTTGTACAACTTCTGACACACTTGGACAGCTTTTGACACCCTAGGACAACTTCGGACATTCTAGGAAAACTTCTAAAACTCTTGTACAACTTCTGACAACTCTTGTACAACTTTGGACAGCTTTTGACACCCTAGGACAACTTCAGACAGCTTTTGACACCCTAGGATAACTTCGGACACTCTAGAAACACTTCTAAAACTCTTGTACAACTTCTGACAACTTCTGTACAACTTTGGACAGCTTTTGATACCCTAGGACAACTTCGGACATTCTAGGAAAACTTCTAAAACTCTTGGTACTCTAAAACAACTTCTAACAACATTTGAAATCAATTAACAAATTTTGACAGCTACAGTAGAACTTTATTTATTGGTAGTTATACTGGTTAAATCATATTTGGCCATTACAAATGTTTCTCATACAGTTGAGAAACTAGAATTTCCACTACAGTAGTACTTGAGTAAAGCGATCACTTGAATTGTTTAGGACGATAAAGGTCAAGTATTTGATTTGCCTCTTCCATGAAACGTAATCTTTATAGAAACGTGAATTTCTTTCACTGCGTTGTTTTTGAAAAAAAAAACATAAACATTATACAGTAGAACATACCTTTATCGGACACCCCGCTAGCGCGGACACCTCTCCACAATGGACAGTTTTTATTTGCAAAATTACCATTTTTACTATTTAGTAACTTTCAGTTAAGACGACACCTCTCCCTAAAGGACACTTTGGCTCTGTAACTAGGTATTGTCCTTTACAGAGAGGAAGTTCTACTGTATTTAGTAACTCTCTGGTAAGAGGACACCTCTCCCTAAAGGACACTTTGGCTCTGTAACTAGGTGTTGTCCTTTACAGAGAGGTAGTTCTACTGTATTTAGCAACTCTCCAGTAAGAGGACACCTCTCCCTAAAGGACACTTTGGCTCTGTAACTAGGTGTTGTCCTTTACAGAAGGAAGTTCTACTGTATTTAGTAACTCTCTGGTAAGAGGACACCTCTCCCTAAAGGACACTTTTGCTCTGTAACTAGATGTTGTCCTTTACAGAGAAGTTCTACTGGATTTGGCAACTTTCCAGTAAGAGGACACCTCTCCCTAAAGAACACTTTGGCTCTGTAACTAGGTGTTGTCCTTTAGAGAGAGGTAGTTCTACTGTATTTAGCAACTCTCCAGTAAGAGGACACCTCTCCCTAAAGAACATTTTGGCTCTGTAACTAGGTATTGCCCTTTACAGAGAGGTAGTTCTACTGTATTTAGCAACTCTCCAGTAAGAGGACACCTCTCCCTAAAGAACATTTTGGCTCTGTAACTAGGTGTTGTCTTTTACAGAGAAGTTCTACTGGATTTGGCAACTTTCCAGTAAGAGGACATCTCTCCCTAAAGGACACTCTGTAACTAGGTGTTCTCCTTTAGATAGGTTCTACTGTATATCAATTTATTTCAAGTGTTTGCGAACTTTTGGGAGAACCTTTTATTTTGAGAAAAATTTGTTTGTTTTTTCTTCTTTACAGATCCAGGTTCGTCTTTTTTATATAAAATTATTTGATGGATCGCCTTTTGACTCATGAAATAAACTTCTTCTGTCCTTACTGCGATGGGAAAAGATATATGAGAAAGGAATGTAGGGAATTGTTAGAGTTTTCCTGTGGGAGGTAAAATGGGCGGAGGGATGTGACAATTGGGCCGTTCCCCATTCAACCTGTCAATAGAAGATCAGTGAAGATGGAAGATAAAATTACAGACGATCTTCAAGAATTCTTTTAACCACAACAACTTGAAAAAAGAAAAAACTTTTTAAAAAGGATAATATTAATAATAATATCCTATTTTCAGAACGTTTCCTATTAAATCCATTATTCACATTAACCATGGGGGATCGAATACAACGGTTCTTTGTCTGAGGTATCGTTTGGTAATTAATATTTTACTTTTTCCTGGGTATTATAGAATAGATAAAATCTCTGTTAGTGATAATCATATTTACAGATAATTGTAAACGTTCACGTCGCTGACTTTTAATTTAATAATATCAAAAAGCATCAAAGGCTAAGTTTCTTGTACAATTTCTCTAGCTTTCAGGCCAACATGTCCTTCAACAGGAGAACTAGAAGTATAACTTCCAGCTAACTATACACGCTCTGTGTAAAGTTTCTTGTACCAGATTTCTCTAGCTTTCGGGCCAACATGTCCTTCAACAGGAGCAACTAGAAGTATAACTTCCAGCTAACTATACACGCTCTGTGTAAAGTTTCTTGTACCAGATTTCTCTAGCTTTCAGGCCAACATGTCCTTCAACAGGAGAACTAGAAGTATAACTTCCAGCTAACTATACACGCTCTGTGTAAAGTTTCTTGTACCAGATTTATCTAGCTTTCAGGCCAACATGTCCTTCAACAGGAGAACTAGAAGTATAACTTCCAGCTAACTATACACGCTCTGTGTAAAGTTTCTTGTACCAGATTTCTCTAGCTTTCAGGCCAACATGTCCTTCAACAGGAGAACTAGAAGTATAACTTCCAGCTAACTATACATGCTCTGTGTAAAGTTTCTTGTACCAGATTTCTCTAGCTTTCAGGCCAACATGTCCTTCAACAGGAGAACTAGAAGTATAACTTCCAGCTAACTATACACGCTCTGTGTAAAGTTTCTTGTACCAGGTTTCTCTAGCTTTCAAGCCAACATGTCCTTCAACAGGAGAGAACTAGAAGTATAACTTCCAGCTAACTATACATGCTCTGTGTAAAGTTTCTTGTACCAGATTTCTCTAGCTTTCAGGCCAACATGTCCTTCAACAGTAGAACTAGAAGTATAACTTCCAGCTAACTATACATGCTCTGTGTAAAGTTTCTTGTACCAGATTTCTCTAGCTTTCAGGCCAACATGTCCTTCAACAGTAGAACTAGAAGTATAACTTCCAGCTAACTATACACGCTCTGTGTAAAGTTTATTGTACCAAATTTATCTAGCTTTCAGGCCAACATGTCCTTCAACAGTAGAACTAGAAGTATAACTTCCAGCTAACTATACACGCTCTGTGTAAAGTTTCTTGTACCAGATTTCTCTAGCTTTCAGGCCAACATGTCCTTCAACAGTAGAACTAGAAGTATAACTTCCAGCTAACTATACACGCTCTGTGTAAAGTATCTTGTACCAGATTTCTCTAGCTTTCAGGCCAACATGTCCTTCAACAGGAGCAACTAGAAGTATAACTTCCAGCTAACTATACACGCTCTGTGTAAAGTATCTTGTACCAGATTTCTCTAGCTTTCAGGCCAACATGTCCTTCAACAGGAGAACTAGAAGTATAACTTCCAGCTAACTATACACGCTCTGTGTAAAGTATCTTGTACCAGATTTCTCTAGCTTTCAGGCCAACATGTCCTTCAACAGGAGAACTAGAAGTATAACTTCCAGCTAACTATACACGCTCTGTGTAAAGTATCTTGTACCAGATTTCTCTAGCTTTCAGGCCAACATGTCCTTCAACAGGAGAACTAGAAGTATAACTTCCCGCTAACAATACGCGCTCTGTGTAAAGTATCTTGTACCAGATTTCTCTAGCTTTCAGGCCAACATGTCCTTCAACAGGAGAACTAGAAGTATAACTTCCAGCTAACTATACATGCTCTGTGTAAAGTTTCTTGTACCAGATTTCTCTAGCTTTCAGGCCAACATGTCCTTCAACAGTAGAACTAGAAGTATAACTTCCAGCTAACTATACATGCTCTGTGTAAAGTTTCTTGTACCAGATTTATCTAGCTTTCAGGCCAACATGTCCTTCAACAGGAGAACTAGAAGTATAACTTCCAGCTAACTATACACGCTCTGTGTAAAGTTTCTTGTACCAGATTTATCTAGCTTTCAGGCCAACATGTCCTTCAACAGGAGAACTAGAAGTATAACTTCCAGCTAACTATACACGCTCTGTGTAAAGTTTCTTGTACCAGATTTATCTAGCTTTCAGGCCAACATGTCCTTCAACAGGAGAACTAGAAGTATAACTTCCAGCTAACTATACACGCTCTGTGTAAAGTTTCTTGTACCAGATTTCTCTAGCTTTCAGGCCAACATGTCCTTCAACAGGAGAACTAGAAGTATAACTTCCAGCTAACTATACATGCTCTGTGTAAAGTTTCTTGTACCAGATTTCTCTAGCTTTCAGGCCAACATGTCCTTCAACAGGAGAACTAGAAGTATAACTTCCAGCTAACTATACACGCTCTGTGTAAAGTTTCTTGTACCAGATTTATCTAGCTTTCAGGCCAACATGTCCTTCAACAGGAGAACTAGAAGTATAACTTCCCGCTAACAATACGCGCTCTGTGTAAAGTATCTTGTACCAGATTTCTCTAGCTTTCAGGCCAACATGTCCTTCAACAGGAGCAACTAGAAGTATAACTTCCAGCTGACTATATATACACACACACACACAAAGCCTTTATTAAGGACTTGCCCCATACAGATTCTCCCCAATTGGGTAAGGTAATAATTGTGTTATTTACATAGAAATTAAACTGGCTTTACTCTTCATCTCAAAGTCATTCACTTATTGACTGGTCCTTACATAATGATGATCTAAAAATGTATAATAAGCTATTGCTTTAGATTTGTTTGCTGATATTTTTGAAAGCAATACGTAGGGTGAAGTGTTGGTACATTTAATTTGTTGATATAGGGCCTTCCTCTCTGCATCAAGGGCTGTACAATTAAGCAGGTAATGAGGGAGTTCTTCAGTAATTTCCTTGTCACATAGTGTACATATTAGGTATTCTAGCTAACTATACATGTCGATCAATAGAGGATTGCTATATGGACAAGACATCTAAGAATGGGAGTTCCCGAAGATGTCACCTGTATTTGAACAAGAATTTCTAGCAGCCGACAAGTTCGATAGCGTGTGGCCGCTGTCTCAAACGACAATAACTCAGCAGACGACAATAGGAAGGTCACCTAGATCTAAATATGGCCGCCATTTGACCTAAATACTCATTATTATGATTTCTTTATGGAATTTTTTTTTCATTTACAACGGATGCACTTCCCGTGTTTTGGAGAAAATACTTTGTTTTTTTTTTTATATAAAAAAAGAAGCGAAGTTATTGTTAGGCCTAAATCGGCGGATATCCTTTGATGTGTAGTTCCAATTTTGGTTTATGAATATTGAAATAATGGGTTTACACTTCTTGTTTGATGATTGGTTAGCGTTGTTATGTTTGTACGCTAGCTTAGAGTCCGTTCTCTCTACTTTTTTTTTCTATGGAGGGTTTACAAAAAAAAAAAAAAACAAGTTTTTTACCCAGAAACACGCGATAAAACGTGCAGACTGTGTACCTCAATGACCAAATATTTGTTCCCAGAGGTTCTTCCTTTGAAAAAATCTATTATATATATATATTTTATAATTTGTATAGTTAATGCCAAAAGATATAATTTATTTCCGTCAAACTAAGTATGTAAATATGTTACCATTGTGTTAAAATGTAAATATGTAAATTCCTCCATGTATAAAAGCTGGACAAAAAATAAAGGTGGCAGACATCGCGGGTGCGCTGTTCGCTTGGCATAACGGCTGCGCCTCTTCATTTAGCTACGATATATATATAATAATAAAAATAAGCTTCTACTGTCCTTACTGCGATGAAAAAATTGATTATTGGGAAGGCTTGACTCATCAGTGGTGAACCCTCCCATCAGTTTCATCAATTTAATCTACCAGACCGCATCTTAGAGCTCTAATACTGTATTGGATCATTCTGTTTATATATGTTACACTGAAAGCTCAGGTTTATAGTTTGATTGAATCCCATTTTTATTATAAGATTCCACCCTTCAGTGTAACACATATAAACAGAATGATCCAATACAGTATTAGAGCTCTAAAGAAGCGGTCTGGTAGATTAAATTTGTGACACTGCTGGGAGGGTTCACCACTGATGAGCCAAGCCCTTCCAATAATTAATATTTTTCATCGCAGTAAGGACAGTAGAAGTTTTTTTTATGTGTAAAAGAAACATTCGTGAATTAATGTTTCGATTTCCTGCATATAGATGAGACGTTATTGCGCTTATATAAATACTAGCAAAATGGTTAGGCCAAATTTATGGTCAAAATATATATGGATATATCGCCGGAAGGTTATTGAAAAAATATAGATAATATGCGATAGCCATTAATTTGAAACTATGATCTCCAGATGAACGTTCTGAATTTGTCGAAGCTAGTGTTGTGGCTTGGTCACTGACCCGAGCTTGCTAGTTTGCAAAGACGGCCAATAGATGTAAAATAGTTTTGTGCCTATTTTGGCGAGAGAGGGAGCCTTTCTTTTCGTGGATCAATATCCTCCCGGGAAAATATCCATCTATATATCCTCACTAGCCGAATGACCCGGGCAACGCCCGTGTTTTACCCGATTGAATGTTTTTATTCAAATACTATTTGTTACAATTATAAATTGGCGCCTTAAATAAATGCATATATTAGTTAATAACTATAGCCTATGTGCTTTATCTGTCTATGTACTGTTGGCTTCCGTAGGCGTCTCTTACTAGGAAAAAGAAAGAGAGGATTCCATTTAGTTATTAACTAATATATGCATTTATTTAAGGAGCGACCCGCTCCAACACAATAGTTACAAAAACCAAAAAGCGAGTGGGGGGGGGGGGGGGGGGGCAAAGCTGGCGTGATCGTAGCCAATCAATAGGAGAGCGCCATTCCAAAAAAAAAAAAAGCAAACGGGACAGAGATGAAAAATTATTAAGAACGCATGACGCTCGTAACTGTATATAGAATATAAATGGAAATTTTGCCGGGAGGATATTGATCTAAAGAGACAAAGGTTACCTCTCCCGTCAAAATAGACGTCAAAACCAGACACCATCTATTAACCGTCGCCGCAAACTAGCTGCCTCGGGTTGTTGACAAAACCACAACACCAGCTTTAGTAAACAGAAAAGTGTCCACCTAGAGACCCAGCCAATTTACCAGCAAAACACCTCTTTGTCAGATTGTGAAGATTCCATTAGATCCCGTGTGGATCTCATGGAATAAAGTCCGCCCTAGACTGACGAGGGCCATTAGCCAGAAACCATGGTCTCTAGGTGGACGCTTTTCAGTTTGCCAAAGCTGGTGTTGTGGCTTTGTCACCGACCCGAGACCGCTAGTTTGCGGTGACGGTCAATAGATGGCGTCTGGTTTTGATGTCTATTTTTACAGGAGAGGCGACCCTTGTCTTTTAGATATATAAGCGCAATTTCAACTAATTTTATACTGCAATGGATAAAAAACGAAAGAGGGCCATGCGTATCAGTGGTGAAACCTCCCAGCGGTTTCGCCAGTTTAATCCCCAGACTTTCGTGTTTTTTTTTTAACGTCGTTTTCCTTATTACCTGGCGAATAATATTGCCACGTGGAAAATTAGGGAAGACAAAAAAACTTCGAGTTAGTTGAGAATCCGGGCTAATTGGCCTACAAAAAGGGTCTTCTAGCCCTACTATGGCTGCAGAACGCGAGCTGGTGGCAAGGGATCCTAGGATCTGGCAGTGGAGGTGTCATCGCAGGGGGGGAGAAAGCTGGAGAGGTCAGGGAAACAGCGCCTTAATGGGTGAGAAGCCGGGATGGAGGCCGGTTGAGGAGGCTGGAAGTCCTGGAAGCCTAGAACTTGAGGGCTCTAAGCTTCAAGGTGGGGCAGCTTGAGGCTCTCGCCTCGTGTTTGTCTGGGAGGCCCTTGGCACAGCAGTTGGTGCACTTGGAAGTGTGCCGGTCAGCAACAGAGGGGCAGGAACGGCCTTCATGGCCGCCTTCACCGCAGTGGAAGCACTTGGGATCTCTGGTGCATTGGGCAGAGTTGTGGCCGAAGCCACAACAGCGGAAGCAGATTCGTGCGCGGATGGACTCCTCGAAGTTGAGGATCACTCCATCCACCACGATCCTTCCGCGATTGCCCAGAGCTCTGAAGGTGTTGAGGTCCACCTCGATGAAGGCGGTGCTGGTCCCGTTTCTGGGTGCGGAACGGTGCGCCACGCGCACCACCTTGTCCCCAGGGAGTTGGCTGACAGCAGGGGTTTCCAGCAGCGTCTCTTCAATGGTGGAGTTGGATGTTTCCTCATCCACTTTGAAGAGGCAGATGCGAGGCAGGATCACCTTCTGTTGGCGGACCTTCATGCCATCCAGCTTGTTGGCCAGGGAGGTGGTAACAGCTGGGATGGTATCGGGGTTGCTGGAGTGGAGGACGAGCTTCCCTTTGGTTCGCAGGGAGGCCCAAACGCCTTGGGGTAGAGTGTGGGCAGCGCGGACAGCTTTGAGCATGGCTCTTGGGTCAGCCTGTGGGTCGTCAGAGATGACCACTGTGTGGGCCGCCGATTTTTCCCCATGGAGGACCACTTGGGCGGCCGCAGGCTTGGGGACGCGGGAGGGCGCAGGTTTTGCGGGACCTTTCAAGTTGGTCCTTTGCGGGCAGGTAGGGAGCCTCAGGGTGCTTCCTCTTGGTTGGAGCGGGAGTGGCGGGCTTGGTGGGGTCAGTCTGAGAGCTGGTTTCCTTTAAGGAAGGAGCAGGGCTGGTTTGGGTGCTGTGGCAGGCAGTCTGGGGCTTGTTGGCATCTTCGTCCAGCTCCTTAAAGGACGCGAGGATGCCAGAGAGGCTCTCCACCTCAGCAAGGAGGGCATTGATCTGCCCGGTCCGCAACTTGATGAAGCTGTCCATGGCGGCGTACAGTTTCCACACGGTAGCAGGATCCCTGGACGAACAGGAATTTTTGAAGGGTAGCGTCGCCTCCTCGTTCTCCTTTTCCAGTTGAGCCAGGGTCACAAGGGGCACAGGAGGCACCTCGGCATTCTTCTTCTTCTTCCTAGAGGGAGCCATGACAGGAGCAAGAGTAAGAAAGCAAAGGTGTGCACAGGTAGAGAGCTAGCTGAAAAGTCCTGACAAAAAACTTCAGGAGAAGACAACAATTTATTTCAGGCAAGAACAAACTATGAATGGTAAACAAAAGATAAGCCACGAGGGAAATTTACAGAGTAGCAAAATATAAACATAAAAATGACCACTCTGTTAATAAAAATAATAAAATTAATAAATACTTTGTTACAATATTATTACGGCGAATACATAATAATATATAATACAATTGCTTTATAAATAATACAAAGACATTATACATAACGGCGAATTATATTATTACGGCGAATACATAATACAATTACTTTATACATAATACAAAGATATTATACATAACGGCGAATAATATTGGTATTTCAATTTTTTTGTAAATGTTCACGAACTTTTGGGACAACCTTGTCTCAAGGGCGGTAAAAATTGATCCTTTGCTAGAGACTTCCCTCTAAATCAGAAAGAGCTAGACTAGAAGACAGGGGCGGTATAAACAAAGGGAATTCTAACAATAAACTTCTTCCATTGTTGGTCTCAATAGATTAATCAGACGATTGTTAACAATCTTCTCATCTCATCATCTGCATCACGTCCCAATCTTCAATTCAAGTCCTACGTGACATTGTTACTTCTCAGTATTTGACACATACACCGCGTCTGAATCCCGATATACATGCTAAAAGGTACAACTCCCTTAATTATTGTCCATGAGTGTATCTTTCAGAGTTATTGTATGAATGCCGATAAACATGCTAAAAGGTACAAATTCCTTATGTATTGTCCATGAGTGTATCTTTCAGAGTTATTATCTGAATCCCGATATACATGCTAAAAGGTACAACTTCCTTAAGTTTTGTCCATGAGTGTATCTTTCAGAGTTATTGTCTGAATCCCGATATGCATGCTAAAAGGTACAACTTCCTAAAGTTTTGTCCATGAGTGTATCTTTCAGAGTTATTGTCTGAATGCCCGATATACATGCTAAAAGGTACAACTTCCTTAAGTGTTGTCCATGAGTGTATCTTTCAGGGTTATTGTCTGAATCCCGATATACATGCTAAAAGGTACAACTCCCTTAATTATTGTCCATGAGTGTATCTTTCAGAGTTATTGTATGAATGCCGATAAACATGCTAAAAGGTACAAATTCCTTATGTATTGTCCATGAGTGTATCTTTCAGAGTTATTATCTGAATCCCGATATACATGCTAAAAGGTACAACTTCCTTAAGTTTTGTCCATGAGTGTATCTTTCAGAGTTATTGTCTGAATCCCGATATGCATGCTAAAAGGTACAACTTCCTAAAGTTTTGTCCATGAGTGTATCTTTCAGAGTTATTGTCTGAATGCCCGATATACATGCTAAAAGGTACAACTTCCTTAAGTGTTGTCCATGAGTGTATCTTTCAGGGTTATTGTCTGAATCCCGATATACATGCTAAAAGGTACAACTTCCTTTTGTCAATGAGTGTATCTTTCAGAGTTATTGTCTGAATGCCCGATATACATGCTAAAAGGTACAACTTCCTTAAGTTTTGTCCATGAGTGTAGATCGCTTTCTGATCGGACCTTGTGACATCTAAACGCCTGTCTACCATTGGTATCTATTAAAGAAGTTGTAAAGAGTTTGTAGCTACATTGTGGAATTCTGCCAACACAGGATGTTGTCCAGGTCCTTTTGAAATCTTCGTACGAGAGCTGGTGGCTTTGGACGGTGTAGACAACAGTGAGATCATGCTGATAGACAGTCTGGGGTGAGTTCTTCCACTTATTTACATATATAAATCTACCTGTACATAAATTCTTCACCTATTCACTCAACAACAAAACTTTATTAAGGACACACGTCCCATACAGGATTCTCCCAGATACAGAAGTAAACATAACAATTATCTACAACAAACAACAACAAGCCTTTACTAAGGACACTCGTCCCATACAGGATTCTCCCAGATACAGAAGTAAACATAACAGTTATCTACAACAAACAACAACAAGCCTTTACTAAGGACACTCGTCCCATACAGGATTCTCCCAGATACAGAAGTAAACATAACAGTTATCTACAACCAACAACAACAAGCCTTTACTAAGGACACTCGTCCCATACAGGATTCTCCCAGATACAGAAGTAAACATAACAGTTATCTACAACAAACAACAACAAGCCTTTACTAAGGACACTCGTCCCATACAGGATTCTCCCAGATACAGAAGTAAACATAGCAGTTATCTACAACAAACAACAACAAGCCTTTACTAAGGACACTCGTCCCATACAGGATTCTCCCAGATACAGAAGTAAACATAGCAGTTATCTACAACAAACAACAACAAGCCTTTACTAAGGACACTCGTCCCATACAGGATTCTCCCAGATACAGAAGTAAACATAGCAGTTATCTACAACAAACAACAGCAAGCCTTTACTAAGGACACTCGTCCCATACAGGATTCTCCCAGATACAGAAGTAAACATAACAGTTATCTACAACAAACAACAACAAGCCTTTACTAAGGACACTCGTCCCATACAGGATTCTCCCAGATACAGAAGTAAACATAACAGTTATCTACAACAAACAACAACAAGCCTTTACTAAGGACACTCGTCCCATACAGGATTCTCCCAGATACAGAAGTAAACATAACAGTTATCTACAACAAACAACAACAAGCCTTTACTAAGGACACTCGTCCCATACAGGATTCTCCCAGATACAGAAGTAAACATAGCAGTTATCTACAACAAACAACAGCAAGCCTTTACTAAGGACACTCGTCCCATACAGGATTCTCCCAGATACAGAAGTAAACATAACAGTTATCTACAACAAACAACAACAAGCCTTTACTAAGGACACTCGTCCCATACAGGATTCTCCCAGATACAGAAGTAAACATAACAGTTATCTACAACAAACAACAACAAGCCTTTACTAAGGACACTCGTCCCATACAGGATTCTCCCAGATACAGAAGTAAACATAACAGTTATCTACAACAAACAACAACAAGCCTTTACTAAGGACACTCGTCCCATACAGGATTCTCCCAGATACAGAAGTAAACATAACAGTTATCTACAACAAACAACAACAAGCCTTTACTAAGGACACTCGTCCCATACAGGATTCTCCCAGATACAGAAGTAAACATAACAGTTATCTACAACAAACAACAACAAGCCTTTACTAAGGACACTCGTCCCATACAGGATTCTCCCAGATACAGAAGTAAACATAACAGTTATCTACAACAACCAACAACAAGCCTTTACTAAGGACACTCGTCCCATACAGGATTCTCCCAGATACAGAAGTAAACATAACAGTTATCTACAACAAACAACAACAAGCCTTTACTAAGGACACTCGTCCCATACAGGATTCTCCCAGATACAGAAGTAAACATAACAGTTATCTACAACAAACAACAACAAGCCTTTACTAAGGACACTCGTCCCATACAGGATTCTCCCAGATACAGAAGTAAACATAACAGTTATCTACAACAAACAACAACAAGCCTTTACTAAGGACACTCGTCCCATACAGGATTCTCCCAGATACAGAAGTAAACATAACAGTTATCTACAACAAACAACAACAAGCCTTTACTAAGGACACTCGTCCCATACAGGATTCTCCCAGATACAGAAGTAAACATAACAGTTATCTACAACAAACAACAACAAGCCTTTACTAAGGACACTCGTCCCATACAGGATTCTCCCAGATACAGAAGTAAACATAACAGTTATCTACAACAAACAACAGCAAGCCTTTACTAAGGACACTCGTCCCATACAGGATTCTCCCAGATACAGAAGTAAACATAACAGTTATCTACAACAAACAACAGCAAGCCTTTACTAAGGACACTCGTCCCATACAGGATTCTCCCAGATACAGAAGTAAACATAGCAGTTATCTACAACAAACAACAACAAGCCTTTACTAAGGACACTCGTCCCATACAGGATTCTCCCAGATACAGAAGTAAACATAACAGTTATCTACAACAAACAACAACAAGCCTTTACTAAGGACACTCGTCCCATACAGGATTCTCCCAGATACAGAAGTAAACATAACAGTTATCTACAACAAACAACAACAAGCCTTTACTAAGGACACTCGTCCCATACAGGATTCTCCCAGATACAGAAGTAAACATAACAGTTATCTACAACAAACAACAGCAAGCCTTTACTAAGGACACTCGTCCCATACAGGATTCTCCCAGATACAGAAGTAAACATAGCAGTTATCTACAACAAACAACAACAAGCCTTTACTAAGGACACTCGTCCCATACAGGATTCTCCCAGATACAGAAGTAAACATAACAGTTATCTACAACAAACAACAACAAGCCTTTACTAAGGACACTCGTCCCATACAGGATTCTCCCAGATAAGAAGTAAACATAACAGTTATCTACAACAAACAACAACAAGCCTTTACTAAGGACACTCGTCCCATACAGGATTCTCCCAGATACAGAAGTAAACATAACAGTTATCTACAACAAACAACAACAAGCCTTTACTAAGGACACTCGTCCCATACAGGATTCTCCCAGATACAGAAGTAAACATAACAGTTATCTACAACAAACAACAACAAGCCTTTACTAAGGACACTCGTCCCATACAGGATTCTCCCAGATACAGAAGTAAACATAACAGTTATCTACAACAAACAACAGCAAGCCTTTACTAAGGACACTCGTCCCATACAGGATTCTCCCAGATACAGAAGTAAACATAACAGTTATCTACAACAAACAACAGCAAGCCTTTACTAAGGACACTCGTCCCATACAGGATTCTCCCAGATACAGACATAACAGTTATCTACATAAAGTGGACATTAACATCGACCTTTCTTCCTGTTGGATCCATCATCTGTTGTTATGCCTATTATCTGTTCTGTTTTCTACAATTTGTTACGCTGCTTATTCACCAAAAACGGTAGTAAAAAAGTCTTTATTAAAGACACTCGTCCCATACAGGATTCTCCCAGATACAGAAGTAAACATAGCAGTTATCTACAACAAACAACAACAAGCCTTTACTAAGGACACTCGTCCCATACAGGATTCTCTTAGATACAGAAGTAAACATAACAGTTATCTATAGGGACCTAGATGTCTATCTCCACAAGTTTGCTCCAATCCGAGGAGTTTAAAAGACGCTGCCAGATTGCCCCAATGGAGCTGTTTTCACGACAGAGCCATTAGACCGTCACGTCCTGGTCAACTTCCCCAGGTCACCATCTCTACAACACTCGTTGGACTGGTAGATTTCCTCTTGTTACCTTTTCTTCTTTCTTATCTCCACTCAACATCAAGGTATCAAGTCTGTAGAGCTTGTTGATGGTGTCTGTGCTGGGGATGAGTCTCTTCTTTCTTATCTCCACTCAACATCAGGGTATCAAGTATGTAGAGCTTGTTGATGGTGTCTGTGCTGGGGATGTGTCTCTTCTTCTTTCTTGTCTCCACTCAATCATATCAGGGTATCAAGTTGTGACCCTTGATAATGTCTATTTGACAGCCATCATGACTGGGTGAAGTAGAATGTCATTAAGACAGAGAGCACTACTCAGTAGCAGGCCACCGACTTAGCTCCAAAAGAAATGGCCGCCTCTGACATGAGAAACATACGCCATGTGCAGCGGCTCCTAACATGGAGTACAAACACTGCTCATCCTGTATCCCTGGAGACCTTACAGGGTACTATCAGCATAGCCAACTGAGCCCAGGTTTTTAGTGAGCTTGTTACTGCTCCCCTCCTCCTTTTTCATCCGGGCTTTGGACCGGCAAAGGCGGAGTTTTGAATCCTTGTGACATCTTCCATAGTTTGTCCTCGCATACTATGGCGCCCATCATGACAATTTAGAACATATTTATTGGCCCCATAGTTAGCGTGTCATTTATATTGAATATTGTAACGTCATACCCAGACGCTATTTGGCTACTCAGGATGCCACAAAGATACAAAGTGAGTTCGAAGGGATTACAGCTAAAGTTAGCGCTTTATTGTATCTCACTTAACAGAAGAAATACAGTAAGTGGAACTTGTCTTCAACCTCCCCGTTAGAAGAATCCTTGGCGCCGTGGATGTCACTCTTGTGTCCCGCTCCACACTATACAGCCTGGACTACACCGTCTTGTAGGTCACTCCGATGTCAGGCTCTCCTGGCACCGTCTTGTAGGATCATCCAAACGCCCGGAGACAAGTCGCCACGTCTTCTCCTCGACACAGATTTCGCCATACTCTGTCCTCTCCCACACAGGAATGCTGTTTTTGGGGCCTGCCACATGGCAGCTGGAGTCCACCCCTCTTTCCCCAATTTTACTCTGGTATCTTGGCCTTGTCGTCCATGTTACAATATTGTATGTAAAGAGACATGATTATCATCAACTATAGAGTTGTGTGTCACTCCTCCTTGTACGCTGAAGACATTGTTTGACACAGATGTCCCACTGACACCTCCATCATGGGACCGCTGAGCCGGGTGTCAAGCAGTGGACAGATCCTTCACGCACCTTTCGACGCCTTCAAGTTCCCCACCTCGGAGATTGTCCAGTTCAAAGCCCTCGTAACACCATGCCTCCCCACCTGTGAACCGGTAAGTCATTTCAGAACTTCCATGTTATCTTTGTATATAAGTGTACAGATAAATTTATTTAGGCTTCATGCTCCGAAGACCAGGGATGATATAGACATGATATAGTCCTTGCATCCCGAATCAGCATCTAGCTGTATCTAGGTCACCAAACCAAAAGGAATGATGCATTCTCCATGCACCGAGCGGCCATTGTTTGGCCCCTCGCGCCCGCCATTATGGTCTGGCTCCATGGGGTCGACCAATCAAACCCACAGACGTCTCCGAGAGTACATGGCAAGGTTGCTGACCGAGCCCTATCGTTCGGACTTAGTTAAACCCGTCCTAGGCTCCAATATAAGTGTACAATGTGATAAAATAGTACAATTGTGATATTTATAATACAATATAATGCGGCTTATGATTGTAGAACGACATTTGAAAATTATCCCGCTTGTGTTTCTTTTGAACGAAAAATCAAAATTTATTTTAAGGAGAAATAACGATTATTTCTAACCTTAGGGATAAAATATGGGAAATTGTACAGGGATAAGATTCATAAATTACGAAAAAAAAAAGGCATCTCCTTATCATACAACTGATGGCTTGCACCATCTATCATAATAAAACTCAACTATTCATTTATTTGTAATTATTCCATAATTCTCGATTCCCGACAGCCATGAACCGGGATTGAATCCAACGTTAACATTTTGTTTAATATGTGAATAACCTTCACACATATTATTCATTGTTTCAATTATCATAAACTAGGTTGTTCCTTTTGAGAGGTACCTAATAAAGTGATTTTGGAATGATAATTGGCCAAATACCCATTCTTGATTAATAAAAAATAAAGCTAACCACGTACACGTTTCGGGCTGTTGGCCCTCATCAGCGAGGTGCAAGCTGTACCTTTTTTCTTGATTAATCAAGAATGGGTATTTGGCCAATTCTGGGATAATTGAAAAATCATCGAATAGTTGATATTTATTCTGAATAAACCAAACCTCCACTGCTCCCACTGCGATGAAAAATAGATTATATGTATAAAACAACACTTAAAGTTTCACCGCATAAGTTTCTTTTCTGTGAAAAATCAATATTAATTTCAAAGAGAAATATTTACTATTTCTAACTTTTTTGGATGAAGTATGAAAGGGTGAAAATATGAAGAGTAATGGCGAACGGAAAAATAAAAGTGTCCAGGGGCGGGAATGTATATTGCACGTTTTTGCGAAGCCAGTGGCCTGATGAAGCACGACCATTTGAAAGCTTGCCTACCAATTTCTAAATAAAATAAAATCAACAAATATTTTTATTTGTTCTGAATATACAGAAATCCCATATTTAATTCTTTATAGATAATAAAAAAGACATATATTTTATTATTAAAAATGGCATATCCTGACCAGGAGCACATGAGCTTTACAGAAGGCAGAGCGCCATCTGGTGGAACAGAAATCAACCAAACATTGATTTAGCCTGTTTCCTGATATTTGGCCAACCCAATTTCTTGATAAATCAAGAAAAGCCATCCACGAACGCGTTTCGCGCTTTTGGCGCTCGTCAGCGTGGAGTAGGCTGAACCACTGCGACCAAAAAAATATTTTTTGGTTCCAGTGGCTTCTTGAAAAACCAAGAAATGGGTATTTAAGGCCAAACTTATTGAATTACCTAAATGTTAACCTATTGAATAAAATATTTATTTGCCAATATTTCGGTTAGCTGAACACCAACCTTTGTCAAGGCATTACATTTTGTATAAATAAATTCAACGATATATAAATACTATGCGATACTGAGAACCTTTAGGATAACCTTATAAAATTTGGAAAGCTTTCGAGGGTTAATTCTTTTTCAGATATACTCAATTGGGAAGTGAGGAAGAGGTATTTCGCTGGAAAGTTGTTCAGATTGAAGGTTGTTTGTTCTCTTCAATGTTCTGAGCTGGGACATGTACAGGCTCGCTGTGACGTGCCGGGGAGTGCTACGAGGGAACTGGACTCTCTTGGCCGACGTCGACGCCGTCGCAGTCCATGGACCTATCTGACACGGACTGGACGGACTCTTGAAGAGGACGAACTGGTTGTGGTGAACGCTATCCACATCACGGACAAGTTTGGCTTCCAACGCAGCGAGCGCCGTCTCGATTCCAACTCTGTCCAAGGAGGTAAGGTATCTTCACGTAGCTTGTCTAATACCATCTTCTTCTTTCTTATCTCCACTCAATCATATCAGGGTATCAAGCTTGTAAAGCTTGTTGATGGTGTCTATGCTGGGGATGTGTCTCTTCTTCTTTCTTATCTCCACTCAATCATATCAGGGTATCAAGCTTGTAAAGCTTGTTGATGGTGTCTATGCTGGGGATGGGTCTCTTCTTCTTTCTTATCTCCACTCAATCATATCAGGGTATCAAGCTTGTAAAGCTTGTTGATGGTGTCTATGCTGGGGATGTGTCTCTTCTTCTTTCTTATCTCCACTCAACATCAGGGTATCAAGTCTGTAGAGCTTGTTGATGGTGTCTGTGGTAGGGATATGTCTCTTCTTCCTTCTTATATCCACTCAACATCAGGGTATCAAGTCTGTAGAGCTTGTTGATGGTGTCTATGCTGGGGATGTGTCTCTTCTTCTTTCTTATCTCCACTCAACATCAGGGTATCAAGTCTGTAGAGCTTGTTGATGGTGTCTGTGCTGGGGATGTGTCTCTTCTTCTTTCTTATCTTCACTCAACATCAGGGTATCAAGTCTGTAGAGCTTGTTGGGGTGTCTGTGCTGGGGATGTGTCTCTTCTTCCTTCTTATCTCCACTCAACCTTAGGTTATCAAGTCTGTAGAGCTTGTTGATTGTGTCTGTGCTGGGGATGTGCCTCTTCTTCTTACTTATCTCCACTCAACATCAGAGTATCAAGTCTGTAGAGCTTGTTGATGGTGTCTGTGCTGGGGATGAGTAGAGCTCATCAAAAGAGATTTGACAACCATCATGATTGGGTGAAGTAGAATGTCATTAAGACTAGGAGCACTACTCAGTAGCAGGCCACTTACTTAGCTCCAATATGTCTGACATGAGGAACATGTACAGCCGCTCCTAACATGGAGTATATCCTGTATCCTGGAGTCCTTACAGGGTACTATCAGCTGAGTCCAGGGTTTTAGTGAGCTTTTTACTGCTCCCCCTCCTCCTTTGTCATCGGGGCTTTGTACCGGCAAAGGGGGAGTTTCTCATCTTGGTAATGATATCCGGATATTCTTTTTTTTTATCAAAAGGATTCGGATTTATATATTCATAGTGTTATCCATAAGTAGGTTGTCCCCTGTTACAGCTACGGGGAGATTTGACCTGGGTGTTGTGTAGAAGGCCCACGAACAGAGGAAGGTACTGGCGGATGGTGTGTCAACCTGGGGAGTCTGATGGCCGTGTCCATACTGCTAGCCGCTGTTCAGGGAGCCGTGGTGTTAGCTGGGGTGGTGTTGTGGCGGCGGAGACGCCGTGGGTGTCCCCCGCCCCCTGCCCCACCTCCGTCACCCCCTCCCCTGGCCTACAGTAGCCTCAGTAAGTCTTCCATGGCGTCCACAATCTCTTTCAGAGTTATTGTCTGAATCCCGATATACATGCTAAAAAGTACAACTTCCTTAAGTTTTGTCCATGAGTGTATCTTTCAGAGTTATTGTCTAAATCCCGATATACATGCTAAAAGGTACAACTTCCTTAAGTTTTGTCCATGAGTGTATCTTTCAGAGTTATTGTCTGAATCCCGATATACATGCTAAAATATACAACTTCCTTAAGTTTTGCCCATGAGTGTATCTTTCAGAGTTATTTTCTGAATCCGATATACATGCTAAAAGGTACAACTTCCTTAAGTGTTGTCCATGAGTGTATCTTTCAGAATTATTGTCTGAATCCCGATATACATGCTAAAAGGTACAACTTCCTTAAGTGTTGTCCATGAGTGTATCTTTCTGAGTTATTGTCTGAATCCCGATATACATGCTAAAAGATACAACTTCCTTAAGTTTTGTCCATGAGTGTATCTTTCAGAGTTATTGTCTGAATCCAGATATACATGCTAAAAGGTACAACTTCCTTAAGTGTTGTCCATGAGTGTATCTTTCAGAATTATTGTCTCAATCCCGATATACATGCTAAAAGGTACAACTTCCTTAAGTGTTGTCCATGAGTGTATATTTCAGAGTTATTGTCTCAATCCAGATATACATACTAAAGGTACAACTCCCTCAGCTTTGTCCTACATTATAGTGTACCAGTTGTATACTGTAACTGCTGGGTACAAGTTGGCTGTGTTGTAGATCAAGGAAGACGACCCGGTAGATCCTACGATGATATCTACACGCTTGGCCGTCGCGGGAAGTCACTCTGGCTTGGTCCAGGGTCCTAAAGTCCAATTTAGCTCTCCTCTGTACAGGGGTTATCATACCCAATCATCTAATTTATTGCAACCATTGACAGAACATTGTAAATACCCTCGCTATGAGACACTGTATATAGACAAAGAATTTATTTAAATTATCATTCTACCTGAGGTAGAGGTGAACGGGATTGCTGGTGGAAGAATGGGAAATGATGGGAAATGTCTAGATGACAAATAAAGGTTTATTTTTTATACAATCTCTCTGTGTTTTCTTTAAAATATACAATTCCCCTCTTTTTGTGTATAGGATTATAGGTATAAGACGTATATAGATGTTTATAACAAACAACAACAACAAAAGCCTTTATTGAGGACCTCTCGTTCTATAAAGGATTCGCCAATTTACAGAGTAATTGAAGAGAAGAGAACTAAGAATACAGAGATATATGTAGTAGGTAAAGTATAGTATTTTCTACACTGTGACTATATACAACAACAGCAACAACAAGCCTTTTACTGGAATCAAAGTCCCATATAGGATTCGTCATTCTAATCCGGACAAAGATTATTTACATATAATTATTTACATAAATTAGATTATGTATATAGCCTACCCTTCTCTTCAGCCGTCTTCCAACATTTGAACAACGCAAACGCTCCAGCTCTGTTTCTCACCACCTCATTCTATAGATGTTTATTTGTTTTGCATAATATTTCATTTATAAATTAATCTAATAATTTAGTCTGTGAAAATAAAAATATTGGGCTGGTGACCAAAACAAAACTGTAAATAGATGGCTTAATGTTATATAGTTAAGATATATAATTAATTGTGATGGTTATGTAATTTTGATCTCCATTTAATAAAATATACACCTATCCCCCGATTTACACGGTAGATACGTTCCTGAGAAAAACGTATAAATCGGGGGATAGGTGTACACAGAAATAAAAATAAAATGCATTGACAGGCTAAAATATGTAGTCAGCACATAAGCTCGGGATTCCTCGTGAGATGTGTACACAGCGCATGTGTTCAATCACAGTAGCATTTAGTATAGTGCGATAAAAACAAAAAAAAAAAACTTTTTTGGAAAACCGTGTAAAAGCGAAAACGTGTAAAACAAGTACCGTGTAAATCGGGGGATAGGTGTATAAAGTTTAAATGTGTTTTAAAAGGCTCACTTTCAACTGTGTATACTTCCACAGAAACAACTAACCAATTCCCCAAATATCTTCCGATTGTTCCGTAAGGAAAACTGCCCACTGTCGGGAGAGGAAAAGCTCACGGAAACCATGTTATAAATATTTAATAAAAAACTAAGAGAAGAGAAGTAGGCATCCAGGTCTTTCCGTGAACGTGGCTTCCATATTGTTCCTCCAAAAAATATTTACAAATATAAACCCTGCACAAACTGCGGTAAATAACTATAAGTGGCCAACAGTCATTGATTTTCAGACTTAAGTCTGGTCATCTATGGACAATGACAGAATGGTTGCAAGGTACTATGTACTAAGTGTCAGCCTGCAACCCCAAACTACATTATTGACTGTATTGACTCATCCATTGATGAACTCTACTCTTCCCCGGCAGACACCATCAACAAGTTTCACAGATTTGATACCCTGATGTTGAGTGGAGATAAGAAAGAAGAGACTCATCCCCAGCACAGACACCATCAACAAGCTCTACAGACTTGATACCCTGATGTTGAGTGTAGATAAGAAAGAAGAAGAGACAAATCCCCAGCACAGACACCATCAACAAACTCTACAGACTTGATACCCTAATGTTGAGTGGAGATGAGAAAGAAGAAGAGACTCATCCCTAGCACAGACACCATCAACAAGCTCTACAAGCTTGATACCCTGATATGGTTGTAGAGTGGAGATAAGAAAGAAGAAGAGACTCATCCCCAGCACAGACACCATCAACAAACTCTACAGACTTGATACCCTGATGTTGAGTGGAGATAAGAAAGAAGAAGAGACACATCCCCAGCACAGACACCATCAACAAGCTCTACAGACTTGATACCCTGATGTTGAGTGGAGATAAGAAAGAAGAAGAGACTCATCCGAGCACAGACACCATCAACAAGCTCTACAGACTTGATACCCTGATGTTGAGTGGAGATAAGAAAGAAGAATAGAATCATCCCGAGCACAGACACCATCAACAAACTCTACAGACTTGATACCCTAATGTTGAGTGGAGATAAGAAAGAAGAAGAGACTCATCCCCAGCACAGACACCATCAACAAACTCTACAGACTTGATACCCTGATGTTGAGTGGAGATAAGAAAGAAGAAGAGACACATCCCCAGCACAGACACCATCAACAAGCTCTACAGACTTGATACCCTGGTGTTGAGAGGAGATAAGAAAGAAGAAGAGACTCATCCCAGCACAGACACCATCAACAAGCTCTACAGACTTGATACCCTGATGTGGAGTTGAGATAAAAAGAAGTAGAGACTTATCACCAGCACAGACACCATCAACAAGCTCTACAGACTTGATACCATGATGTTGAGTGGAGATAAAAAAGAAGTAGAGACTTATCACCAGCACAGACACCATCAACAAGCTCTACAGACTTGATACCATGATGTTGAGTGGAGATAAGAAAGAAGAAGAGACTCATCCCCAGCACAGACACCATCAACAAGCTCTACAGACTTGATACCCTGATATGCTTGTTGAGTGGAGATAAGAAGGAAGAAGAAATATCCCCAGCACAGACACCATCAACAAGCTCTACAGGACTTGATACCCTGATGTTGAGAGGAGATAAGAAAGAAGAAGAGACTCATCCCCAGCACAGACACCATCAACAAGCTCTACAGACTTGATACCCCTGATGTTGAGTGGAGATAAAAAAGAAGTAGAGACTTATCACCAGCACAGACACCATCAACAAGCTCTACAGACTTGATACCATGATGTTGAGTGGAGATAAGAAAGAAGAAGAGACTCATCCCCAGCACAGACACCATCAACAAGCTCTACAGACTTGATACCCTGATGTTGAGTGGAGATAAGAAAGAAGAAGAGACACATCCCCAGTACAGACACCATCAACAAGCTCTACATACTTGATACCCTGATATGCTTGTTGAGTGGAGATAAGAAAGAAGAAGAAACTCATCCCCAGCACAGACACCATCAACAAGCTCTACAGACTTGATACCCTGATGTGGAGTTGAGATAAGAAAGAAGAAGAGACACATCCCCAGCACAGACACCATCAACAAGCTCTACAGACTTGATACCCTGATGTTGAGTGGAGATAAGAAAGAAGAAGAGACACATCCCCAGCACAGACACCATCAACAAGCTCTACAGACTTGATACCCTGATATGCTTGTTGAGTGGAGATAAGAAAGAAGAAGAAACTCATCCCCAGCACAGACACCATCAACAAGCTCTACAGACTTGATACCCTGATGTTGAGTGGAGATAAGAAAGAAGAAGAAACTCATCCCCAGTACAGACACCATCAACAAGCACTACAGACTTGATACCATGATGTTGAGTGGAGATAAGAAAGAAGAAGAGACACATCCCAGCACAGACACCATCAACAAGCTCTACAGACTTGATACCCTGATGTTGAGTGGAGATAAGAAAGAAGAAGAGACACATCCCCAGCACAGACACCATCAACAAGCTCTACAGACTTGATACCCTGATGTTGAGTGGAGATAAGAAAGAAGAAGAGACACATCCCCAGCACAGACACCATCAACAAGCTCTACAGACTTGATACCCTGATGTTGAGTGGAGATAAGAAAGAAGAAGAGACCTTAAGTGACCATCAAAAGCACACATATATATAATAGTTAAAACGAAAATTGCCATTATACCGCGAATGTTTATTTTAAACGAAAAATCGAAATATATATATAATACTAGCCGAATGATCCGGGCAACGCCCGTGTTTTAATTTAGACACGTGGACCTGTTGGATCATTAACGCCCGTTTTTTTACCCGATTGAATGCTTTTATTCAAATACTATTTGTTACAATTATAAATTGGCGCCTTAAATAAATGCATATATTAGTTAATAACTATAGCCTATGTGTTTTATCTGTCTATGTACTGTTGGCTTCCGTAGGCGTCTCTTACTGGGAAAAAGAAAGAGAGGATTCCATTTAGTTATTAACTAATATATGCATTTATTTAAGGAGCGACCCGCTCCAACACAATAGTTACAAAAACCAAAAAGCGAGTGGGGGGGGGGGGGAGCTTCCACACGGAGTAACCTTCATTCTTAGGAACAGCTAGCATTACCAGATCTCCTTTGTCGAAACTTCTGGCATAAAAGTGGCCATATGCTTTTTAACAGAATTACCTGACATAAACTGTCTGACAGTTTCCTTTGCTTTCCGCATCACCCTTAACCTCTCAGCCCAAGTAGGCTTTCTAAAACTATTAACAGACCCAGCGCTACACTCACAGTTTCTGTTAAACTCAGTAGGTGGCAACTTTACAGCCTCGTTTTCAATGCGTCTCACTGATCTCTCCTCTAAGGAGCTTGAAACCATTGGCCTATGTGCACCGGCAACGTAGCTAAGTTCTACATAATCACGGTCTTCTGGTTTCAAGGAAATCATGTTGCCACGTTCCCGTATTAGAGGTAACGGGATATTGAATCTCCTTATATCATTGATTCCCAGAATCCCGTCGTAGCCCTTATCTCCGAGTGACATTAACCAAAACCTTATCTCTCCCAGCTCGCTGCCGTTTTCGTTACCAACTCTACAGGTTTTAACACGTGTAAGTGTCAGCTCGTGGCCTGTCACTGTCACTATACGTAAAGTTTTAAGTGCATCGTCCCAATTCTCTCTCAAGGCACTTTACAGAATCAATAAAACTGGGGAATGTAAAATAATATATATATTTATTTAAAATAGTTTGGCCAAATAATCAATATTTAGTTGATTTTTATTCCACAAGATGATACTCTATCCTCTAAAAATGTAAGGTCGAATGACAGGCCATTGTCGTTATTTTTTTATTATCCCATTGTATAGATACAAGGTAATAAGACCTAATCCAAATAATTTAATAGTGTGTGATATTTCGGAAATGGCATTGTTACCATCATGAGACAAAAAAAAATATTCTTTTGTCTGATGATGGTGACAATGCTGTTACCAAAACGTCACACATTATTAAATTATTTGGATTAGGTCATATTACCTTGTATCTATAATCTATAATCCAAATTGTGCTTTATCATATGCCATTGTATAATTATACAAGGTCATTGAGGCTGTATTCACAGATCAAATTTACAATCTAGCTAGGGTTGGGGTCCTGTCTTCCATACATTCCAAGAGGTGGTCTGATGAGGTCTCTTTTTTTTTTGCTAATCCTTAGTACACGTGGTACAGGCCATGATAATCATGGTAGGTAGAAGTTAGCGACTGCTTTTACTGTAAATACGCCACATATCTACACATGTGAAAAGCAGTTCGACTTTGCACTTACAAATGTGCCAGAGCCCCGTTTGGTTACTTGCACTCGCTGGTGGGGTTGGACTTTTGCAAGAATCGGGGACCATTGGATCATTATTTTAGGTCTCTTTGGTCCTGTAGATGGTGCATTGACTTTGTAAAGAAACTAAGACATTATAAACATTTATCAGGCCAGTCCTTGATTGGACATGGACACCCAGAAAAGGTCCCGCTCTCTCTGACGTCACCATCAGCATATAAGCTGGGTTCCTACTGAGCCCACAGTATAGACAGCAGTCACGGCGCCATGCTGCCAGATTGACCATCGATCCCATGACTCTCATAGTCCACCTTCTCAGGTGTAGCCCCCCCCCCCCCCCTCTAAACCGAGTTAACCATGTTCCTATGTGTTTGGTCTTCATTTATCTTAACGCTAGAACAGGCCATCTCAAACCATAGAAAATAACAACAAAACCTACCCCCACTTGTCCAGAATGTAGCTTGGTACCTGCAGCTATAGAACACGGCTTGTATTAGATGCACTAAAAAGTACCTTTGGGAGAGGCCGCTGCTTATCATAAAACAGCTCGAGGAGCATGAACTCATGGAATTCGTGTAATCTTTACACAAGGGGATAAGAAACAACAACACGTGGTACAGGCCATGATAATCATGGTGGGTAGAAGTTGGCGACTGTTTTTACTGTAAGTGCACCACATGTCTACACATGTGAAAAGCAGTTTGACTTTGCACTCAAAAAGGTGCCAGAGCCCCGTTTCGTTACTTGCACTTGCTTGTGATTTTAGACTTTTGAAAGAATCGGGGGCCATTGAAGAATTATTTTTTAAATCAGAAAAAAGTGCTCAATGCAGGAATCGAACCTTGGTCGTAGCCGTCGAAAAACGACGGTTTAGATCATCCTTCCACCGGCCCCCCATAAATTATATTTGGATCAAATATATGCCTTTTAAATTAAATATCTATTTATGGATTACCCTATTAAATAAATATGTAGTACCACTAACAAGTCATGGGGCCAAGTGGTTTCAGGAGTCTATGTGTAACATAAAGGATGACACACGTTGGATAGCACTCAAGACGTGGGTAGCCCCAGTTTCACTAAGATTATGTTACATATGAAAATATAGTGTATATTGGCCACTATTACTACATATATCTCCATTGAATCTGGGTCAATTTTCTGTTGTTGTTGTGTCCAATGAAGAGCCTCAGATGTTTCCGTACATCTCTATCACAGCAATGTTCTCTATCTTGGGTGTGTAAAGCTGCTGTTCTGTGTCAATTTTCTGTTGGTGTTGTTGTGTCCAATGAAGAACCTCGGATATCTCCGTACATCTCTATAACAGAAATGTTCTCTATCTTGGGTGTGTAAAGCTGCTGTTCTGGGTCAATTTTCTTATGTTGTTGTGTCCAATGAAGAGCCTCAGATGTCTCTGTACCTCTATATTACAGCAATGTTCTCTATATTGAGTGTGTAAAGCTGCTGTTCTGGGTCAATTTTCTGTTGTTGTTGTGTTCAATAAAGAGCCTCAGATGTCTCCGTACATCTCTATCACAGCAATGTTCTCTATATTCGGTGTGTAAAGCTGCTGTTCTGTGTCAATTTTCTGTTGGTGTTGTTGTGTCAATGAAGAACCTCAAATGTCTCCGTATATCTCAATCACAGCAATGTTCTCTATCTTGGGTATAAAAGCTGCTGTTCTGGATCAATTTGCTGTTGTTGTTGTGTCCAATGAAGAGCCTCAGATTTCTCCATACATCTCTATCACAGCAATGTTCTCTATCTTGGGTGTGTAAAGCTGCTGTTCTGGGTCAATTTTCTGTTGTTGTTGTGTCCAATGAAGAGCCTCAGATGTCTCTGTACATCTCTATCGCAGCAATGTTCTCTATCTTGGATGTGTGAGGCTGCTGTTCTGGGTCAATTTTCTGTTGGTGTTCTTGTGTCCGATGAAGAGCCTCAGATGTTTCCGTACATCTCTATCACAGCAATGTTCCCTATCTTGGGTGTGTAAAGCTGCTGTTCTGGGTCAATTTTCTGTTGGTGTTCTTGTGTCCGATGAAGAGCCTCAGATATCTCCGTACATCTCTATCACAAAAAATGTTCTCTATCTTGGGTGTGTAAACTGCTGTTCTGGGTCAATTTTCTGTTGTTGTTGTGTCCAATGAAGAGCCTCAGATGTCTCTGTACATCTCTATCACAGCAATGTTCTCTATCCTGGATGTGTAAAGCTGCTGTTCTGGGTCAATTTTCTGTTGTTGTTGTGTCCAATGAAGAGCCTCAGATGTCTCCACGCATCTCTATCATAGCAATGTTCTCTATCTTGGGTGTGTAAAGCTGCTGTTCTGGGTCAATTTTCTGTTGTTGTTGTGTCCAATGAAGAGCCTCAGATGTCTCCACGCATCTCTATCACAGCAATGTTCTCTATCTTGGGTGTGTAAAGCTGCTGTTCTGGGTCAATTTTCTGTTGTTGTTGTGTCCAATGAAGAGTCTCAGATGTCTCCATACATCTATATCACAGCAATGTTCTCTATCTTGGGTGTGTAAAGCTGCTGTTCTGGGTCAATTTTCTGTTGTTGTTGTGTCCAATGAAGAGCCTCAGATGACTCCGTACATCTATATCACAGCAATGTTCTCTATCTTGGGTGTGTAAAGCTGCTGTTCTGGGTCAATTTTCTGTTGTTGTTGTGTCCAATGAAGAGTCTCAGATGTCTCCATACATCTATATCACAGCAATGTTCTCTATCTTGGGTGTGTAAAGCTGCTGTTCTGGGTCAATTTTCTGTTGTTGTTGTGTCCAATGAAGAGTCTCAGATGTCTCCATACATCTATATCACAGCAATGTTCTCTATCTTGGGTGTGTAAAGCTGCTGTTCTGGGTCAATTTTCTGTTGTTGTTGTGTCCAATGAAGAGTCTCAGATGTCTCCATACATCTATATCACAGCAATGTTCTCTATCTTGGGTGTGTAAAGCTGCTGTTCTGGGTCAATTTTCTGTTGTTGTTGTGTCCAATGAAGAGTCTCAGATGTCTCCATACATCTATATCACAGCAATGTTCTCTATCTTGGGTGTGTAAAGCTGCTGTTCTGGGTCAATTTTCTGTTGTTGTTGTGTCCAATGAAGAGTCTCAGATGTCTCCATACATCTATATCACAGCAATGTTCTCTATCTTGGGTGTGTAAAGCTGCTGTTCTGGGTCAATTTTCTGTTGTTGTTGTGTCCAATGAAGAGTCTCAGATGTCTCCATACATCTCAATCACAGCAGCAGCAAATTCATTGGAAACTAGGTACCGTTGCCACGTTAGTCACCTTGGAAACGAACCAGAATTTGGTCGAATAAACCAAGGGTCCAGGGGAGACCGCAGGGAGGTGTGGCCTGATATATTCATCACTGAATTATTTTTTTTTTATAATCTGTTGCCCTTGATGACGATTCTAAAACATCTAGAATTTTTCTGGTTTTGCATATTGTTACGACGCTTCTCAGTCGTCGATGTTTGCGTTAAAGGTTTCTAAGAGAACAATGTGGATTCTTTGTGGATACAACTTAGTACGGTATATTTATTATAAGAGATTTAAAGAGTAGATCAGTAACTATATACAGTAGATGTCTTCATTGTCCGCCACCAGAGGCCTCGTCACAGTCTTCCCGGTAATCCATATGGCCACACATCCGGAGCCCACTTCCCATAGCCAACTTGTCTCCTGTCACCGCAGATCTGTCTAAAAGTGTCCTGCTCCCCCCACATTGGAATGCCATCGTGGCGCCTGTTCTCCCTACACACATGTGTTTGCCATCCTCCCGTAGCTGGTGGAGTCCATCCATCTTTCTACAACTTCACTCTGGGATCCCTGCCTCTCAGATATCTTGTCATACAGTGAGGAGGGAATTAACTATATTACAATATCTTTGTTATGGTAAATTAATGTGATTAGCATTTCTTTCAGAATTTGATCTTTAGATATGTGGCGGTGTGTGCGTGATGTGTTGGTGTGGCTTGTGAAAAGGCCGCTGATAAAATTAATTTATTTAAAGCCAGAAATATATAAAGAGAAAAGAAGTAACGGTTGAAATAACGGCCGTTGGAGTTAGCCTTGTGTTTACCACGCGCGTGGCCAGAGAAAATGTCGGATGACGCCCCGCGTGCATGCGTAGTGTGTTCTCCCAGCTTGCGCTTGCTGAAGCATAGTGGGGCCCGCCACTTTATTGCCCGTAGTATGTGTATTGATACTTTGTCCCAGTTCGCGCTTGCTGAAGCAAAATGTGGTCGCCACAGATATATAAACATATTATCTCCAAATGGACCACGACATTCAGCAATTCTATTAATCTCCTCCAAACACTCTATCACTGCGGCCAACAGCCTGAAACGCGTATGAGGTTAGCTTTTCTTGAATAATCAAGAATGAATATTTGGCCAATTCTGGAATAAGTTTGTCTAATTTATTACCTTACAATATAATAACCCATGGTTATAGTGAATCAAAGGTTAGGTTCCATTAGTGTTCGCTATAGATGGGTTTTACTGTATATATATATATGTCATAATTTGTACATAACTGGATGTAATCCCGCCCCAATATGTATGCAATGTATAATCTAAAGATTTTAATAAAAACAAGGCTTAGAAATCTGGGAGAAAGGTTTAGAGAGAAAGGCCATCAAAGAGGAACGATCATTAGCAGGTTTTATTATCCAGGAACTCATAAAACTGGGTTCAAGAACCTAGTCCTTCCGGGATCATGTCAGAACAAGATAAGAACAAAGGATTAGCAAAGATTCAATCAGAGTCCAGAGGATTAGCTAGGAACCAATGGAAAGCTTACACGAGACAACCACCAGCCAATCAAAACCCTGAGAAGTTTTCGTGTTAAATCGCGAACTCAGTTTAGTAAGTCAGGAGCTCGCCGCCGTTGAGACCAGTTTGGAGCCAACCCCCATCTTCTCAACCATCAGATAAGTCCAATCCTCAATAATGTGAACAGCCATAGATTAGTCAATCCGCAAACTAGCTTCAACCCCTTTCTCCCTTGATCGCTGGCCTATTTCAATTCAACTCTGTGTCCTCGTTATTTTTCCCTTGTGAATACCTTATCACTTCAGCAAATACGAACTGCGCCCACCACAATCAATCAATCAATCAACAACCTCAACCCATCTCCAAAAGGTAATCGTTCCAACGTTACATATATGTTATATAAAATATTATTTAAAATCATTTTTTCATAGATAAAATACTCTGCTAAATCGACCACCACAGGTCGCCGTTTTTACTATATAAATCCATTGTTGTTTTATCCCATTGGTGAAGCAGAACTTCGAGCAGAAAATACAGAATCCTTACCTACCCTCCCGATTTTACCTGCTCCAAAGCCTAATGGAATTCATCAACTTACGGTCTGAGCAGATCAAGGCCCTCATTTGCCGAGGTAGAGAACCTCTCTGGCACCCTCGCGTCCTTTAAGGAACTGGACGAAATCAAGCCACAGACAGCCTGCCACAGCACTCAAACCAGCCTTCTCCCTCCTGCAAGGAAACCAGCACTCAGACTGACCCCACCAAGCCCGCCACTCCCGCTCCAACCAAAAGGAAGCAGCCTGAGGCTCCCTACCCGCCCGCAAAGAGGACCCAACCTCAATGGTCCCGCAAAACCTGCGCCCTCCCGAGTCCCCAAGCGTGCGGCCGCCCAAGTGGTCCTCCATGGGGAAAAATCGGCGGCCCACACAGTGGTCATCTCTGATGACCCACAGGCTGACCCAAGAGCAATGCTTTAAAGCTGTCCGCGCTGCCCACACTCTACCCCCAAGGCGTTTGGGCCTCCCTGCGAACCAAAGGGAAGCTTGTCCTCCACTCCAGCAACCCCGATACCATCCCAGCTGTTACACCTCCTGGCCAACAAGCTGGATGGCATGAAGGTCCCGCCAACAGAAGGTGATCCTGCCTCGCATCTGCCTCTTCAAAGTGGATGAGGAAACATCCAACTCCACCAATTGAAGAGACGCTGCTGGAAACCCCTGCTGTCAAGCCAACTCCCTGGGGACAAGGTGGTGCGCGTGGCGCACCCGTTCTGCACCCAGAAACGGGACCTGCACCGCCTTCATCGAGGTGGACCTCACGACTTTCAGAGCTCTGGGAAATCGTGGAAGGATCGTGGTGGATGGTGTGATCCTCAACTTCGAGGAGTCCATCCGCGCACGAGTCTGCTTCCGCTGTTGTGGCTTCGGCCACAACTCTGCCCAATGCACCAGAGCTCCCACGTGCTTCCACTGCGGTGAAGGCGGCCATGAAGGCCGTGCCTGCCCCTCAGTTGCCGACTGGCACACTTCCAAGTGCGCCAACTGCTGTGCCAAGGGCCTCCCAGACAAGCACGAGGCGAGAGCCTCAAGCTGCCCCAACCTTGAAGCTTAGAGCCCTCAAGTTCTAGGCTTCCAGGACCTCCTGCCTCCTCAACTGGCCTCCATCCAGGCTTCTCACCCATCAAGGCGCTGTTTCCTTGACCTCTCCAGCTTCCTCCCCCCTGCGATGACACCTCCACTGCCAGATCCTAGGATCCCTTGCGATGATCCCTGGCCACCCATCCCCAGGCCCCCCAACTATGCTTTGTATATATTCCGCTTTATGCGTCCATCGGGGCTCAAAAATCATTCATTTTGGTTAGCAGCCCCGTAAAATAAAGATATTTTCTCTCTCTCTCTATCCCATTGGCCGGCTCAAAACTTTTGTACATTATGTAAATAATCTTTTGTTTTTCCTTATTCTACTCACCTTAAGCCAGGCAATGCTTTTATCGAATTATGTTCTTTTATATATTCCTTAGCTGAAATAAAGAAATCTCTGATCAAGACTTTATATTTTCAAGATTATTATTTCAATCACGACTGCACCACCATTACCATAATCCTCAACATGATCTAAATTCAAGCAGGAAATCTCATTCATTTTCTTTATTAATTATAATATATATGTCATAATATATACTCTTCCAGGAATAATAAAGTAAACCTAGAGTCATCCCAGAGAGAGACAGCAGCTAAAGTCCGGTCATTTGAGACACCAGCGACATTCCAGGGGGCGACCACAGGGGCGTTACTTGGAACCTCGAGACTATTTAGACAGTACGTGATTGTGTTCGAACGGCCGGCCGCTCAGCGGTGGCCGGGCCCGTCTATCTCTCTCTGGTTGCCTGGATTCCTCTACCACCTTGTGGTGTGATTATTTCTCTTTCCCCACATTATTACTATATTGCCACATATATGCTTTGAGCCTTGTTCATCCGAAAATAAATAATAAACAATAATATGGCACAATTGGGATTATCTTCTAATATATAAAAGTCAATGTCTGTTTCGCGATAAACTCTAAAACTACTGAAACAATTGGTACCAAATTTTGTACGTCGTTTTTTATAAACCTGAGGAAAATTTTCGTCTACATTTTGATTAGTATTTTTGGCTATTTATTTTTTTCATTTGGAGAACTTTTTTTACACGGAGTAAATACAAGGCGAAGTAACAACACCAGGCCAATTAAGCGACCAATGAGCGTTCTGCTTTTTTTTTTCAAGTTGCTTGCATACTTTTTTTGAAATATCTTTTTATACGAGTGTTACTTTTTTTCTACAAAAGTATTGAGTATTGAGAGAGAGATTTATATTACCAAATTAGGGGAAGCGCGCACAAAACAATTTTTAAAAAACTTTACAAAATTAGCGTTACTCTATGTAAATAATGGCTTTCGTATTTTTAATTAATTTTTGTTCTGGCCTTTGTTCTTTTTTAATCCTTTTTTTTTTAATTGTTTTAAAATGCAGTCGCAGTCATTAGCAAACACACATGTTTGCCTAATTTCCATGTGCTCTTTTATTTTTTTACAGAAAAAATATTTACATGCCAGTATTTCGGATTACTTCTTCTTATAAACCTATTTTTTTTATTCTTACTGAGAAGATGGACATCGCAGTCAAGATCCCTTCGCAGTCAACGACTCAACTCAGGCATTTCAAGGGTTAATGCGCTGGGGCGGGTACCTCGGGGGTTGGGTGGAAAAGCTGCCATCTATTTAAACTATATTGATTTTGAAACAACTAAATGGCTTGCAGAAAATAATTAACTCTAATACCTAAACACTAATATAATACAATTTTTGCCATCACACACACTTTTTACCTGTGGTTTATGTGTTACTTCTGTATTGCTGTTCTATGGCACTTCTACTATTTATTATTGATGTACTTTCAGTATGAAGGAAATTGCACACGGGGGAATTCTCGGGCAAAGCGGGTCATTCATCTAGTATATTATAAACACAAGGTAATAAGACCAAATCCAAATAAGTAATAGTGTGTGACGTTTCGGTAACAGTGTTGTTATATTTATTTATTTAGATTTGGTCTTATTACCTTATGTTTAAAATCATAAAGGAGTTTTAAGAATATATCAAACATGTATTGTTGATAAGGCACAATTTGGATTATAGATTACTAGACGAATGGCCCGGGCAACGCCCGGGGTTTACCCGAGTGCGAATATGTCTATTGTCTATTGTCTACACCTTGTATACATCTTGCTTCCTAGGGTTGCTTAGAGTGGCCGCTATAGACAGGGTGGTCTGTATAGGCAGGTGAATGTATCACACAGCTGATAATAGGGTTGCCTAGAGTGGCCGCTATAGACAGGGTGGTCTGTATGGACAGGTGGATGTATCACACAGCTGTAGAGTGGTCGCTATAGACAGGGGTGGTCTGTATAGACAGGTGTATGTATCACACTGCTGATAACAGGGTTGCCTAAGGTGACCGCTATAGACAGGGTGGTCTGTATAGACAGGTGGATGTATCACACAGCTGATAACAGGGTTGTCTAGGGTGGCCGCTATAGACAGGTGTATGTATCACACAGCTGATAACAAGGGTTATCTAGAAAGGGCCGCTATATACAGGGTGGTCTGTATAGACAGGTGGATGTATCACACAGCTGATAACAGGGTTGTCTAGGGTGGTCGCTTTAGACAGGGTGGTCTGTATAGACAGGGGGATGTATCACACAGCTGATAACAGGGTTGTCTAGAGTGGTCGCTATAGACAAGGGTGGTCTGTATAGACAGGTGGATGTATCACACAGCTGATAACAGGGTTGCCCAGAGTGGGCGCTATAGACAAGGTGGTCTGTATAGACAGGTGTATGTATCACACAGCTGATAACAGGGTTGTCTGAGTGACCGCTATAGACAGGGTGGTCTGTATAGACAGGTGGATGTAACACACTGCTGATAACAGGGTTGTCTAGAATGGCCGCTATAGACAGGTGTATGTATCACACAGCTGATAACAGGGTTGTCTAGAGGGGGGCGGGCAGGGAGGTCACGTGTTTGCTGGCAGCCAATGAGCGCGCATTCTATCCGTGAGCTTCAGACAGACAGACAGACAGAATAAGGCAAATATATAAGTAGATAAACACAAGGTAATAAGACCAAATCCCAATAAATAAATAGTGTGTGACGTTTCAGTGTTGTTACCATCTTCAGACAAAAGTACTGAATGTTACCAAGGCTGTTACCGAAACCGTCACACACTATTTATTTATCTGGATTTGGATTTATTACCTTGTGTTCATAAACATGTATTGTGTAATGTATCCAGGATCCAAAACAGCTAATAAGCAGGACACAGAGAAAAAATTTTACTAAAAACTTTTAATTTTATAAGTTGGTCACAAATATTATACACAATGTTTTCATCATTTTGGAATGATTGAGTAGCAGCATTAGTTGCATAGAGGGGAGATGAGCAGAAAAAAAAGTCAAGTCAAAAATAATTAAAAAAAAAAAAATTAATATAATAAACAACAACAAAACAATCCAAAAAAAAAACTAACAAAAAAAATCGACTATCATTATTGAAAAAAACAAAATTCATTATGATTGAAGAAAAAAATAAAAAAGAAAAAATATATGGTTCCCATGATAAAAACAACTAGCACTCTCTGGTGAAAAAAAAAAAAAAAAAAAACTCTGAAAAAAATAATTAAATTAAATGTGAAAAAAGAAGAAAAAATGCTAATCATAGAGATCAATAAATTAATAGTAGTAACAATATAGGAACTAGAGTTTATTTTTATTAATTAGAGAAGAAACCAACGATAAATTAATTGTAATAATTTAGTTGATGGTCATCTGTGCGACCAGTGTTGTCAGATATCAATTGGAGGTTCTTCTACTTCTTCCTCTTCTGATCTCCAGTGGTCCGTGGTCAATAGTTCTTTAAGGTCAAATACTTGGAGATTTCCTACAACAGACACTCTTTGTAAACACAATCTTTCAGCCTATTTTGGTGAGTCCCAAGAGGGGGCGCTATAGACAGGTTTAACTGTACATTAAAAGTGACCTGTCTATAGCACCCTATTTTGGTGAGTCCCAAGAGGGGGCGCTATAGACAGGTTTAACTGTACATTAAAAGTGACCTGTCTATATCACCCTATTTTGATGAGTCCCAAGAGGGGGCGCTATAGACAGGTTTAACTGTACATTAAAAGTGACCTGTCTATAGAACCCCCCTCTATATGATGAGTCCCAAGAGGGGGCGCTATAGACAGGTTTAACTGTACATTAAAAGTGACCTGTCTATAGAACCCCCCTCTATATCACCCTATTTTGGTGAGTCCCAAGAGGGGGCGCTATAGACAGGTTTAACTGTACATTAAAAGTGACCTGTCTATAGAACCCCCCTCTATATCACCCTATTTTGATGAGTCCCAAGAGGGGGCGCTATAGACAGGTTTAACTGTACATTAAAGTGACCTGTCTATATCATATCACCCTATTTTGGTGAGTCCCAAGAGGGGGCGCTATAGACAGGTTTAACTGTACATTAAAAGTGACCTGTCTATAGAACCCCCCTCTATATCACCCTATTTTGATGAGTCCCAAGAGGGGGCGCTATAGACAGGTTTAACTGTACATTAAAAGTGACCTGTCTATATCACCCTATTTTGGTGAGTCCCAAGAGGGGGCGCTATAGACAGGTTTAACTGTATAATAAATGAAAACATTAAGATGCGAATGTTTCTTTTTCATCACAGTAAGGACAGTAGAAGTTTGATTTATTTGTGAAAAGAAACATTTGTGTCTTAATGTCTTCATTTGTTATATATAGATGGTGTGTTATTGCTTTGTATTAATGCATACCCAACTTGTCCTTATTGCTTGCGGAAGAACATTGCTCGATGCAAATATTTATATGTAATTCTACTGTCCTAAAAGCTTATGTCCACAGTTTACTTAAATACCATTTCTAAGATTCCACCCTTCAGTGTAACATATATAAACAGAATGATCCAATACAGTATTAGAGCTCTAAAGAAGCGGTCTGGTAGATTATATTGGTGAAACTGTTTGAAGGGTTCACCATTGATGAGCTTAAGACCTCCCAATATTTTTCATTGCAGTAAGGACAGTAGAAGTTTGATTTATTTGTGAAAAGAAACATTCGTGTCTTAATGTCTCCATTTGTTACAGAAATTTTGTATTTGAACTTATTTAGCCAATAGAAGTAGGAGAAGGGGAAAAAGATGACCCAGGCAGGGTAACTTACTGGCTTTGTTGATAAGTTCCTTGTTTTTCTTCCTCTCCAACTTGTACTTGTTCTGGAACATACAAATTTGTCTTCAGGAGCTACAGAGAGAGAGGAGAACATCCTCATTACACAGGACAGCTTCGTTCTGTTCTAATCTAGAGTGATAGAGCACAATTTGGATTAGAGCTACAAGGTAATATAAGACCAAATCCAAATAAATAAATAGTGTGTTGTTTCTGTAACAGCTTTGTTACCATCTTCAGACAAAAGTACTGAATGAGAAATTTTAACACAGCATGGTTTAAATATTTACTGTTATCAAGTGTGTAAACAAGATAGAAGATTTATTCAGTATAGAGCTTGTTGATGGTGTCTGCTGGGGATGAGTAGAACTCATCAATGGACCTCCGCCATAACTCCACCTTTGCCGGTCCCAAGCCCGGATGAAAAAGGAGGAGGGGAGCAGTAACAAGCTCACTGGGCTCAGCTGGCCATGCTGATAGTACCCTGTAAGGTCTCCAGGGCTACAGGATGAGCAGTGTTTTGTACTCCATGTTAGGAGCGGGCTGTACATGGTGTCTGTTCCTCATGTCAGGCATTACATATTGGAGCTAAGTCAGTGGCCTGCTACTGAGTCCCAGTCTTAATGACAAACACATTCTACTGTAAGGACTCCAGGGATACAGGATGTACTCCATGTTGGCTCTGTACATGTTCCTCATGTCAGACATATTGGAGCTAAGTCAGTGGCCCTGCTACTGAGTCCAGTCTTAATGACAAACACATTCTACTGTAAGGACTCCAGGGATACAGGATGTACTCCATGTTGGCTGTACATGTTCCTCATGTCAGACATATTGGAGCTAAGTCAGTGGCCTGCTACTGAGTCCCAGTCTTAATGACAAACACATTCTACTGTAAGGACTCCAGGGATACAGGATGTACTCCATGTTGGCTGTACATGTTCCTCATGTCAGACATATTGGAGCTAAGTCAGTGGCCTGCTACTGAGTCCCCAGTCTTAATGACAAAACACATTCTACTGTAAGGACTCCAGGGATACAGGATGTACTCCATGTTGGCTGTACAATGTTCCTCAAGTCAGACATATTGGAGCTAAGTCAGTGGCCTGCTACTGAGTCCCAGTCTTAATGACAAACACATTCTACTGTAAGGACTCCAGGGATACAGGATGTACTCACATGTTGGCTGTACATGTTCCTTATATCAGACATATTGGAGCTAAGTCAGTGGCCTGCTACTGAGTCCCGTCTTAATGACATTCTACTTCACCCAATCTCTACAAGCTTGATACCTTGATATGATTGTTGAGTGAAGATAAGAAAGAAGAAGAGACTCATCTCCAGCACAGACGCCATCAACAAGCTCTACAGACTTGATACCCTGATATGATTGTTGTTGTTTCTTATCCCTTGTGTGATATTACACCAATTCCATGATCCCATGAAAAGGGGTAAGGGGGTGCAGCTTTCATTGTTCACATGATCCACTATGGTGAAAGTCTGACTGTAATTTGAGGACGTCCTAACATGGAAGACTTTGCTGCCAACATCCCTGGACTGAGGTCTATCAACAGTTGAACTCTGGATTTTCTCCTCTTTGTAACAATGCTGCGTCAGAGTTATTTCACAGCTGGCCTTATCTGGAGGTTGTTCACCTGGGGACTGTAGCAGTCAGCTCTTTCCCGAGGGTTTTTGGAAACATGCTAATGATAAAGCACAATTTGGATTTTAGATTATAGATACAAGGTAATAAGACCTAATCCAAATAAATAAATAGTGTGTGATGATTCAGCGTTGTTACCATCATCAGACAAAAGTACTGAATGAGATAATTTTACCACAGCATATTTTAAATAGTTACTGTTATCAAGTGTGTAAACAAGATAGCAAATAAGATAGTTTTCTATGACAACCAATCATCCACTTTTAATTCTAAGAATAAATATTTTAGGTTTTTCATAAAACTATCTTCTTCTTATTTGCTATCTTGGTTTTGGTCTTATTACAATTTTGGTAGTAATTCTGCTTGTTTCACAGCTGGCCTGGTTCATATCTGAAGAGCATCCCCCTATCTACCCACCTGAGGATGTGCCCTGTAGGTCATCCCCCTATCCACCACCTGAGGACGTGCCCTGTAGGTCATCTCCCTATCTACCACCTGAGGACATGCCCTGTAGGTCATCCCCCTATCTACCACCTGGGGACATGCCCTGTAGGTCATCCACCTATCTACCACCTGAGGATGTGCCCTGTAGGTCATCCCCCTATCCACCACCTGAGGACGTGCCCTGTAGGTCATCCCCCTATCCACCACCTGAGGACGTGCCCTGTAGGTCATCCCCCTATCTACCACCTGAGGACATGCCCTGTAGGTCATCCCCCTATCTACCACCTGGGGACATGCCCTGTAGGTCATCCACCTATCTACCACCTGAGGATGTGCCCTGTAGGTCATCCCCCTATCCACCACCTGAGGACGTGCCCTGTAGGTCATCCCCCTATCCACCACCTGAGGACGTGCCCTGTAGGTCATCCCCCTATCTACCACCTGGGACATGCCCTGTAGGTCATCCACCTATCTACCACCTGGGGACATGCCCTGTAGGTCATCCACCTATCTACCACCTGAGGATGTGCCCTGTAGGTCATCCCCCTATCCACCACCTGAGGATGTGCCCTGTAGGTCATCCCCTATCTACCACCTGAGGACATGCCCTGTAGGTCATCCCCCTATCCACCACCTGAGGACGTGGCCCTGTAGGTCATCCACCCTATCCACCACCTGAGGACGTGCCCTGTAGGTCATCCCCTATCCACCACCTGAGGACGTGCCCTGTAGGTCATCCACCTATCTACCACCTGAGGACATGCCCTGTAGGTCATCCCCTATCTACCACCTGAGGACGTTGCCCTGTAGGTCATCCCCCCTATCCACCACCTGAGGACGTGCCCTGTAGGTCATCCCCCTATCCACCACCTGAGGACATGCCCTGTAGGTCATCCCCCTATCTACCACCTGAGGACATGCCTGTAGGTCATCCCCCTATCTATCCCCACCTGTGGACATGCCCTGTAGGTCATCCCCCTATCCACCACCTGGGGACATGCCCTGTAGGTCATCCACCTATCCACCACCTGAGGACATGCCCTGTAGGTCATCCACCTATCCACCACCTGAGGACATGCCTGTAGGTCATCCCCCTATCTACCACCTGAGGACATGCCCTGTAGGTCATCCACCTATCTACCACCTGAGGACATGCCCTGTAGGTCATCCCCCTATCCACCACCTGGGGACATGCCCTGTAGGTCATCCACCTATCTACCACCTGAGGGACATGCCTGTAGGTCATCCCCCTATCTACCCCTGAGGACATGCCCCTGTAGGTCATCCCCCTATCCACCACCTGGGGACATGCCCTGTAGGTCATCCCCCTATCTACCACCTGAGGACATGCCCTGTAGGTCATCCCCCTATCTACCACCTGAGGACATGCCCTGTAGGTCATCCCCCTATCTACCACCTGAGGACATGCCCTGTAGGTCATCCCCCTATCCACCACCTGGGGACGTGCCCTGTAGGTCATCCACCTATCTACCACCTGAGACATGCCCTGTAGGTCATCCACCTATCTACCACCTGGGGACGTGTCTTGTAGCAGTCAGCTCTGCTGAGAGACTTGATATCCAAAAATGATTGAGTGGAGATAAGAAAGAAGACATGTCTAACATTATGTATAAGACAGTGTGAGGTTAATATAAAAGAAAGAAGAACTTACAATGATCTGTATCCGGGACTTGCCAGGTAGGAGATGGCTCAGCAGACTGAAGTCAGTGCCCACCACACTGAGCAGCTTGTAGAACTGCAGGGTCTCTGGAACACCATCTTTGTGGAGTAATCTACATCTTTCTTTACAATATATATACAGTGGAATCTCTGACAAGGCACAATCTGGATTATAGATTAAAACTACATGGTAATAAGACCAATAAATATGGTGTGACATTTCAGTAACAGAGTTGTTAACATCATCAGACAAAAGAACTCCGCCTTTGCCGGTCCCAAGCCCGGATAAAAAAAGGAGGAGGGGGAGCAGTAACAAGCTCGCTATAAAACCTGGGCTCAGCTGGCCATGCTGATAGTACCCTGTAAGGTCTCCAGGGATACAGGATGAGCAGTGTTTGTACTCCATGTTAGGAGCGGCTGTACATGATGGCTGTTCCTCATGTCAGAGGCGGACATTTCTTTTGGAGCTAAGTCAGTGGCCTGCTACTGAGTAGTGCTCCCAGTCTTAATGACAAAGTCAGATGCATTCTACTTCATCCAGTCATGATGGTTGTCAAGTCGCAAGCTCTACAGACTTGATACCCCTAATATGATTAAGTGGAGATAAGAAAGAAGAAGATATGAATGTTGAGTGGAGATAAGAAAGAAGAAGATATTATTGTTGAGTGGAGATAAGAAAGAAGAAGATATGATTGTTGAGTGGAGATAAGAAAGAAGAAGATATGATTGTTGAGTGGAGATAAGAAAGAAGAAGATAGGATTGTTGAGTGGAGATAAGAAAGAAGAAGATAGGATTGTTGAGTGGAGATAAGAAAGAAGAAGATAGGATTGTTGAGTGGAGATAAGAAAGAAGAAGATAGGATTGTTGAGTGGAGATAAGAAAGAAGAAGATATGATTGTTGAGTGGAGATAAGAAAGAAGAAGATAGGATTGATGAGGGATGTAAATGGACTTAAGAGTTACGCAGATGTATAAAAATAATTAAATTGTGTATATATTTATTTATTGGGTTTTGACTAGAGACTAGAGTAAATATATTCTGTCAAGAGATATGTAAATGAGTTTTTTGTTTAATTTTTGGATTAAATTTGTTTTGTTAAATTGCTTCTATGTAAATATTTTTAAAGAAGGAAAATAAACTTCTTTTTTTTTATAAGTTCTGATAATTTTTATAGCTAGAGGGATACATCTTCAAGAAAATTAACAATGAGTGGAGATAAGAAAGAAGAAGATAGTATTGTTGAGTGGAGATAAGAAAGAAGAAGATATGATTGTTGAGTGGAGATAAGAAAGAAGAAGATATGATTGTTGAGTGGAGATAAGAAAGAAGATAAAGAGAGTTTTACCTTTCTTGCTCCAGGAGGAGCGAGTGTTCTTGCGACTGTATCCTCCCCGGAATTTATCTGAGCCATCAGAAGAGGAGGGAGGAAGGGTCCGAGTGCGGGTGAGGTAGAGGGAGCGTTCGTCCACCACAATCTCTCCATCATCAGTCACCACCAGTCTGGGGCCTACATTCTCTTCTTCTTCCTCCGGCTGGTGTTCAGAGTTGTCTGGATCTCTGCACAAACACCACACTGTTTATCCTGTTGGGAATTACAGAGATAATTATTTTTTTAAATATTCAATCAATTGTTGTTGTGTCCAATGAAGATCCTCAGATGTCTCTGTACATCTCTATTACAGCAATGTTCTCTATATTGGGTGTATAAAGCTGCTGCTCTGGGTCAATTTTCTGTTGTTGTTGTTGTGTCCAATGAAGAGCCTCAGATATCTCCGTACATCTCTATCACAGCAATGTCCTCTATCTTGGGTGTGTAAAGCTGCTGTTCTGGGTCAATTTTCTGTTGTTGTTGTTGTTGTGTCCAATGAAGAGCTTCAGATGTCTCCGTACATCTCTATCACAGCAATGTTCTCTATCTTGGGTGTGTAAAGCTGCTGTTCTGGGTCAATTTTCTGTTGTTGTTGTTGTTGTGTCCAATGAAGAGCTTCAGATGTCTCCGTACATCTCTATCACCGCAATGTTCTCTATCTTGGGTGTGTAAAGCTGCTGTTCTGGGTCAAATTTCTGTTGTTGTCGTGTCCAATGAAGAGCCTCAGATGTCTCCGTACATCTCTATCACAGCAATGTTCTCTATCTTGGGTGTGTAAAGCTGCTGTTCTGGGTCAAATTTCTGTTGTTGTTGTGTCCAATGATAAAGCAGGGGGGGCAAAATGAGGGCCAAAGCCTAAAACAATTGTATACAGGTTGTCTTTTTGTCTGAATTTGCCAAAACTGGTTGCTCATTATTTATCATCACTAGTAAAGTGATTCTAAATCCGCCTTTGCCGGTCCCAAGCCTGGATAAAAAAGGAGGAGGGGGAGCAGTAACAAGCTCACTGGGCTCAGCTGGCCATGCTGATAGTACCCTTTAAGGACTCCAGGAAAACAGGATGAGCAGTGTTTGTACTCCATGTACTCCACATGGTGTCTGTTCCTCATGTCAGAGGCGGTCATTTCTTTTGGAGCTAAGTCAGTGGCCTGCCATTGAGTACTGCTCCCAGTCTTAATGACAAAGGCAGACACATTCTACTTCACCCAGTCATGATGGTTGTTAACTTTGATACCTTAATATGATTGAGTGGAGATAAGAAAGAAGAAGATATCATTAGCTAAGGTTGACTGAAGGGTGTTGTGGGGACAAAGACTAGAACTACCTACTCTATGGCAGCGTCATCCTCAATGTTGCCGATGATGGTCTCCTTCTCTCCGGTACATTCCCTGAAACAGCACATGTCAGTCAGTACATTATAGAATTGGTGTAATCTTTACACAGGTGGATAACAAACCCTCAGCAGAGCTGACTGCTACAGGGCACATCCCCAGGTGGCGGATAGGGGAACTACCTTCAGATAAGAACCAGGTGTGAAATAACTCTGACATTGTTAGAAAGAGGAGAAAGACCTGAGTTCAACTGTTGATAGACCTCAGTCCAGGGATGTTGGCAGCAAAGGCTTCCATGTTAGGACAGCCTCATATTACAATCAGACTTTCACCAGAGTGGATCATGTGATCTATGAAAGCTGCATCTCTACACCCCATTCCTTGAGATTATGGAATTTGTGTAATCTTTACACAAGGGGATAAGAAACAACAACAACCTAAATACACTCCAGTAAGAGGACACCTCTCCCTAAAGAACACTTTGGCTCTGTAACTAGGTATTGTCCTTTACAGAGAGGTAGTTCTACTGTACATATAAGGTGTAGTAATGGGATATAAAAGACAAAGAAGAACTCACTTAATGGGATTCTCTGTTGGGTTCCAGATGATCAGGTCGGCTATTGTCATCTTCTCTCTCTCTGGTGGCTTCACCCCTTTCTGTAACAATCATTCTCTGAATCTCTGTTTCAATGGTAAAGGATCAGAGGAAGGCTAACCTGTCAAATTACATTGACAAACATAAGTAGTTTTATCTTATCTCAGTATTTAGTGGAAAGAATGTTGTTTGTAAGCGAACTCTCACGTCATTGGAACAATGTGGCTGTGTAGAAATGTCTGGTAATTGGTTCACAAAACACTGATGCGAAATTCGGTAGAAGAATTCGCAGTGATGATTCTTTTGTGGGCTGTTGCAGGGATTTAAATCAGAACACTAAATAGCAGAAAGGAGAGGGTAAAAGTCTCCTTTAAAACTAACTTTATTAAAACATGTTAAGAGGAAAACACCCAACTGGTCAGTAGCAGACCAGGCCGTGCTCTCTTCCTTTAGTGTTTTAGTAGATGTTTGAGTAAATGTGTATAAATATGTTGTTTAAGGAGGTTTTAAGTGTTCGATAAAGTGGGTATAAGTCGGTGACTTAAACCCTTCTTTAAACAACATATTTATACACAACACATTACATTCCTTTAGCTAGCTCTTATATACAAACATGGCCACTGTGGAATAATGGAGATCCACCACGGGACTTGTTTGTTTACAGTCACCTGAGCCGTCTGGCGCCTACGTCCCGTGGTGGATCTCCATTATTCCACAGTGGCCATGTTTGTATATAAGAGCTAGCTAAAGGAATGTGATGTGTTGTGAAAATGTGTTGTGTATAAATATGTTGTTTAAAGAAGGTTTTAAGTGACCGACTTATACCCACTTTATCGAACACTTAAAACCTCCTTAAACAACATATTTATACACATTTACTCAAACATCTACTAAAACACTCTCAGGGGGGTAGCAGTCCTGACTTCATAACGCTTGAGTACTGCCCCTTGGTACATCTCCACCTTCCGACGTCCATTCACGTCTCTGAAGAGATAGTTGACATTTTAGCAACATGTGTTCCCAGAAAAGTATCCACTGAGACTTGTGCGGGCGAAGGCAAGAGTAATTCCTAAGGGAATGCGAGAGACCAGTGTGGTTGATTATTGTGTGGAGACACTTAAAGTGTTCTCTACGTGATTTATCCGTGTCTGGTGATCTCCTTGCATACCTGTGTGACCCCGGTCCGCTCCTTATCAGCACTGCAATAAATGATAAGTATTGGTTTTGTTTAAAATAATAGAGTGGTTTTATTTAGGTGCTTCCTTTTTATTTATTTTTTATCCCTAGTACACATGGTACAGGCCATGATAATCATGGTGGGTAGAAGTAGGCAACTGCTTTTACTGTAAGAACACCATATGTCTACACATGGTACAGGCCATGATAATCCTGGTGGGTAGTTAGCGACAGCTTTTACTGTAAGTACACCACATGTCTACACATGGTACAGGTCATGATAATCCTGGTGGGTAGTTAGCGACTGCTTTTACTGTAAGTACACCACATGTCTACACACGGCCGTGCGGCCACGCGTCGCGCGAGCTCCGTGTTTTTTCGCCTTTGGCGGGCGGTAAAATGCATTTAGGCATGTCGAGTTCGGCATCGCCAGGGAGCTCGGGATCTGCTGGACAAGAGCCTGGAAGGCCCAGCATCCCATCTCCTACTGGTGGGAAGAAATCAACGAAAAACAATTCTCTTAGAGAAATCTATAAAGAAAACTATATTTCTCGAGAATATGTAAATCCGCCGGCTGACGGTGGAAATGCAAATCTGGCCGCCGCGCGCGTTGACGTCATCTCCGGCGTAGTGGCTACATCGTCATCTAACGGCGCTGCCCTTGCCATTAGAAACTGGGCAGATTGTGACCAAATCGTGAACCCCGGGACAGACGACGACTTCACCGTCGTGAAAACTAAGAAGAGGCGCCGCGAATCGTCGAATTCGCCTACGGCCGCTACACCATCCTCCAACAGCGGACGCGCCAGTAGTGGTCGCCGAGTACAATCATCGGCGCGATCGGTGCCCCGGGCACAGGAGATCCCGACAACCAGGGCCCATATCACAGAGGCCCGGGCGCGGCAGGCGTCCTCCTCCGAGGAGCACTGCGTCTACCTGGAACACGGCCCCGAGCTACAGCCCTTCCACTACCTGAGGGCGCTGGACAGGCTGCTTGGAGGAACCGACGGAATTATCCAGATCTCCAAGGTAAACGGCCACCAACTCCTGGGTCTGGCCAACAGAGGCCTCGCCGAGCGCCTCATAAACAACGGCCTTGAGGTTGAGGGCACTCTCCTCAGGGCGTTTCCTTTCCGTAAAAGAGCGGAAAGGATAACGGTGAGCAACCTCCCCTTCTTCGTGGAGGACTCAGCCATCATCAACGCCCTTAGGCCCTTTGGGCGCATCACAGCCATCGCCCCCAAAATGATGAAGGCCGGCCCGTACACCTACACCGACGGCCGCCGCGAGGCGTTCATCGTCCTTCACGAAGGAATGACAACCGAGAGGCTCCCCACCCGCCTCAACATCACCATCAAAGGCGAGGCCTGGCCCGCTTATCTCTCCACCGGCATCAAGTGTTCCAGATGCCACGGTCAGGGGCACCGCAGGGCCAACTGCCCCCTGCTTGCAGGGCTGGCCAACAACACCAGAACGGCCCCACCGACCACTCCTGCTGGCGTCCCACCACCGACCACCCCTGCACCGCCTCAGCGGTCAGCAGCCCAGCTTCCTGCGCCGACACCCTCCAATCCAGCCATGGAGGTTTGCAGCGCTCCTCCCGTGGCCCGAGCTGCGCTCCACTCATCCGCACCTCGGCCATCTCCACCAGCGGCCCCAGCCTTTCCTGTGGACGAGACGCCTCCTGCCCCTCCACCAGTGACCCCTGCTCCGTCCCTGCGAACACCTGGGAGTCGCGAGCCTGCGGCCCCAACACCGGACGTGGAGATGCCCATCGTGGAGGAGACCTTTGCGTCCTCCACGTCATCGGCAAAAAACGCAACGAGAGTCGACCTCGATGCGTTCATCGAGGGGCACCCCAGAGTGTCCTTCGCTAAGACGGACGCCCTTGGTCTTGGGTGGGAGGAGGTCCTGGACCTCCTCTCCTCTAGGACCAAGGCGCAGAGGAAGGGACCCCTCCTGTCACCTCCGCAGTGCGACGCCCTCGTCGGCCTGATCGGGCAAATCCTGGACCTGAGACCCGGAGCAGCCAGCAACTTGTACAAAGTCCTCGGACAAGTCAAGGCTGAACTCAGGACAACACCAGCAGTGCCTCCAACACCCCCACTGCCTGCGCCTCGGCCTGCTGAGACGGCGCCGCCCGCTCCTCAAGGGGAGGAGTCAGCACCAGCTGAAGTGGCATATCCGCCTCCACTGCCAGTCAAGATGACAGACGAGGCCCGTGAGAGGTGGCTCCTCGACCTGTTCAAGGAATTGAACTATAAGACCTTCCTGATACCCTTACTTGGTTGGACCAGACCGGAACAAATCATTCGTGCGGCTCTGCATTCCGGAGAAGAACGGAATGATATTCTCTGCGCACATCCAAACCAAAGGAGCATCCTTGCGAACTTCTTGGGCTCTGTCATCGAGCGTGCTCGAGGCGATGATCAATCTGCTCTCGACCAATTGTCGGACTTTAGGTCAATGTTGTGCCGCTGATGAAACTATTGTAAATAATTGTAATTTTTTCTCCCCCCCACTGACTTGAGTGTACCATTGACTGAATGGTCAATAAAATCTGTTTCATTGTCATTGTCACATGTCTACACATGGTACAGGCCATGATAATCCTGGTGGGTAGTTAGCGACAGCTTTTACTGTAAGTACACCACATGTCTACACATGGTACAGGCCATGATAATCCTGGTGGGTAGTTAGCGACAGCTTTTACTGTAACTACACCACATGTCTACACATGGTACAGGCCATGATAATCCTGGTGGGTAGAGGTTGATGACTGCTTTTACTGTAAGTGCACAACATTAAAAGCTGTCTCCTACTTCTACCCACCATGATTATTATGGCCTGTACCACGTGTACTAGGGATAAGCAAAAAAAAGAAAAATTATTTTGTTGTATTTCTGAGTGTACACATTTTTTTTTTTTTCTGTGTCAAATTACTCTTACTTTAGACTCTAATAAATTGTACTTTGTGTGTAAAGCTGTGAAAGTTAAGTTTTGTCAAACTGACCTTAGGTTTGAGTTGTCTACGGGTAGCCTTCCGCTTGCATTGTTTCTTTGTTGTTGGTCGGTACGTGGCGTCGCTTTCTTCTGCTTCTTCTTCCTCACTGTCACATCACAGCATTTTACTGCACAACAGTCCACTGTCACGCCATAACAGCTCAGTCACAGTGAAATGGCTTCCAGCTCACGTTGGAATTCCTGGTAATGAGCTGGCAGACTCTCTGGCAAAGTCTGTCCTCCCAAGAGAACAACAGTCTTTGATTTCCAGACTTAAGTCTGGTCATCTATGGACAATGACTTTCCAGAATGGTTGCAAAGTTTTCCCACTATGTACTAAGTGCAATTCTCAGCCTGCAACCCCAAGACATATTATTGACTGTATTGACTCATCCATTGATGAGCTCTACTCTTCCCCGGCAGACACCTCTCAAGCTTTACAAGCTTTATACCTTAGTGTGATTGAGTGGAGATAAGAAAGAAGGATAAGAAGACGCCATAACATTCTGGATACACTGTGAGTAGCACAACAAAGATATCAACACTAATTTAGAGACTCATCCACATTAAAAATTCATTGTCCCACATTCTCTGATTGATAATGCTAATTATCTCAACTCAAGCTACCAAGTCCTTCTTCTTTCATATCTCCACTCAATCATATCAGGGTATCAAGCTTGTAGAGCTTGTTGATGGTGTCTGTGCTGGGGATGAGTAGAGCTCATCAATAGATGAGTCATTACAGTCAATAATGTGTTTTGGGGTTGTTGCAGGTTGACACTTAGTACATAGTACCTTAACACAAAGCATTTGAATGTATTTCTACTGTCCTATAAGCTTGTGTCCATAGTTTTCTTGAAAACCATTTCTGAGATTCCATCCTTTCGTGCTACGTATATAAGCAAAATCGTCCAATTCAGTATTAGAGCTCTGAGAAGCGGTCTTGTGGATTAAATTGGCGAAACCCCTGGGAGGGTTCGCCACTGATGAGCCAAGCCCTCCCAATATATTTTTCATCTCAGTAAAGGCAGTAGAAGTTTGTATTATGTATAAAAGAAACATTCGTGCTTTTAAATCCTTTCATTTTATATACATAGTACCTTGCAACCATTCTGTCATTGTCTGTAGATGACCAGACTTAAGTCTGGAAATCAGTTGTTCTCTTGGGAGGACAGAATTGTCCCTCTGTACCAGTCATGTACAGCATTAGAACTAATTCCTGATTGAAAACAACAAACAAGGTTCACTCAAGAATAGCGCCTTTGACATCCATATTGCCAGAAAAGGCAAAACTCTACAGCTGGCTTCGGTAACTTTACCTTTACTTTATGCACACCCATCCACAAAACAGGCAAAGTCAGACTTTCTCCAAAGTGTGCCCGGATCAACGAAAGCTGCACCCCTATACCCCATTCCATGAAGTTGATTTGAACTCACAGAATTTGTGTAATCTTTACACAAGGGGAGTTAGAAACAACAAAAAGAACATTACAACATTTGTACTATTTTTTCATACTTAAGCCTTTGTTCAGATAATCTCAATGGGACACAGCAAAGAAGCATCTAGTAATACTAAGTTTTACTGCCTCAGCAAAAACAGTCTATTAATGCTATGAATATCATTGTTCAACTCCGCCTTTGCCAGTCCCAAGCCCGGATGAAAAAGGAGGAGGGGGAGCAGTAACAAGCTCACTAAAAACCTGGGCTCAGCTGGCCATGCTGATAGTACCCTGTAAGGACTCCAGGGATACAGGATGAGTTTGTACTCCATGTTAGGAGCGGCTGTACATGGTGTCTGTTCCTCATGTCAGAGGTGGCCATTTCTTTTGGAGCTAAGTCAGTGGCCTGCCACTGAGTAGTGCTCCCATTCTTAATGACAAAGGCATTCTACTTCACCCAGTCATGATGGTTGTCATGTCTCAAGCTTGATACCCTGATATGATTAAGTGGAGATAAGAAAGAAGAAGACAACATACAAAACATGAAGTTTCAGAAGGATGATATTCATGCCCCAACTTGTATTTTGATATCCTATTCTATATCACCAGCTTCAAGCGTTTCACTAGGGTGATAGAGACAAAGTTCCAAGACGTCGATGGAATCCTTGGCAGAAGCACATCAGATCCATGTCAGTAACTACAATAATTGCTAACTGTGGGTCACAGCTCCCATAGGTAAAGGGCTATGTAGCGAAATATTTATTTATTTTAAAAACAGATGTACAATTTTTTTCGTTATATTTTGCTACTTTTTACACTTCCTTCTTTACCTCTCTGGTAAAGTACAATTTGGATTATAGATTATAAACACAAGGTAATAAAACCAAATCCAAATAAATAGTGTGTGACGTTTCAGTAACAGAGTTGTTACCATCTTCAGACAAAAGTACTGAATGTCTGAAGATGGTAACAAAACTGTTACCGAAACGTCACACACTATTTATTTATTTGGTCTTTATTACCTTGTGTTTACCTCTCTGGTATTTTATAATACCAGTAGCAACCCTATGAGTATCATTGGTCAAAAACACTGATTCAAATTGCCAAGATGGAGTTAGGGACATTCCTGGACGGGTGCTGTTCTCCTTACTTCTGGCTGATTGAACGGTGTCTCTCCTGTCTGTCTGGTAGAAAGGTGTCTTCTACCTGGAACACCAACAAACATCTGTGTACCAACCAAAGTACAATTTGGATTATAAACACAAGGTAACAAGACCTAATTTTTATAAATAAATAGTGTGTGACGTTTCAGTAACAGCGTTGTTACCATCATCAGACAAAAGTACTGAATGAATAGATTAGAAACACAAGGTAAACAAGACCCAATCCTAATAAATGAATAGTGTGTGACGTTTCAGCAACAGCATTGTCACCATCATCAGACAAAAGTAATGAATGTATAGATTATAAACACAAGGTAATAAAACCAAATCCTTATATATAAATAGTGTAGGAAGTTTCAGTAACAGCATTTTTTTGTTATTATCCCTAGTACACGTGTTACAAGCCACATGATAATCATGGTTGGTAGAAGTTGGCGACTTCTTTTACTGTAAATGCACCACATGTCTACACATGTGAAAAGAATTGGTTACTTGCTATTGCTGGTGGGTTGGACTTTTGCAAGAATCGGGGGCCATTGGAGCATTTTTTTTTTATATAAGAAAAAGTGTCCAATGCAAGATTGGATCCCGGGTCGTAGTGATTGAAAACCAACAGTTTAGACCATCCTTCCACCGACCCCCTATGTAATAGTAATGTATAACGACATTTTGGAGTTGTCGAAAATCCAACCCCACCAGCGAGTGCAAGTAACCAAATTGGGCTCTGGTACATTTGTAAGTGTAACGTTGAACTGCCTTTCTACATGTGTAGACATGTTGTATACTTACAGTAGTCATCACTTTCTACCCACCATGATTATCATGAACTCCGCCTTTGACGGTCCCAAGCCCGGATAGAGGAGAGGGAGCAGTAACAAGCTTACTATGAAACACTGGGCTCAGCTGGCCATGCTGATAGTACCCTGTAAGGTCTCCAGGGATACAGGATGTTTGTACTCCATGTTAGGAGCGGCTGTACATGGTGTCTGTTCCTCATGTCAGAGGTAGCCATTTCTTTTGGAGCTAAGTCAGTGGCCTGTCACTAAGTAGTGCTCCCAGTCTTAATGACAAAGGCATTCTACTTCACCCAGTCATGATGGTTGTGAAACAAACACCATCAAGGGTCACAACTTGATACCCTAATATGATTGAGTGGAGATAAGAAAGAAGAAGATGATTAACACAAAGCAATAACGCGTCATCTATACATATAAAATGAAAGGATTTAAAAGCACGAATATTTCTTTTATACATAATACAAACTTCTACTGCCCTTACTGCGATGAAAAAATATATTGGGAGGGCTTGGCTCATCAGTGGTGAACCCTCCCAGCGGGTTCACCAATTCAATCCACCAGACCGCTTCTTAGAGCTCTAATACTGTATTGGACAATTCTGCTTATATACGCAGCACTGAAGGATATAATCTCAGAAATGGTTTTCAAGAAAACTATGGACATAAGCTTATAGGACAGTAGAATTACATTCAAATATTTGCATCGAGCAATGCTCTTCCGCAAACAATAAAGACAAGGTCAGTTAGGCATAAATTAACACAAAGCAATAACGCGCCATCTATTCATTTATATATAAGATGATTATCATGGCCTGTACCAGGTGTAGTTGAGTTGTGTGTTGGCAATGAGTTGGCGTGAGTTGTTGGCAATGGTACAAGATGGTGTTGATCTTGCACTGAATAAGATGTTCTCACCTGGCCCAAAGTCAGGATGTCTTCAGGACTGGAGGGAGCTGGAGATCTGGAACATACCGGATCTCTCAGACTCATGGGTGGGGATTTTGTGTTTTATCATCTCATGTATCATTGTCATTGAGACTATAGAATTATTTACAGTAGAACTACCTCTCTGTAAAGGACAACACCTAGTTACAAAACCAAAGTGTTCTCTTACCAGAGAGTAGCTAAATACAGTAGAACTACTTCTCTGTAAAGGACAACACCTAGTTACAGAGTCAAAGTGTCCTTTAGGGAGAGGTGTCCTCTTACCAGAGAGTTTCTAAATAGTAAAAGGTATAATTTTGGTGATGGAAACTGTCCTTTGTAGAAAGGTGTCCTCTAGCGGGAATGTCCTCTCATGGAGGTTGTTCTACTGTATATACAGTAAAACCCCGCTAATAAGAACCCTGGATATAGGGAACCTTCCCTTATAACGAACCTACGGCCATTCCCAATTCCATTTCATTGAAAATACCATCGTTATAACGAACTTTGCCATTTTTAACTATAACGAACTACCCCTATAACAAACCTATTTTAGGTCCCAAAATGATAAAATCTATTAAAAATACTATGCTTATAACGAACTTAAAATTGTAATTGAAAAAAAAAAATTAAAACAACTAAATTTTGAGCATGTTTCAGCTCGCGGATTCAAAACAATAAATTTAACGCCATTCTTTGTTTTCAATTACATTCTATTTTTGCTGAATGTTGTATAAATTTTTACACATTATACTGGCACAATTTGGATTATAGATTATAAACACAAGGTAATAAGACCAAATCCAAATAAATAAATAGTGTGTGACGTTTCGGTAACAGCATTGTTACCATCTTCAGACAAAAGTACTGAATAAAAGTACTGAAGTACTTTTGTCTGAAGATGGTAACAATGCTGAAACGTCACACACTATTTATTTATTTGGATTTGGTCTTATTACCTTGTGTTTACACAATATACTTTTTATTAAAAACCGTGGCTATAGTGAACCGTGGCTATAGTGAACCGTGGCTATAGTGAACCAAAAGCTCTGTCCCAATGGGGTTCACTATAGAGGGATTTTACTGTATATATATTCAGTAAACGACAAACAGAGGAACTCACCCCACAGTCTGTAGGTTATCCCACCAGTCCCCACTGTTGATCTGGGAGGGAGGCTCAGTGTGACTGCTGCTGAAACATACAGTCAACATCTACAGTAGACAGGTAACTCCGATACATATATATAACACTTAGATTCAATAAGCACAATTTAGATTATAGACAATCCTTTTTTTTTATAATTAAAATAATTTAATTAAAATACAAAACTATTATAGACGCGTAAGATTCTTTTAAAAAGGAAACAATTTCTACTGCCCTTACTGCAATGGAAAAATTAATGGGAGGGCCTGGCTCATCAGTGGTGAACCCTCCCAGCGTTTTCGCCAGTTTAATCTACCATACCACTGTTTTATTACATTTTTTTTTATTTTCCTTTTATAGTGATACTGTTGCTAGACTCTTGGAATGGGTATTTTAGATGAACTATTCCAAGAGTCTAACATCAGTATCACTATAAAAGGAAGTTCCAAAAATACAATATAACAGCGGTATGGTAGATTAAACTGGCGAAATTGCTGGGAGGGTTCACCACTGATGAGCCAGGCCCTCCCATTAATTTTTCCATTGCAGTAAGGGCAGTAGAAATTATTTAATTATTTAAAAGAACCCTACGTGTCTATAATAGTTTTGTATTTTGATAACAGATGGCGTGCTAGTGCATCATAACATAATTTTATTGACATCTTGACAATACATGCAAAGTACACAATCTGTACTATTTAAAAAAATATATATATATATCACCATGCTGTGGTATATTTCTCATTCAGTACTTTTGTCTGAAGATAGTTTTACCCGATTGAATGTTTTTATTCAAATACTATTTGTTACAATTATAAATTGGCGCCTTAATTAATTGCATATGTTAGTTAATAACTATAGCCTATGTGCTTTATCTGTCTATGTACTGTTGGCTTCCGTAGGCGTCTCTTACTGGGAAAAAGAAAGAGAGGATTTCATTTAGTTATTAACTAATATATGCATTTATTTAAGGAGCGACCCGCTCCAACACAATAGTTACAAAAACCAAAAAGTGAGTGGGGGGGGGGGGGCAAAGGTGGCGTGATCGTAGCCAACCAATAGGAGAGCGCCATTCTAAAAAAAAAAAAGCAAACGGTGACAGAGATGAAAACTGAAGAATTAAGAAGGCATGACGCTCGTAACTGTATATAGAATAATATGAATTGTGCCTTATCAATGTTGTTACTAAAATGTCACACACTATTTATTTATTTGGATTTGGTCTTATTACCTTGTGTTTATAACCTTATAAAATGTGTCACTGGCAAAACTAAACAAACCCTTTATCTGCACTATCACGTGAGTCATGTGTTGCAAGTCTACAGTAACAGTTGTCACCACCAACTAAACTTAACCATTGTGTACCTAATGACATCATGGCCATGTTTAGCTCCTGACGGCTTTGTTGACAAGGTATGGCTTAACCTACACCTCACCAGAGGATAAATTTACATTCTGACAGACTTGATTGATGACAGAGAATGTGAGAGAATATGGGTTCAAGTCTCATATATGCTGTAATATTTTTTTCTCTGCTTATACAGTAGAACTACCTCTCTGTAAAGGACAACACCTAGTTACAGAGTGTCCTTTAGGGAGAGGTGTCCTCTTACTGGAGAGTTGCTAAATACAGTAGAACTACCTCTCTGTAAAGGATAACACCTAGTTACAGAGTGTCCTTTAGGGAGAGGTGCCCTTTAGGGAGAGATGTCCTCTTACTGAGAGTTGCTAAATACAGTAGAACTACCTCTCTGTAAAGGATAACACCTAGTTACAGAGTGTCCTTTAGGGAGAGGTGCCCTTTAGGGAGAGATGTCCTCTTACTGAGAGTTGCTAAATACAGTAGAACTACCTCTCTGTAAAGGATAACACCTAGTTACAGAGTGTCCTTTAGGGAGAGGTGCCCTTTAGGGAGAGATGTCCTCTTACTGAGAGTTGCTAAATACAGTAGAACTACCTCTCTGTAAAGGACAACACCTAGTTACAGAGTGTCCTTTAGGGAGAGGTGCCCTTTAGGGAGAGATGTCCTCTTACTGAGAGTTGCTAAATACAGTATAACTACCTCTCTGTAAAGGATAACACCTAGTTACAGAGTGTCCTTTAGGGAGAGGTGCCCTTTAGGGAGAGATGTCCTCTTACTGAGAGTTGCTAAATACAGTAGAACTACCTCTCTGTAAAGGACAACACCTAGTTACAGAGTGTCCTTTAGGGAGAGGTGCCCTTTAGGGAGAGATGTCCTCTTACTGAGAGTTGCTAAATACAGTAGAACTACCTCTCTGTAAAGGACAACACCTAGTTACAGAGTGTCCTTTAGGGAGAGGTGCCCTTTAGGGAGAGATGTCCTTTTACTGAGAGTTGCTAAATACAGTAGAACTACCTCTCTGTAAAGGACAACACCTAGTTACAGAGTGTCCTTTAGGGAGAGGTGCCCTTTAGGGAGAGATGTCCTCTTACTGAGAGTTGCTAAATACAGTAGAACTACCTCTCTGTAAAGGACAACACCTAGTTACAGAGTGTCCTTTAGGGAGAGGTGCCCTTTAGGGAGAGATGTCCTCTTACTGAGAGTTGCTAAATACAGTAGAACTACCTCTCTGTAAAGGACAACACCTAGTTACAGAGTGTCCTTTAGGGAGAGGTGCCCTTTAGGGAGAGATGTCCTCTTACTGAGAGTTGCTAAATACAGTAGAACTACCTCTCTGTAAAGGACAACACCTAGTTACAGAGCCAAAGTGTCCTTTAGGGAGAGGTGTCCTCTTACTGGAGTGTTGCTAAATACAGTAGAACTACCTCTCTGTAAAGGACAACACCTAGTTACAGAGTGTCCTTTAGGGAGAGGTGCCCTTTAGGGAGAGGTGCCCTTTAGGGAGAGATGTCCTCTTACTGAGAGTTGCTAAATACAGTAGAACTACCTCTCTGTAAAGGACAACACCTAGTTACAGAGTGTCCTTTAGGGAGAGGTGCCCTTTAGGGAGAGATGTCCTCTTACTGAGAGTTGCTAAATACAGTAGAACTACCTCTCTGTAAAGGACAATACCTAGTTACAGAGTGTCCTTTAGGGAGAGGTGCCCTTTAGGGAGAGATGTCCTCTTACTGAGAGTTGCTAAATACAGTAGAACTACCTCTCTGTAAAGGACAACACCTAGTTACAGAGCCAAAGTGTCCTTTAGGGAGAGGTGTCCTCTTACTGGAGTGTTGCTAAATACAGTAGAACTACCTCTCTGTAAAGGACAACACCTAGTTACAGAGTGTCCTTTAGGGAGAGGTGTCCTTTAGGGAGAGATGTCCTCTTACTGGAGAGTTACTAAATACAGTAGAACTACCTCTCTGTAAGGGACAACACCTAGTTACAGAGTGTCCTTTAGGGAGAGATGTCCTCTTACTGGAGAGTTGCTGAATACAGTGAAATACCTCTCTGTAAAGGACAAAACCTAGTTACAGAGTGTCCTTTAGGGAGAGATGTTCTCTTACTGGAGAGTTGCTAAATACAGTATAACTGCCTCTCTGTAAAGGACAACACCTAGTTACAGAGTGTCCTTTAGAGAGAGGTGTCCTTTAGGGAGAGGTGTCCTCTTACTGGAGAGTTGCTAAATACAGTAGAACTACCTCTCTGTAAAGGACAACACCTAGTTACAGAGTGTCCTTTAGGGAGAGGTGTCCTTTAGGAAGAGGTGTCCTCTTACTGGAGAGTTACAAAATACAGTAGAACTACCTCTCTGTAAAGGACAACACCTAGTTACAGAGCCAAACTGTCCTTTAGCGAGAAGTGTCTTCTTTCTGGAAATTTGCTAAATACAGTAGAACTACCTCTTTGTAAAGGACAACACCTAGTTACAGAGTGTCCTTTAGGGAGAGGTGTCCTTTAGGAAGAGGTGTCCTCTTACTGGAGAGTTACAAAATACAGTAGAACTACCTCTCTGTAAAGGACAACACCTAGTTACAGAGCCAAACTGTCCTTTAGCGAGAAGTGTCTTCTTAGTGGAGATTTGCTAAATACAGTAGAACTACCCCCCTGTAAAGAACAACACCTAGTTACAGAGCTAAAGTGTCCTTTAGGGAGAGGTGTCCTCTTACCAGAGAGTTGCTAAATACAGTATAACTGCCTCTCTGTAAAGGACAACACCTAGTTACAGAGTGTCCTTTAGGGAGAGGTGTCCTCTTACTGGAGAGTTGCTAAATACAGTAGAAATACCTCTCTGTAAAGGACAACACCTAGTTACAGAGTGTCCTTTAGGAAGAGGTGTCCTCTTACTGGAGAGTTACAAAATACAGTAGAACTACCTCTCTGTAAAGGATAACACCTAGTTACAGAGCCAAACTGTCCTTTAGCGAGAAGTGTCCTCTTACTGGAGATTTGCTAAATACAGTAGAACTACCTCTCTGTAAAGGACAACACCTAGTTACAGAACCAAAGTGACCTTTAGGGAGAGGTGTCATCTTACTGGACAGTTGCTAAATACAGTAGAATTACCTCTCTGTAAAGGACAACACCTAGTTACAGAACCAAAGTGACCTTTAGGGAGAGGTGTCATCTTACTGGAGATTTGCTAAATACAGTAGAACTACCTCTCTGTAAAGGACAACACCTAGTTACAGAACCAAAGTGACCTTTAGGGAGAGGTGTCATCTTACTGGACAGTTGCTAAATACAGTAGAACTACCTCTCTGTAAAGGACAACACTTAGTTACAGAGTGTCTGTTAGGAATCAATTCTTTCCCAGTCTACCAATCGAGCAGAGTAAACACTAACACCTCTTAGAAAATCAACACTTTTAATTTCCTTTCATGACTAACTAATTTACATCATTAAAAACCAAATATATACATGTAAAGTCGTCCGGTCATCTGGTCAAAATATAAATAAATTAATCTATGAATAAAACAACTTATAAAAAACCTAACAGTGTCCTTTAAGGAGAGGTGTCCTTTAGGGAGAGATGTCCTCTTACTGGAGAGTTACTAAATACAGTAGAACTACCTCTCTGTAAGGGACAACACCTAGTTACAGAGTGTCCTTTAGGGAGAGATGTCCTCTTACTGGAGAGTTACTAAATACAGTAGAACTACCTCTCTGTAAGGGACAACACCTAGTTACAGAGTGTCCTTTAGGGAGAGATGTCCTCTTACTGGAGAGTTGCTAAATACAGTAGAAATACCTCTCTGTAAAGGACAAAACCTAGTTACAGAGTGTCCTTTAGGGAGAGGTGTCCTTTAGGGAGAGATGTTCTCTTACTGGAGAGTTGCTAAATACAGTATAACTCCTCTCTGTAAAGGACAACACCTAGTTACAGAGTGTCCTTTAGGAAGAGGTGTCCTCTTACTGGAGAGTTACAAAATACAGTAGAACTACCTCTCTGTAAAGGACAACACCTAGTTACAGAGCCAAACTGTCCTTTAGCGAGAAGTGTCCTCTTACTGGAGATTTGCTAAATACAGTAGAACTACCTCTCTGTAAAGGACAACACCTAGTTACAGAACCAAAGTGACCTTTAGGAGAGGTGTCATCTTACTGGACAGTTGCTAAATACAGTAGAACTACCTCTCTGTAAAGGACAACACCTAGTTACAGAACTAAAGTGTCCTTTAGGGAGAGGTGTCCTCTTACTGGAGAGTTGCTAAATACAGTAGAACTACCCCCTGTAAAGAACAACACCTAGTTACAGAGCTAAAGTGTCCTTTAGGGAGAGGTGTCCTCTTACCAGAGAGTTGCTAAATACAGTAGAACTACTCTCTGTAAAGGACAAAACCTAGTTACAGAGTGTCCTTTAAGGAGAGGTGTCCTTTTAGGAGAGATGTCCTCTTACTGGAGAGTTGCTAAATACAGTATAACTGCCTCTCTGTAAAGGACAACACCTAGTTACAGAGTGTCCTTTAGGGAGAGGTGTCCTTTAGGGAGAGATGTCCTCTTACTGGAGAGTTGCTAAATACAGTAGAACTACCTCTCTGTAAAGGACAACACCTAGTTACAGAGTGTCCTTTAGGGAGAGGTGTCCTCTTACTGGAGAGTTACAAAATACAGTAGAACTACCTCTCTGTAAAGGATAACACCTAGTTACAGAGCCAAACTGTCCTTTAGCGAGAAGTGTCCTCTTACTGGAGATTTGCTAAATACAGTAGAACTACCTCTCTGTAAAGGACAACACCTAGTTACAGAACCAATGTGACCTTTAGGGAGAGGTGTCATCTTACTGGACAGTTGCTAAATACAGTAGAACTAACTCTCTGTAAAGGACAACACCTAGTTACAGAGTGTCCTTTAGGGAGAGGTGTCCTCTTACTGGAGAGTTGCTAAATACAGTAGAACTACCCCCTGTAAAGAACAACACCTAGTTACAGAGCTAAAGTGTCCTTTAGGGTGAGGTGTCCTCTTACCAGAGAGTTGCTAAATACAGTAGAACTACCTCTCTGTAAAGGACAACACCTAGTTACAGAGTGTCCTTTAGAGAGAGGTGTCCTCTTACTGGAGAGTTGCTAAATACAGTAGAACTACCCCCTGTAAAGAACAACACCTAGTTACAGAGCTAAAGTGTCCTTTAGGGAGAGGTGTCCTCTTACCAGAGAGTTGCTAAATACAGTAGAACTACCTCTCTGTAAAGGACAACACCTAGTTACAGAGTGTCCTTTAGAGAGAGGTGTCCTCTTACTGGAGAGTTGCTAAATACAGTAGAACTACCCCCTGTAAAGAACAACACCTAGTTACAGAGCTAAAGTGTCCTTTAGGGAGAGGTATCCTCTTACTGGAGAGTTGCTAAATACAGTAGAACTAACTCTCTGTAAAGGACAACACCTAGTTACAGAGTGTCCTTTAGGGAGAGGTGTCCTCTTACTGGAGAGTTGCTAAATACAGTAGAACTACCCCCCTGTAAAGAACAACACCTAGTTACAGAGCTAAAGTGTCCTTTAGGGAGAGGTGTCCTCTTACCAGAGAGTTGCTAAATACAGTAGAACTACCTCTCTGTAAAGGACAACACCTAGTTACAGAGTGTCCTTTAGAGAGAGGTGTCCTCTTACTGGAGAGATGATAAATTGTGAAAAATGGTAATTTTGCAAATGAAAACTGTCCTTAGTGGAGAGGTGTCCACTGTATATGCTACACTGAAGGGTGGAATTTCATAAATGGTATATAAGCAAACTATGGACATAAGTTTTTGAACAGTTTGTTTTATATGTGAATGATTTGTTGCCTTAATGCTTCCCTTCTTATATATATATACGTCACATCAGGTGTTGTCCTTATAATCAATTTTATTATATTAGAACAGAACAAGATTCGATACTGAATCGTAGAAGTTGAAAACCCAATGGTTTAGGCCACTCAACTATACCAACCCACTCAAATAAATTACATGCCACATGTTCAAACCACATGTGTGTTGTCCAATTTCAAAACAAAATTAATTATTGGGCTGTGAGGTAGTTCCAGGTAAAAGGTGGATTTTTTTAGTGTTTTTTTCTGTAAAGAATACAAGGTAATAAAGACCTAATCCAAATAAATAAAGTGTTTGATGTTTTGGTAACAACGTTGTTACCATCATCAGACTTTTGTCTGGTGTCTTTTGTCAGTGTGCCTTGATCATGGTGCCATGATCAGCGAAAGCTGCACCCCTACACCCTAATTCCATTATAAATAGGACCTTTGCGAGAGGCACCTGCTTATCATAAAATAGCTGTAGGAGCATGGATTCATGTAATTGGCGTAATCTTTGCACAAGGGGATAAGAAACAACAACAACACTACAAACAGCTGGAGGAGCATGGACTCATGTAATTGGTGTAATCTTTACATGAGGGAATAAGAAACAACAACATACTTTTGTCAGACATTCATTACTTTTGCCTGATGATGGTAACAATGCTGTTACCAAAACATCACATACATTTATTTATTTGGTCTTATTACCATGACTTTTAGAAGAAGAAACACAAGTCGAAGAGAAGGGCTTCTTTATAAAGAGAAGCTCTTCTACCATCAATGGCTGCAGGAATGGAATACTGCTGTACATGACAGAGCAGGAGGGATAATTCTCTCTTTCCAACAGTCTTTGATTTCTAGATTTAAGTCATCTACGGACAATGACTGAATGGTTGCAAGGTACTAAGTGTCAACCTGCAACCCCAAAACACATTATTGACTGTATTGACTCATCCATTTATAAGCTCTACTCTTCCCCAGCAGACACCATCAACAAGCTCTACAGACTTGATACCCTGATGTTGAGTGGAGATAAGAAAGAAAAAGAGACTCATCCCCAGCACAGACACCATCAACAAGCTCTACAGACTTGATACCCTGATGTTGAGTGGAGATAAGAAAGAAGAAGAGACACATCCCCAGCACAGACACCATCAACAAGCTCTACAGACTTGATACCCTGATGTTGAGTGGAGATAAGAAAGAAGAAGAGACACATCCCCAGCACAGACACCATCAACAAGCTCTACAGACTTGGTACCCTGATGTTGAGTGGAGATAAGAAAGAAGAAGAGACACATCCCCAGCACAGACACCATCAACAAGCTCTACAGACTTGATACCCTGATGTTGAGTGGAGATAAGAAAGAAAAAGAGACTCATCCCCAGCACAGACACCATCAACAAGCTCTACAGACTTGATACCCTGATGTTGAGTGGAGATAAGAAAGAAGAAGAGACACATCCCCAGCACAGACACCATCAACAAGCTCTACAGACTTGATACCCTGATGTTGAGTGGAGATAAGAAAGAAGAAGAGACACATCCCCAGCACAGACACCATCAACAAGCTCTACAGACTTGGTACCCTGATGTTGAGTGGAGATAAGAAAGAAGAAGAGACACATCCCCAGCACAGACACCATCAACAAGCTCTACAGACTTGGTACCCTGATGTTGAGTGGAGATAAGAAAGAAGAAGAAGAGACACATCCCTAGCACAGACACCATCAACAAGCTCTACAGACTTTGTACCCTGATGTTGAGTGGAGATAAGAAAGAAGAAGAAGAGACTCATCCCCAGCACAGACACCATCAACAAGCTCTACAGACTTGATACCCTGATGTTGAGTGGAGATAAGAGAGAAGAAAAGACTCATCCCCAGCAGACACCATCAACAAGCTCTACAGACTTGATACCCTGATGTTGAGTGGAGATAAGAGAGAAAAAAAGACATCCCCAGCACAGACACCATCAACAAGCTCTACAGACTTGATACCCTGATGTTGAGTGGAGATAAGAAAGAAGAAGAAGAGAAGTTCTTCTCCCCAACTTGTGTTTCTTCTTCTAGGGAGATTACCGTTGTCTTATATCCTTGACTTTTGTCCACAAAGGGAAGACTGTTCATCAAGGTATTGTGTCAAGATGTCACTGACCTGACAATGTTGTTGATGATGTTGACAATGTCGGACTCTGGCAGTTCATCCTCCACAGTCAGTTCCACAAAGGTGGGCAGGGAAGGAGGATGGAGAAGTATTGGTCGCCGTGTCAACGTCACTCCTGTTGTCACACATACACTTGTCTCTCTGTAGGACAAGTTACAGGAGTCATGGTGTCCAGTAGGGCGAATGTAGTGTCTTCTTATTGGAAAGATCTTCTATATAGTATAAACAGTAATAATTGGGTGGTGAAAACTGTCCTTTGTAGAGAGATGTCCTCTAGTAAAATTAAGCTCTCATGGAGGTTAGCTACTCCTTCAAAGTGTCCAGTAATGTCAAAGAGGTGTCTTCTTATTAGAGAGCTTGTGTATGTATAAATACTATAAAAGTAATAGTATAAATAGCTAAATAGTATAAAAGATAATTTGGGTGATGAAAACTGTCCATTCGAAAGAGGTGTCCTATCGCAAGAGTGTCCTCTCATGGAGGTTGTTCTACAGTATTATGACGTAAAACTGTCCTTTGTAGAGAATTTAAGCCAGATATTTGTTGTCAGTCTAGGTGCAACAGTCAAGAGTTTCTAAGCAATATAAAGATGGTGGGAGAAATCTTACCTTCCGTCTTTTGCTTCATGGCATCTTGGGCGAAGTTGATGGGTGGAGGAATAGCTCTGATCACCTCATTGGTTTCCGTGAAGGTTTGCTGCGCGGCTGGGGAATTGTTAGAGGATGGATGTCTCTCAGGTGGTGGGGTTCTGGCAGCTTCTTCTGTTGGGATGGAGACTGGGGCAACAGGCAGCTCTCCCCCAGTACCTTCTGTGAACTTCAGAGAGCCTAATTGTGGCTTCATAGAGCCTACTTGTGGATTCATAGAGGCTAGAGGCAACTGTTTTGGCTTCATAGAATCCACACGTGGTTCTTGTGGCTTCAGAAAGGCTACTTGAGGCTTCAGAAAAGCCATTTGTGGTTCTTGTGGCTTCAGAGAAGCCTCTTGTGGTTCTTGAGGCTTCAGAGAAGCCTCTTGTGGTTCTTGTGGCTTCAGAGAGGCTGGCTTCAGAGAGTCTACTTGAGGCTTCAGAAAAGCCATTTGTGGTTCTTGTGGCTTCTCTTGTGGCTTCAGAGAAGCCTCTTGTGGTTCTTGTGGCTCCAAAGAGGCTACTTGTGGCTTCAGAGAAGCCACTTGTGTTTCTTGTGGCTTCAGAGAGGCTACATGCTGTTCACAAGTGTTGGAGATGTCCTTGCCACTAATTGAAGATGGGGGTGATAAGGTTTGATTGAGAGGTTCAAGCTGGGACTGGACTGGAGCTTGGGGACGAGATTCAGGGGGATTGACTAGAGGAGTGAGGACTGGCTTACTGTACATCACATACACACATCCTTTAGATAGGGGTTGGGAAGGCAGAGGGGAAATCAATAGAGTAGAGTAGACTTCTAGACATGTTCTAAGAAGATAGGTACCACAATTAAAATTACAGTATAACCTCATTAATTCGACACACGCAAATTCGACACTCTACTTTAATTCGACCATATTCTGATGTCCCGACCTCCGGCCTATCAAATAACAAATCGTAATTCGACAGTATCGATAATACGACAGTTTCGATAGTTCGACCATTTAAAAATTCGAATTTCGACAGTTGAATATTTTTTTACATACAACTTTACCGCTAAACGGTATTACGGCGGCGGCAAAGATCGGCGGGTGCCGATAGGATCACGCCTGCGCACTTTTGGTTTCTGTTAGTTTAAGTTTCACTTTGCAGTGCCGTTGCACAATGTCAGGAGTGTTATTATTTTTTCATTTTTTTACGCGGGAATTTAGGCATTGTGCGTTAATTAATAATATTATTTTCTTTTTAATTTCAGCATTGAAATATTTTAGTTATTTTAAAATTTACAAATAATTTCTTTTTAAATAAATAAATCTTCATAAAATGTAGCCACAATTATTATGATAAAATTTATTTCAATATTCCATTTCCATGTTATTATAAAAGATTTAAACAAAATCAATAACACCTGCAGCAGCAGTGGATGCCTTTAATACAATAAAAGCTCTTTGTTATTTAAAAGACACTTCAGAGGAAGAAAGACGAGCATGTTTTTTTCTTAAAATAGACCATCTGGAATACATTTTGAATAGGATTTCAGTGAAAAAGCAGACATCTATAAAGGAATTTTTAAAAAGATATTCATGATTATTTTTAAATATTATTTTTTAATTTTCTTTTTATTTTCCATATTTATTTCCTTTCAACTGCTATATTCTTCAATTAGAATAAAATATTATTTGTAATTATTTGTTTCAAAAATATGTATTATTGCCATTTTGTCCCTGATACTAAAAGTTAATCATGAAAATAGAAAAAAAAAATACAAAAAGTACACATACAATGGTTTCAATTAATATCATCTACTTATATAATTGCCATATTCTGAAGCTCACAGATAGAATACGCGCCCATTGGCTGCCGCCGGTGAACACGTGTCCTCCCTGCCCCCCTCTAGACAACCCTGTTATCAGCTGTGTGATACATACACCTGTCTATAGCGGCCATTCTAGACAACCCTGTTATCAGCAGTGTGTTACATCCACCTGTCTATACAGACCACCCTGTCTATAGCGGACACTTTAGGCAACCCTGTAATCAGCAGTGTGTTACATCCACCTGTCTATACAGACCACCCTGTATATAGCGGCCATTCTAGAAAACCCTGTTATCAGCTGTGTGATACATACACCTGTCTATAGCGGCCACTCTAGACAACCCTGTTATCAGCTGTGTGATACATCCACCTGTCTATACAGACCACCCTGCCTATAGCGGTCACCTTAGGCAACCCTGTTATCATTAGTGTGTTACATTCACCTGTCTATACAGACCACCCTGTCTATAGCGGACACTTTAGGCAACCCTGTAATCAGCAGTGTGTTACATCCACCTGTCTATACAGACCACCCTGTATATAGCGGCCATTCTAGAAAACCCTGTTATCAGCTGTGTGATACATACACCTGTCTATAGCGGCCACTCTAGACAACCCTGTTATCAGCTGTGTGATACATCCACCTGTCTATACAGACCACCCTGTCTATAGCGGTCACCTTAGGCAACCCTGGTATCATTAGTGTGTTACATTCACCTGTCTATACAGACCACCCTGTCTATTGCGGCCACTCTAGACAACCCTGTTATCGGCTGTGTGATACATACACCTGTCTATACAGACCACCCTGTCTATAGCGGCCACTCTAGACAACCCTGTTATCGGCTGTGTGATACATGCACCTGTCTATACAGACCACCCTGTCTATAGCGACCACTCTAGACAACCCTGTCATCAGCCGTGTGATACATCCACCTGTCTATACAGACCACCCTGTCTAAAGCGACCACCCTGGACAACCCTGTTATCAGCTGTGTGATACATACACCTGTCTATACAGACCACCCTGTCTATAGCGGCCACTCTAGACAACCCTGTTATCGGCTGTGTGATACATACACCTGTCTATACAGACCACCCTGTCTATAGCGACCACCCAAGACAACGTTTTTAAAATATATTCGCACTCGGGTAAAACCCGGGCGTTGCCCGGGCCATTCGTCTAGTTAATATATACTTGCCGAATGACCCGGGCAACGCCCAGGTTTTACCCGATTAAATGTTTTTATTCAAATACTATTCGTTACAATTATAAATTGGCGCCGTGGATGTCACTCTTGTGAAACGTCCCGCTCCAAACTTTGTGTCAGAGAAGCGATATTTTTATAAAGAGATGATCTGGCTTTGTGTCTTCTGCTCGAATGAATGTTTTTCTGTTAGAATTTTGTTCCTGCACACTAAAAATGAACTGGCGTCACCCGTGGTCTCAGCTTTTTGGAATTTTTCCAGATATAATTTTGTATCTGATAATCAAACATGATACAGCAATATTGTCATCATCATTTTCTGACTAAAAAAACAACTATTTTTGCCCAGAACCTGTCAATTTTATTTTTTATTGGCTAAAAATCCGATAGATATCTTTTCCAGATTTTTCTCTATGTCCTGTCAAAACACGTTTTACATGTACATTAGGTCAGCTGATATTACCTCCCATCTTCACTGCTAGAGGCGCTGCTTGCGAACGAAAAGGCAAATTTGCAATGCAATTTGCAAATAACTCGAAGAATATTCGGGATAGAGGCCTGAAATTTTCACTATAAGTTTTTCCAGATTCTACTCTATATACTGTTAAAATTTCAGTCAGATTAGTTACGTATTGTGGACGTGTATAGCCGACATAGATACCCACATACATACATCTATATATATAAAAATGAATGTTTGTATGTTTGTATGTTTGTTTGTCTGTGTCTTTGTTTGTATGACTCCTATACAAATTCGCAGTAGATCACTAATTCAAACCAAAATTTCCATACATAGGTAAAAAATAACGAGGATGACGATAGGCTATTTTAAAATATATATAAATCATTTATTAAAACTATATATTCAAATTATTCAACTTAGCTCACGAGCAGCGCCCTCTAGAACACTCAGACGGGCGATGGCGGCGCGCGACGATTGGCTGCCGGCGCAGCACGTGACTTCCCTTCCCCCTGCCCCCCCCCCCCGCCGAGTAAATGAGATATCCCGGCTGACGGCCGGTTGAGCTCACGAACAGCGCCCTCTAGAACGCGTGACGATTTTGACGGCGCGGGGCGCTCCCAGTTGGACAGTTGCGCGGGGGCAGAGTGACCTCATGGGTGCCCTCCGGGAACTACGTCCATCTTCCATATGTAATATACATTTAATCGTGTAAACCCGGGCGTTGCCCGGGTCATTCGTCTACAAATTCTCAGTAGTTCACTAATTCAAACCAAAATTTCCATACATAGGTAAAAGAATACTGGGAAGACGATAGGCTATTTTAAAAATTTTGCTTTTTAAAAATTTTGCTGTATCATGTTTGATTATCAGATACAAAATTATATCGGGAAAAATTCCAAAAAACAGAGACCACAGGTGAAACAGGGTACATTAAATAGGGTAAAACCCGGGCGTTGCCCGGGTCATTCGGCTAGTACATACATACACCGACTTTTATATATATAGGGATTACAAAGCAATTTTTTAAAATATTATTTTTGTGTGTGTGTGTGTGTGAGTTAGATGATTAGCTAATAATCTAACCTTAATTCAACGCTTCCTTTAATTCAACAGAAAGCTCTGATCCCTTAGGGTGTTGAATTAAAGAGGTTCGACTGTATTATAAAGCAGATAATGTACAATTTAGATTATAGATTATGATACATACCGCGCCATCTGTTATGAATATTCGAAACTATTATAAACGCGTTTGATTCTTTTGAAAATTAAACAATTTCTACTGCCCTTACAGCAATGGAAAAATTAAAGGGAGGGCCTGGCTCATCAGGGGTGAACACTGCCAGCAGTTTCACCAGTTTACAATGGTATGGTAGATTAAACTGTCGAAACCGCTGGGAGGGTTCACCGCTGATGAGCCAGGCCCTCCTTTTAATTTTTCCATTGCAGTAAGGGCAGTAGAAATTGTTTAATTTTCAAAAGAAGCATACGCGCTATAAAAGTTTCGAATATAGATTATTAACACAAGGTGATACGACAAATAAATAGTGTGTGACCGAAACATTGTGACCGAATGTTTCTTTTACACATAGAACAAACTTCTACTGTTCTTACTGCGATGAAAATATATTGGGAGGGCTTGGCTCATCAGTGGTGAACCTTCCCAGCGGTTTCACCAATTCTCAATCTACCAGACCGCTTCTTTAGAGCTCTAATACTGTATTGGATCATTCTGTTTATATATGTTACACTGAAGGGTGGAATCTTAGAAATGGTTTTCAAGAAAAATGTGGACATAAACTTATAGGACAGTAGAATTACATATTTATCAAATATTTTTCATTGCAGTAAAGACAATGGAAGTTTATTTTATATGTAGAAGGAATATTCGAGCTTTAATGGTTTCATTTTCTAATCATGTCATTGCCGGTCCCAAGCCCAGATCAGAAAGATGGAGCAGTAACAAGCTCACTATAAAACCTGGGCTCAGCTGGCCATGCTGATAGTACCCTGTAAGGTCTCCAGGGATACAGGATGTACTCCATGTTAGGAGCGGCTGTACATGTTCCTCATGTCAGACATATTGGAGCTAAGTCAGTGGCCTGCTACTGAGTAGTGCTCCCTGTCTTAATGACAAACACATTCTACTGTAAGGACTCCAGGGATACAGGATGTACTCCATGTTGGCTGTACATGTTCCTCATGTCAGACATATTGGAGCCAAGTCAGTGGCCTGCTACTGAGTCACTGTCTTAATGACAAAGGCATTCTACTTTACCCAGTCATGATGGTTGTCAAGAGAAAATAAAGAAGAAGAAGAGAAGATACAGTAGAACTACCTCTCTGTAAAGGACAACACCTAGTTACAGAGTGTCCTTTAGGGAGAGGTGTCCTCTTACTGAAGAATTGCTAAATACAGTAGAACTACCTCTCTGTAAAGGACAACACCTAGTTACAGAGCCAAAGTGTCCTTTAGGGAGAGGTGTCCTCTTACTGAAGAATTGCTAAATACAGTAGAACTACCTCTCTGTAAAGGACAACACCTAGTTACAGAGCCAAAGTGTCCTTTAGGGAGAGGTGTCCTCTTAATGGAGAGTTACTAAATACAGTAGAACTACCTCTCTGTAAAGGACAACACCTAGTTACAGAGCCATAGTGTCCTTTAGGGAGAGGTGTCCTCTTACTGGAGAGTTGCTAAATACAGTAGAACTACCTCTCTGACAACACCTAGTTACAGAGCCAAAGTGTACTTTAGGGAGAGGTGTCCTCTTACTGGAGAGTTGCTAAATACAGTAGAACTACCTCTCTGTTAAGGACAACACCTAGTTACAGAGCCAAAGTGTCCTTTAGGGAGAGGTGTCCTCTTACTGGAGAGTTGCTAAATACAGTAGAACTACCTCTCTGTAAAGGACAACACCTAGTTACAGAGCCAAAGTGTCCTTTAGGGAGAGGTGTCCTCTTACTGGAGAGTTACTAAATACAGTATAACTGCCTCTCTGTAAAGGACAACACCTAGTTACAGAGCCAAAGTGTCCTTTAGGGAGAGGTGTCCTCTTACTGGAGAGTTACTAAATACAGTAGAACTACCTCTCTGTAAAGGACAACACCTAGTTACAGAGCCAAAGTGTCCTTTAGGGAGAGGTGTCCTCTTAATGGAGAGTTACTAAATACAGTAGAACTACCTCTCTGTAAAGGACAACACCTAGTTACAGAGCCAAAGTGTCCTTTAGGGAGAGGTGTCCTCTTAATGGAGAGTTACTAAATACAGTAGAACTACCTCTCTGTAAAGGACAACACCTAGTTACAGAGCCAAAGTGTCCTTTAGGGAGAGGTGTCCTCTTACTGGAGAGTTACTAAATACAGTAGAACTACCTCTCTGTAAAGGACAACACCTAGTTACAGAGCCAAAGTGTCCTTTAGGGAGAGGTGTCCTCTTACTGGAGAGTTACTAAATACAGTAGAACTACCTCTCTGTAAAGGACAACACCTAGTTACAGAGCCAAAGTGTCCTTTAGGGAGAGGTGTCCTCTTAATGGAGAGTTACTAAATACAGTAGAACTACCTCTCTGTAAAGGACAACACCTAGTTACAGAGCCAAAGTGTCCTTTAGGGAGAGGTGTCCTCTTAATGGAGAGTTACTAAATACAGTAGAACTACCTCTCTGTAAAGGACAACACCTAGTTACAGAGCCATAGTGTCCTTTAGGGAGAGGTGTCCTCTTACTGGAGAGTTGCTAAATACAGTAGAACTACCTCTCTGACAACACCTAGTTACAGAGCCAAAGTGTACTTTAGGGAGAGGTGTCCTCTTAATGGAGAGTTACTAAATACAGTAGAACTACCTCTCTGTAAAGGACAACACCTAGTTACAGAGCCAAAGTGTCCTTTAGGGAGAGGTGTCCTCTTAATGGAGAGTTACTAAATACAGTAGAACTACCTCTCTGTAAAGGACAACACCTAGTTACAGAGCCATAGTGTCCTTTAGGGAGAGGTGTCCTCTTACTGGAGAGTTGCTAAATACAGTAGAACTACCTCTCTGACAACACCTAGTTACAGAGCCAAAGTGTACTTTAGGGAGAGGTGTCCTCTTACTGGAGAGTTGCTAAATACAGTAGAACTACCTCTCTGTTAAGGACAACAGCTAGTTACAGAGCCAAAGTGTCCTTTAGGGAGAGGTGTCCTCTTAATGGAGAGTTACTAAATACAGTAGAACTACCTCTCTGTAAAGGACAACACCTAGTTACAGAGCCATAGTGTCCTTTAGGGAGAGGTGTCCTCTTACTGGAGAGTTGCTAAATACAGTAGAACTACCTCTCTGACAACACCTAGTTACAGAGCCAAAGTGTACTTTAGGGAGAGGTGTCCTCTTACTGGAGAGTTGCTAAATACAGTAGAACTACCTCTCTGTTAAGGACAACAGCTAGTTACAGAGCCAAAGTGTCCTTTAGGGAGAGATGTCCTCTTACTGGAGAGTTGCTAAATAGTAAAAATGGTAATTTTAGTGATGAAAAATGTCCTTCATAGAGAGGTGTCCTTTAGCGCGAGTGTCCTTTCATGGAGGTTGTTCTACTGTAATAAAAGTTGTTGATAAACAATTACTCTCATGGAGTGTAGTTGGGCGACTTGAGGTTGTCTTGGAGCACACACTCACCTATTGAGTTGTTCCTTTCGAAGGGAATTCTGGGAAATCCCAATCTTTGGTCGTACCATGATCTTGGATCGCCGGGTAGCCATGATCAATCTCTATCAACACACCCATAACATGATAAAGCACAATTTGGATTATAGATTATAATAAAAGAAAATAAGACCTAATCCAAATAATTATAATTTATTAGTGTGTGACATTTCGGCAACAACATTGCCACCATCATCAGACAAAAGAATAAATCAATTTATATAGAATAAATTATTCTTTTGTCTGATGATGGTGACAATGTTGTTGCCGAAACGTCACACACTAATAAATTATTTGGATTAGGTCTTATTTTCTTTTATTACACCCATAACACTTTAATATTTCTATTCATAATAAAATTGTGAAAAAAAAGTATTAAAATTACAAATATATTCTCACAATGAGTATCTTTTTTATTTAAAAAAAAAGTTAGCTTTCAAGCGTTAATCGCTTTTGTTTTTGTAAATATTTCTGGTGGGATAAAGTCGATATTATAGTAAGCTCGTTGAAGAGCGATTAACCCTTGAAAGCTAGCGTTTTTTTAATAAAAAAGATACTCATTGTGAGAATATATTTGTAATTTTAATAAATTTTAATATTTAATAGAAATAAATACAAGGTAATAAGACACCTAATCCAAATAATTTGATAGTGTGTGACGTTTCGGTAACAGCATTGTTACCATCAAAAAGAATATGTTGACAAAAATGTATGGAGTCGTAGAGGGAGAACCTTTATTACCTAAAGATATAAAACAATAAAAGAAGGACAAATTATATTTACATCAGCAGCTCACGCCGGTCTGTCCTATCCAATAACCACTAGCCAACTAACAATCCAACAAAGCTGTGATATATAGACAGAGATGTCAATTAACATAGACAACACTAGATAAATCACAAGAGTATTCTATCAGGAAAACATTCACTGCAGGGTTTGTGGAAATATGATATCTGATGAAATCTCCCCCTATATCATAGAATGAAAATATTTAGGTGAAGAAAGAGAAAAAACTCTTAAAAACACCTTCTGGAGATTTAGCAACCCACTGAAGACGCTGAGAACTATTTCAGAAAAGAAAAATATAGCAATAGAACTCTATAATTTCTACAGATCAATTGTAAATAGATTCATACACAAAAGAGGTAGTGAGGAAAGTTTTAGAACAGATGTGTAAATAAATCCCTTTTCAAACAAAGACTCGCGTACACATGGGGAAAGGGAGAAAAAATTACTGTATTATTTTGTTGTTGTATGGCGAATCTATACAGGGCAATGGGCCTTAATAAAAGCCTTTTTGTTGTTGTTTTGTTGAGTATTCTATCGTAGAAATATTCTGGAATTGTAACTTTCAACAGAATACAACAGACAAAAGAATTTTTTTAAAATAAAAAGTAGATAAGGTACAATTTGGATTATAGATTATAAACACAAGGTAATAAGACCAAATCTAATGATAAGGTACAATTTGGATTATAGATAATAAACACAAGGTAATAAGACCAAATCCAAATAAATAAATAGTGTGTGACGTTTCGGTAACAGCGTTGTTACCATCTTCAGATAAAAGTACTGTATGTATTTTCATTCAAATTGTATTTTCAGTACTTTTATCTGAAGATGGTAACAACGCTGTTACCGAAACGTCACACACTATTTATTTATTTGGATTTGGTCTTATTACCTTTTTAAATAAAAAGCATATATTGGATCAAAATGTCATTTATTTTACCAATCCATTGCAGTAAGGGCAGTAGAAATTGTTTAATTTCAAAAAGAATCTTACGCCTTTAAAATAGTTTCGAATTTTGATAACAGATGGCGCGCTAGTGCATCATATGCCTTTTTATTTAGAGATTTATTTATGGATTGCTCTATTTTCAAAAGACTATAACATTTTAATTATCTTGTCTGATGATGGTAACAATGCTGCTACCGAAACATCACAAACTATTAAATTATTTGGATTAGGTCTTATTACATTGTATCTACAATGGAATAATAATAAATTTACAAAGACCAGAGACCTCACACCTCTTGGAATGTATGGAAGACAGGACCCCAACCCTACCTAGATTGTAAATTTGATCTATTAATACAGTCTCAATGACCTTGTATAATTATATAATGGAATAATATATATTTTTTTAAACTTAGAAATGGGTCCCACCTTTGTTTGGTTACTTTCCCTCATTGGTGAGGTTGCATTTTTACAAGGATCAAATCAATCGAAGAATTTTTTTTTTCAGAAAATTCTGGATTCAATCATGGTTAGTGTTTTTTTTTTGCCAATTATCCACAACATTTATTTAAAAAAAAGGTATAATTAAATTATCAACCAGATATTATTTTAGATAAAATTGTTATGATATTTTATAGAAACATATTTATTTTAACCAGATACTAACTAGAATATATTGAAAAAAATATCAAAAGATATCTGTGCGAAATAATTTAGATACAATTCATATCGTTATAAAAATCATATATAATTAAATCGTATGTATGTTTTTTTCCTTATCATCATCGATATTATTGTAAATTTCAATGTCATTGTCAAAAAAAAAAAAAATACAATGTGTGTTTACATAATTTACCTGACTTTCCGAATGATGCAATTTGATCTAATTATTACCAAAATAGGTTTTAATCTAATCACTAATTAATCTAATCATAACATTTTTTAAGGTTTATTCCCAATTAATAAATAAGTTATTTAAATGGGAAGAAGCAGTTGAAAACCAAGAGTTAACAAAGTCACATGTTTTGAGCTTTAAAATCGAGACAACACCTTACCTATAAGGTTACAGAAGTAAAAATGCTTTTTTAAGATAGAAAATATTAAAGTTTCAATTATAAATTAATATATTTTTACAAATGATGTTTAATAAAACATCATATTATATAAATTGCGAAGAAATTTAGCTAACAGGTTATAATGCCATGTGTGTGCAATGAAAAAGGTTGCCGGCTAAAACCTCAGAAATTGAAAATATTGTAAATTAGCATTTAATTTTTTATTTATAGACCATTTTTACATATATTTTTTTTATAAATAAAATTTAAATTTTGGAATAAATGTAATTGATATTCTATAAGTTGCGATATGCATGCTTTTCAAATTTATATATTGAGAATTTATTTTTTCTATTCAATAAGGAAATTTTTTTTATATAAATCCTTTTTAATTCATTTAAAAATCCCTAAAACCCCTTAAATATAATTAAAAAATCATTTTTAAATGAAATTCAGATTCATTTATCCTTTTTCTTATTCACTGTTATTTATTCATATTTAGCCACACATATATTTATTTTAATGTTTATTTTGATAAAAATCATAATATTTTATGACTTTTAAAATGGATATACCAGAATTTCGTCAAACTCGAAACAAATTCGCTCTAGAAATTGAGCCAACTCAGAGCGCATCCCAATTTATTTATATCGACAAGTTACTAACCAGACGCTGAATATCTGGAGATTATAAAATGTCATTAAAACAACAATAACCATAAAGGCTTATATCCCTGCGAGAGTGCAGATTGTATATCTTTCATTGTTTTGATTGTTATCATTGTTGTTGCGATGAGTGGCCTATTTCCTTACCTGACCATTGACTTGACCAAGATTATTCCAGAACTGTGTGAGTAGACAATCGCTTGCCTGGGATTTGTTAAACTAAAGGAAAACCATTGGAAGAGGGGGGGGGGGACTTGACAGAGGGAGACTTATCAGCTAGACTACTTCCTACAAATTATTCACTAGTTCTTAAATAAATGTGAAGTGCTCAGGTTTTCTGTTAACTTGGAATATATGCTTAAATCCTATGAGCATCTTATGGATAAAATAAAGAAAACATTCTGAAATGAGAAAAAAAAAGAAGTTGCTCTTTTTTACTCATGATTGAAAATATCACCACTCATGCATATAGATAACATTTTTACATACAGTTGCTCATTTAATTTCTTTTGCCTCTCTATTGGGCTTGACTTCTCTCAAATTTCTATGTAAAATTTTGATGGAGATGCTAGGTAGATTGGGGTAAGCAAACTGAAAATCTAATAATAGACCTTAGAGCCTTTGGTGCTGTTGTCAACATTTTTTCCACTGCCTGTTGAAGTCAATACTTCCCTCAAATAACACGAAGTCCTTATAGAGGCGCTATGAATAAAAAGTCACTCTTCACATCGCAAGAAAAATTACATAAAGCTCATTTAGAAATGACTTTCAAGACACTAATGAAAACCTTGACCAAAATATATGCCATAATTTGCAAGCAATGGGTCACATCTCTCATAAAAGAGTAGCTTTGTAATATATAATTTTTATCCATACAATGTACACAGCAATTTCTCTACATTGCCTCAATATTTATGAATGTTGATAATTTAGTTATTGCTTTTATTATAAAATGAATTGCAATGTCAATTTTATATTTGAATAACCCCATTTTTCTACATGATAAAAAAAACATCATAATTCAAACATGTCAATAAGAACTTATAATGGATCCCTGCGGAATTATTTTAAAAACTTTACTAATTTTAATATCTTCATCTTGGGTGTGTATTGGCATAATTAATATATATATATATATATATATATATAGTGTTACATCATGATTAATGGCGTATTTCTTATATTAGTTTTAATATATTTGAAATTTAAATTATATATTTATTTATTTTTATATAAAATATTCTATGATATTTATTTAAAACAGATTATTAATTTATCATCATTTGTATTTAGGTACACTGTGACTTCACTGCTCTCTTTGATGTGAGAAAATAAATAAAGGATTTCTGGTGGCTACTTAAAGAAGACTTATCTCGTTATTCCCTTTTATAAATTTGTAGGATGGTTGAAACACGCTCTGGTAAGATGCAAGACCCAGCACAGGAGAGAATCCAGGCTGAAGAGTCTGCCAAGCCGCAACCTGGTGCAACAATTGGTAGAGATGCTAGTTCCGACCCAGTTGTCCTGAATCCCAACATCGACATCCCCAAGTATGATGGAACGGAAGACCCTCGCCCATGGATTGAATCTCTTGAAGAAATTGGCTTCTTGTACCATTGGGCAGACTACATTATCTCTCGTTATGCCGCCATGAACATGACGGGAAGCGCTAAAACCTGGTTGAATTTACACAAAGCTAGTTTCACGAGCTGGGAAAATATTAAAATCCGCCTCATTCAGGATTTTTCTTTGGACGCGAATAAAGAAGAACTTAGAATGAAGCTCAACAGAATGCAACACTGGAATGAACCAGCAATCAGGTTCGCGGAAGACATTCTAGTGTTGTGCAACAAGGTTGACCCCGCAATGGAAGAAGAAACAAAAATTGAACATGTTATTGGAGGACTGAAAAAAGAGTACTCATTCGCGCTCTACCTGAACCCTCCTAAAACGACCGATGACCTTCTTGTCGTGTGCAAGAAAATGGATTATTTTGAAAAGAAGTATCGGGAACGTGTGGAGAAATCCAGAAACCTATATAACGGTCCACGCTATTCTAGACCCCAACAACAATCGAGGTACGTGCCGCCGACTGCCGCACGAAACTACCAGACCACTTCCAGGCCCCAAGCCCCTGTTTCCAATAATTACAAGAACGACTCCCCTCCTACCCCCAGACAGTATCGAAACAACTTTCCCCAGCCCTCTACCCCTAGACGTCCTTATAATCCTAACTTTGTGCCCAAACCAAACCTTCAGAGAAACACTTACAATAAAAACCAAGAAGTGAGCAAAAATAGGACGGAAGATGGAAGACCAATCTGCTTTAAATGTAACAAGCCAGGGCACGTGGCCCGTTATTGTAGGGTCAAGTTTATAAGAATCCTAGAAGAGGATCCAGCAGATACCCAAGAGAAGGTCGAAGAAAAATGCCAAATGAATGAAATATCAGAGAAATCAGGACCTCGGCTTTATGCTGATGTATGTCATAGCACACAGACAAATATTCCTACCCGGAATAGATATTCCGTGTTGGAAGATTTAAACTAAGCGTCGCGCCTGAATCTGTCAATCAAAGCAAGTCGACCATAAACGGAATCAAGAAGTTGGACCCTAAATACAAATTAAAAATTAATGTGGACAAGATAGGGACTTTTGAAGCTTTGGTTGATACAGGTGCTGACCTCTCAGTGGTCGACCTCAGAACGGCCCTCGATACAGGCCATGGTATAAGTAAACTCGCAAAAATTTGTGCAGGACCCGATGGAAAAAAAATTGGACATGGTAGGAAGTATATTTTTAAATATAAAAATTGATAACGAAACATTATCACACAACTTTGTGATATTGAAAACGCATTTACGGACATTAATTCTTGGGAGAGATTTCCTTAAGAAAATGAACGCAAAAATAGATTGTAAGCAAGAAACTATAAAATATGATTTGACGAATAATCATGACGGAATCAATTTTGAAATGTTGAAAATAAAGAGTGCCAAGGATTCCATTGTACCGGAATGTTCCATGAAATTGATCAAGGCATTGGTAGAAACAGAGGATGGAGAATATATTATCGAGGAGAGCAGCAAAATGTTTCAAACAAATGGACTTCGTCTAGCAAGAAGCTTGATCAATGTTATAAATAGGGAAACACACATCTGGATAACTAATCCGTATCCTCGACCGTTAAAAATAATGAAAAACCAAACATTGGCTTTTGGAAGTAGTCCAGCGAAAATAAATGTGAGTCGAGAAAGAGAGGTAGAAAAGAACGAAGAACCTAGATTCCAAATAAACGAAAATCTTTCACCAAAGGAACAGAAGGAGTTAAAACAAGTTTTAGAAAGGTATGGAGATCTTTTTTCATCGAGATTAGGGAGAACCAATTTGGCAAAACATCGGATAGACACAGAAGACGCGAAGCCAATTAAACACAAGCCTTACCGGGTAAGTGCTAAAGAACGAGATATTATAAAAGAGCAAATTGACGAGATGCTTACAGAAGGCATAATTAGGCCATCTTCTAGCCCCTGGTCTTTTCCAGTAATATTGGTCAAGAAGCGAGATGGTAAATACAGATTTTGTGTGGACTACAGAAAACTGAATAATGTGACAGTAAAAGATGTCTATCCGATCCCTAGAATAGACGAAGTTATGGATACTCTCCAAGGATCTACACACTTCTCAGCAATAGACCTCAGATCTGGATATTGGCAAGTTGAAGTCGAAGAAAGAGACAAAGAGAAAACAGCTTTCACTACAGCGCATGGATTATATGAATTCAACGTGATGCCTTTTGGACTTTGTAACGCGCCTGCTACCTTTGAGAGAAATATGGAGAATATGCTTGGAAATCTGAGATGGCAAATTTGTTTGTGTTATCTGGATGATGTTATCATATATAGCCCGGATTTTCCAACGCACCTCAAAAGACTTGACGCTGTTTTTAGATGTTTTCGTGAATCTAATTTAAGGTTAAACGATAAAAAATGCCGATTTGCTTTTGAAGAATTGGAGATTCTCGGCTATATAACGAGCAAACATGGTATAAAACCCGCGGAACATAACATCAAAGCTGTCAGAAATTTTCCTCGGCCCAAAAAGGTCAAAGAAGTACAATCCTTTTTGGGAATGTGTTCATATTATAGAAAATTTATCAAAGACTTTTCAAAAATTGCTGACCCTTTGACCAACCTTATAAAAAAAAGTGTATCATTTACCTGGACAGAAAGACAAGAGGAAGCGTTTCAAACCCTAAAAACAGCACTATTAAGTCCACCAATTTTAGGTCACTTCAATCCAAATGCACCTACTTATGTTCATACTGATGCGTCCAACATCGGCATAGGTGCAACACTTGTCCAAGACATCGGTGGTGAAGGGAAGGTGATCTCATATTTGAGTTGTACCCTAAGTAAAGCGGAGCAAAATTATTCAACCACTGAAAAAGAATGTCTGGCCGTTGTCTGGTCAATGTCAAAATTACGACCCTACCTTTATGGAAGACACTTTAAAATAGTAACAGACCATCACGCCTTATGCTGGCTCAAAAACTTGAAGGATCCAACAGGTCGATTGGCAAGATGGGCATTGAAAATTCAAGAATATGACTTCGATATAATACATAAATCGGGAAAGAAGCATCTGGACGCTGATGGCTTATCTAGGGGGCCCTTACCAGAAACTGATTGGGATGAGGATTTTGAAAGGCTATTTTTAAATCAAATAACAGACGAAGAGGATAAATTTATCGAAAGTGTTAAGAAAAACCTTAATGAAAGCAGGCGATCAATTGCGCAAAACTTTAAAGAAGAAGATGGATGCCTCTTTAAGAAAAACCCGAACCCTGAAGGCAGGGCGTGGTTGCTTGTGGTTCCAGAGAATAAAAAGAGAGAAATTATGAAAGAATATCACAATCATATGTCGAATGGCCATCTGGGCGTCGCCAGAACCATGTACCGAATAAAGAGTAAATACTTTTGGCCATCCATGCTAAAGGATGTCTCAGAATTCGTTAAGACGTGTCACCTTTGCCAAAGTAGGAAAGGCTCAAACCAATTACCTTCTGGACTACTACAGCCCATCCCCCCAGCCAACTTTCCTTTCGAAAGAATTGGAATTGACTTTGTTGGTCCACTACCATCTACGAAAAACAGGAAAAAATGGATAATCGTGCTGACGGACTACTACACTAGATATGCAGAAACAAGAGCAGTCTCGGAAGCAACAGTGAAAGAAGTTTCTAAATTTCTAGTAGAGGATATTTTTCTTCGGCACGGAGCCCCACAATATCTTATTAGTGACAGAGGCTCTCAATTTACCAGTAATTTAATGAAAGAGGTGATGAAAACGTGCAAGATTAAACATTGCTTCACAACGAGCTATCATCCCCAGACTAATGGATTGACAGAGCGGTTAAATAGAACATTGATCAATATGCTCAGTATGTATGTGAACACTGATCAGAAAAATTGGGACGAAATACTCCCATTCATCACTCACGCTTACAATACTACAATTCAGGAAACCACAGGATATTCTCCCTTTTTCCTGATGTTTGGAAGAGAACCCACGTCTCTTTTGGACGACAGGAATATCTCGGTGGACATTGACAAAGATGATTATGATGAATACATAAAACATCACTTAGACAAAATAAACAGAACAAGAAAATTAGTTATTAACAACACAATAAAGACTCAAGAAAGAATGAAAAAGAACTATGACAAGAAACACATGGAAAGAAGCTACGAACCAGGAGAATTAGTAGCAGTTTGGACACCAATTAGGAAAATAGGAAAGTGTGAGAAACTACTGAGAAAATATTTTGGCCCATATAGAATATTAAAGAAGCTGTCCAACGTAAATTACTTAATTGAACCAAAAGATAATCCTGGCCAAGACCCATTGATTGTCCATGTCTCAAGAATCAAACCCTATTTTGAAAGAATTGATGAGGTCAATCACGAGGACGTGACGACCTCTGGAGAGGGGGAAGTGTTACATCATGATTAATGGCGTATTTCTTATATTAGTTTTAATATATTTGAAATTTAAATTATATATTTATTTATTTTTATATAAAATATTCTATGATATTTATTTAAAACAGATTATTAATTTATCATCATTTGTATTTAGGTACACTGTGACTTCACTGCTCTCTTTGATGTGAGAAAATAAATAAAGGATTTCTGGTGGCTACTTAAAGAAGACTTATCTCGTTATTCCCTTTTATAAATTTGTAGGATGGTTGAAACACGCTCTGGTAAGATGCAAGACCCAGCACAGGAGAGAATCCAGGCTGAAGAGTCTGCCAAGCCGCAACCTGGTGCAACAATATATATATATATATATATAGTGAATATAATTTTAGTTCTTTGTAGAAAACTACAATAGGTTTGCTCAATACAATATGAAAAAATTAAGTGGTTAAATAATGAATATTTTATATTAATAAAAATTACTTACATTTTTATAATATTTATTTTATATGAAAAAATAGTACAAATGTGATATTGTACTGGGATAAGGTGCATAAATTATAAAATCAGCGAGAATAGTTGCTATTTATTCCGATAGATGGCGCAATCCATCAGCAACTTTCAGTTGCACGATAAAGATGTTAGATCCGTTCTTACGTCCCATTTGGGGCGGAATAGCTCAGGGGACTAAATTTTAACACATACACACAGAAATGTAACACACACCAAGGACCTACATGTGATTTATAGTTGATTATGGGTAGAATAATACCAACACACTTTTAAAATATTGAAACATTAAAATTTATTCACCATTATAAAATTACAAAAAAATTCTATTTGTAGATTGCATGAGTAGGCTTAAAAATTATCTCCTTTTGCAAATTATAAGATTCCTATATAAGAAAAAAATTGACTGAGAACCTACGATTTGATAATTCAACCAATTTACCGCATCTAAATAAAATGATCAATCAAGATGACTAATATTTTGAAGAAAACATGAGGTTAAGACCTCTATTCGCCATATATCTTAAATAGTCGAGTCTACCAAAATTACTATCTATCATGGTTATTACCATGTTTTCTACACGACCTCTTTAGGTCTATACATTAAAACTTATGATGTGGTTGGACTTACCAAATATCTTCTCTACATACCATCTTAAAGCTTGCCTAGGCAACCCTCATGGCCGAGACGTCTTCCCCGATAAGATCTCGATCCGGCCTCGCTGAGAACTCGATAAGAACTGGCGTTATTTTCAAACAGCGCCCTCAAGGTAAAATGTAAATTTTCCTACAGAGTAATAAAATTTATACATAAATATTCTCAGAATATTTATTAAAAATAATATTATTATTATTTTTAAAAAAAGAAAATTTTGGAATAAAAAAAAATAATATTATTATTTTTTTAAAAGAGAAAATTTTGAAATAATAAATATACATGCTCATCCTATGAGAAATTTATAATAATTCCTCTTCAATAAATTTAAATAACTAGACACACCTATTTTATCTAGCTATGTTTGTGGTTGATTTTATTCATTTCAGAATAAAATAAATATTAAAGAAAATTTAAATTATCTTTCTTATCAAGAGATAATTTAGATTAGTAATGAAATTAAATAAAATCTATCATGCTTGCCCCTCTGAGAAATTTACATAATAATTTCTTCTATGAGAAATTCTAAAAATAGGAAATATGTCCAATCTATCTGAATGTGCCAGTAATTGGCTTTTATTCATTTTTAGAATAAAAAATAAATAAATTTAGGGAATTTTTGAAATGGTAATATAACCCATTTTGGGCGTTTCATATTGCATAAAAAAAAAGGTGATTGGGATTATGCACATATGTACATAGTTACAGGGTTTTGTATATCCTCCTCTGGTTCTGTCTGCATCGGGCTTCTGGCTACAGGCAGGGCTACTTAGACAGGGCTGATGTCATCTCCAGCTGTTCACCTTCCCTGGTTCTGGTCTTGAAGGCATATGTGTCATCTCCACCTTTCTGGACTTTAAAGGCATAGGTGTCATCTCCAACTGAATGCCTTCCCGGTTTCTGGTCTTCCTCTGGTTCTGTCTGCATCGGGCTTCTGGCTACTTAAACAGGGCCGATGTCATCTTTCTATAGCAAGTCTTGGGATACACGTCCAGAGCTGCGTCCTCCCCTGCCTTGACCTTTAGAGCACGGTCGGCCATTGTTGTGGGACTTCCATCTGGACAACAAACATTCCGGCAAGACTGTGTATATATATATGATGTAAATGTTTACATCATTGTTGGGTCTTATTTTGTGGAAAATCTGGCCCAACAATTCCTCCCCTGCCTGAGTGAAAAAATGTGTTTATTCTAATTCATATCTGTTCATGCTCTTTGATAAATATGAGTTTGGAAGAAATGCATTTTTTTACGATATGCAGTATATGCAATCTCCGACACTCAGGCAAAGGGGAAACAAACGGGCCATGGAACCTAGGACATGTTAGCTCGCCGTAATATTGAAGGAAATCTTATTCTACCATTTAGTGGGCAAAGTACTAAGCCCATCTTTCGCTGTCTGTATGCCAGAGGGTCTTGGCCCAGGTGTGAGACGAGTCCACACGTTCCCAGCCGTAGTCCCTATGGGTGGAGATGGGGGTAGTCTATGCACAGATTCTGTACAAACAGATCCTTAGACCGTCCTGGATAAACATAATAATTACGGGCGCCAAGGAATTGTGCGTGTAAATGTAGATGTGCCCAATTCCTAAAACACATCTAAAAAAAAAACTTTATTAACTCTATATGATACATATGACAGCAAAGGAATGACTATACACGGTCACATAAGATAATAAAAAAACTGAATTGCAGCTCCTATCAAATGACATCAATAATAGGGCAAACAGAAACGTGGGGAGTGAATGTACATATCAAAGTTGCACGGATACGATGTATGCCAAAATGGGGCAATGTAGATATACGCAATGATAAAAATAAAAAAAATTAAATGGATATTTACTATAAGTAGAAAGGGAATGACTTGATATATATATAGGATATACGATGATAAACAAATAAATATATAAACTGTGATTAAATTCTTCATTCGGTACATTTTCCGAAGATGGTAACAACGCTGTTACCAAAATGTCACACATATTAACTATTTGTTCTGGAATCGGTCTCGTTATCTTATCTTTTTGTAGTCTATAGCTCAAACTGTGCCTTATTTATATATGAATATACATGCAGATAATTAAAAAAAAGTTAAAATGGTGGATGATACATTAAATGAGTAAATATTATCTCTGTATAATAAATATGCCAAACTTCTTGAAGAATATGATATATGGGAAGGAAATAACATTGATATGGGGGATATGCTATGATAAATAAACAAAATATATATATGCTGTGGTTAAAACTTGTTTAGTGCATTTTGTCTGAAGATGGAAACAACGCCGCTACCAAAATGTCACACATCTATAATCCGAATCGTGCTTTCTATATATACAAAATATACATGAATACAATAAAAGGGATGATACATGGTAAATGGTAATAATGAATATATAATAATAATAAACGAATAGATATGCACTGAGGATCTAGGTCATTTCGCTAGTATTTCAAAATTTATATGTACTATCTTAAAAGCTTGTTCTAACCAACTCGTCACTGGGAGTGTTTGTCTGGCATGTTCCCCGCCTCTCTTAACCTAAAAGAAAATATATAGGAAAGGAAATCTTGGTAGTCAATACGTCTTTAAACCAGATTATTTCTGAATTACCTTATCTGTGGTGGCAATCTCACCTATCTTTGTTTTTAGCTGAACATTGTTGTTAACCTCTACTATACATTGTTTAGCTTATCTATAGAATGTGTACTCATATTTTTGACCAACAAATTCACTTTAATAAAATACTTATATTGACCCTGAAAAAATAAATTATGATGATTAACAACCTAGGTCTAACTTATACCTTATGATATATCCTCCCACTTGAGTTCTTAATATCTCTCTGAAAATTTGACTCTTTGTCCAAAAATAAAATAAAATAAACTCATTGCTCTGGGTTATTTTACAGCCAAAACAAAAATTGATAATCACTTTTCCCTTAAAAAAAAATTCCTCCTTCTCAAGTCTGGAACACTGTATGGCAATCTGCTTCAAAGGTTCATTTAGGTGTCCTACTAATTTAAAATTTATCTCAACATAGAACGAGTTATTCTCGTGAAAAAAATCTACTTATTAATTGGTATTTAGACTTGAACTCGTTCTAACTAAGCGTATGGTAGACCATAGTCTTTAATTAGGTGATTAACTTTTGCTAGCCTGGGGCGATATAAAACACAAAGAATCTGGACAGTCCATCTGTCACTTTGCTAATTGGTACCTAAAATCTGTAGACGGAATCGCCTCGTCTAGTCGTTACTTGTCTCTTACACGCTCCCATTGTTAACTCTCATTAGAAACCCCCTTTAGACTTTGACTTAGGGACAAGGAGTTATAGGGACTCTGTTTACCCACCACATGATTCAAGTTTTTGTCCATAGAGGATTGGTTCCAAGCTGCGCAATATATAGAAGAGCTCCCAACGTGCCGATCCTTCCCAGCCTCCCGACTGAATCACCCTCATCTCAGCCACGCTTAAAGCGTCGTAAACTACGATGTCAGATCGGTTATCCGAGGTTTGTCGCTGTACACTTAGCTTGCGACATCGGCAACTAAATCCCCCACCTAGCACAAAGTTCACCTGATACCTCTCCGTTCCCTCTAAAGAGGAGAAGTTTTGTGGGCTTTCTGGTCTGATCATAACCTCCCACAATCTTCCAGTCTGAGAATCGAGACATGATCATTATCTACGACTCTTAGAATTCAAGTTGACATAATGAAATAGAGTAATTGGTTACCCTAATAAAAGAAATCATACTTATACTCCTTTAAAAAGGAGACCTAACAAATGGAGCGAATACCTTCCTATCAATAGAGTTGTACAGTCCTGTGAGGCTATCGATCCTAACAAATAAAGAAATCAAAAATTAAAATCGAACCTATTAAGTTCCCTAACCCTATGCTAAAGTACCTTTGGTCTGACAGTATAATAGTTTTTAACTTTGACAACAATCATTAGTCATTCCATTCATACATATTTCATTCGCAGACTGCATTCATACTATAGTTAAAAATTGCTATAAATGCCAAAGTACTACAATTATCATCATCAATAGACCCTAATAATAACAAAAACTTTCAGGACAAATGTGAAATCAAACAAAATTATCAAATTAAAACAAAATTGGGGACTAGAGCCCTAGTTTACTCAAAATTAAAGAAATGTCTCATACAAACTCTATACAAATTATCTGTACATAGATAAATAATATTTATACTTAAACAAATTAATAAAATTGATTGTTAGCAATCAAAATGCTGAAATCTAACCTATCCATAAAGTGTGCGTCTAACAGTTTGGAAATCTTCTTCTTATCTTGACACGTGGTGTCTAAACAAAACGAATCATCAAAACTAGCACTTAAATTGGAGCGAATTGAACCTCAAGCATTCACCTCATTTGCCAAATATGATAGATCTACAAGTGTTTGCCAACCCTACTTCCTATATAAGGTTTATTGGCGTCTTCCCTTCCCTGCTATTCAGCTAAACCCCTCCTTTGGAAACATAGGGCTTTCAATACCCATCTGCTCTGGGATTTAACAACAGAGATCACTTGTTATCCTATAACATATCAACTCTTAGACCTCAACTGCTTTACACACTCTCATTAGAAATTCTTCTTGGGCTGCATCCTGGACATAAGGAATTAGAGGGTGTCAAGTTTTAACCCAACGCATATTCCGAGTCAGCCCATAGTGAATATATTACAAGCACAGCAGATATCTAGTGCGTCTAAGTTCCTTTGTTATTCTTAAAGTTGAACCATAGTTCAGAACCTTAAATAAAATTAAAACAAAATAAACTGTTGAACCTTTAAGTCTTAAATCACAACCTGCTTTCAATACAGGATTGTAGCTTTAATAAACACACAAAAAAAAGAAAACTGAAAACCCCTAGATTCACTTTCTAACATTAAAGCTCAATGTAGAAAAAAAAAACTGAAAACCCCTTTACAATGACATTTAAAAAAATCTAAAACCAAGGTTGTAGAAAAAAAACTGAAATCCGTTTGAGACCATATTTTAAGGCCTTTAAATCACTTCCTAATACTTCATACCATGATCAAAACTTGACTAAATTCAGTACACATTCTATGGATTTACTTATTGGCAGCCTGGGCATGATTTACACCCAGTGGGCTTCTTGACCCTGGTCGAACGGCGTATTTCAAGGCCGCCAATATTGCCACCAATTGCCCTACCCACTATCTCTAGTGGATTTCCTAAGATTGCCGTCTCTTGTGGTTCCTCTGGTTCTACAGGCCTATGGGAATATATAGGATACGTTGGATGTACCCAGTGATCTTCATCATTGATGACATCATTTATTTGTTGTTGTATGTTCTCGTCCCCCACAGGGTAAGTTTTTACTGGGGCGTGGTAGGCCTTCATCCTGTCTATGTGGATTTTATCCAAGTTACCCGTCTCCAAGTCCTTCAAAAGATAAACAGTGTCGCCCGCCCTTTGTGATACCTCATATGGTCCTCTGTACCTTGGCTCAAATTTATGACGTCCTTTCGTCTCATGCATTCTCTTTACCAAAACTAGATCCCCTGTCTCAAAGGTCCTTAGTTCTCTAGCTTCAAACTCAGCCCTGGCTTCTTGTTGCCCCTTCAAGTAAGTTTGCCTCACCATCTCTCTCGTTTTCTCAACCTCCTCCACCAATTCCCGCTCATAGAAGACCGCCATTTCGGTAATTGAATCTTCGCATACAGGATAGAGCTCCTCTTCCTGGAAAGGTTGTGGAAGCCTCAGCTCATGTTCGAAGACCAGTTTCGCTGGAGTAAACCCAGTACTAGCATGTACAGTGGTCCTGATAGCGAAAGCTACCATTGGTAAGGTGGTATCCCAATTGTTCCCCGCTGTACACCTGCGTAGAGATTCTATTACCGTCCTATTGAGTCTTTCTACGGCGCCATTACTCTGAGGTCTCCAGGCTGTGGTATTTACTGCACCAACCCCCATGGCCTTGCAAACTCCCTTAAATACGCAACTCATGAATGCTGAACCTCGGTCAGAGAGTATTGTTTTTGGTACTCCAAAGGTAGTGATTATCCTCTCCAATAAGGCCCTAACCACTGTATTGGCACACTGGTCCTTAGTAGGAATCAGAATTGGGAACTTAGTAAATAGATCCACAATAGTCAAAATACTCGAATAACCTCTTGGGGTTGTCTCCAATGGTCCTATGAAGTCGAGAGCTAGGTGTTCAAAGGGGTTTTCGGGTCTAAAGTGGGGAGCACTAGCGGCTTTGGCTACGCCTTGATTTGATAGCTGACAACTCTCGCATCTGCGTATATATTTCCGGACTTGAGTCCTCATACCAGGCCAGTAATAGTCACCCTTCAGCCTTCTCATAACCCTTTTAACTCCGAAATGACCTCCAGTAGGGATATCATGATGATAACTGATCACTGCTTCCCTAAAACCTGTAGGAACCACCTTCACCCAGGTACCCTTCTCATTCTTTGTAACAAAGTATTTGTCTTGTAACCTGTATTCCCGGTTATTATACCTTTCCGTGCTATTCGGTTTTAATTTCGTTAACTTATTTATTACTGGGGCCCATCCTTTCTCTTGAAGTAAGCCTTCCCATATCTGATTACTATTTAATAAGGGGAGCCGGCGGTCTCTTACCACCGCAGCCACCACCCTCCTATCTTGTGATAGGTTTGGATCATCCTCGCACGGGAAGCTACTAAGAAAGTCGGCTACCGTGTTTTCCTTCCCCGGGACATAAATGAATGTAACGTTGAAGTCTTGGATGATCTCTGCCCACCGAGACAGTCGAGCGTTCTTATAATCAGACCCCTTATTATAAGTAATCGGTTTATGGTCGGTATTTACTTCTACCCTACTGCCCACCAGGAGGTGTTTAAAGTGTTGTAGGGACAACACCACTGCATAAGCCTCCTTTTCTATTGTAGAATAGCAGATCTCAGGACCTGTCAGTCTCTTGCTATAATAAGCAATTGGTCTAACTGTCCCATTGACCTCCTGTTGGAGGCAAGCGCCTACCGCTATTCCACTGGCGTCAGTGTTCAGGATGAAAGGTATCCCTATGGTCGGGTGAATTAGTAGTGGCTCGCTGGTCAATACTCCCTTCACTGTCTCAAAGGCTGACTGTTCTGCTATACCCCAAGCAAATCTATGCCCCTTCCTTAATAAGTTGCTCAGTGGAGCCAGGACCTCACCTGCGTTGGGAATAAAGCGTCGGTAGTAGTTAACAGTACCCAATAGACTTCTGACTGCCTTGATGTTATGAGATCGTTTCAAATCCCTGAGAGCGGCGACATTATCCCACATGGGTTTGATCCCATTTTGGTCAATTACATGACCCAGATACTCTACCGAGTCCCTGAAGAGATAGCTCTTCCCATATTTGGCCTTCAAACCGAACTTACTCAGGCGTTCGAGTACAGCGGCGAGGTCCGCTACATGCTGCTCGTGAGAGTCGTTGTAGACAATGACGTCATCGATGTACAGACGAACGCATTTGAACAACAAGTCACCCAGGACCAAGTTCATGGCCCACTGGAAGACCTGTGCTGAGTTTTTAGCTCCTTGTGGCAAACGCGTGAAGCGGTATCTCCCCCAGGGCAGAGAGAAGGTAAAATAATCTCTGTCACTCTTCGGGATGTGAATCTGGAAGAATCCAGAAGTCAAATCTAATGTGATGAAGACCTTTGCACCCGCGAATGCGCGCAGATTGTCTTCAACACGGGGTATCGGGAACGGGAAGAATTCAGTTGCCTCATTGATCAGACGTAGATCCATGGTGATGCGAACACTACCATCAGTTTTGGCAACCGGGAATAGAGGGGAATTCCACAGAGAGGTACTCCCTTCTATTATCCCTACTTCCTCCAGTTTATCTACTAACGCTTTCACCTTTGAGACTAATCTGTTCGGGTTCGGGTATTGCCTCCTATATACTGGTTTGCTGGTCAGCATCCTCAGCTTCGGGGCTGTGATGGTGGAGCCATTCCCCATATCTCTTATATCATTGCAGAAACAATGGCTGAAAGCCCTGAGAATATCTTCGCCTGTGTGGATTTTGTTTAAGGGTATCCTGGGTCGTTGAGGAGACATTTCTATGGTTTGCAATGAGGAAAGCCACTATGTACAACAAATATTGCAGAAATTGGAATGGAAAATTGTAAGGAAGTTCCAACACCAGGTTCCAAAGAAATCAATTTGGACAATCATATTGAAGATGACAATTGTGATCAGCACACTTACCAAGAAGCCCTTGGAATGCTAATGTTTCTAGCTGTTAACACCAGACCCGACATCGCTTACATCACTAGCAAACTTTCACAGTACTCCAGACAACCAAAACAGATGCACTGGACAGCAATTAAAAGAGTGATGAGATACCTACGAGGAACAATTTACCTAGGAGTGAAATTTGAAAGAGGGAAGACTGGAATCCTGAAGTCCTACACCGATGTCAGCTGGTCGACCACTCATGATGGAAAATCCTACGGCGGATATGTATTGAAGCTCAGCGAAGCAACTATAGACTGGAAAAGTAGTAAACAATCACTCGTCGCCCTCTCCACATTGGAAGCGGAAATGATAGCTGCTTGTGAAAGCTGCTGTCAAATCAAGTGGATAATAAACCTGCTACGAGAGCTGGAAGAATGGAATTTCATGGAAAAACCAACTGCGATCTATACAGACAGTCAGTCATTGATCAACTGGATCTCCAGCCCTAAAAAAAGCAGTCGCTGTAGACATATCAACAGAAAGTACCACTTCTTGAGAGACTGTTATGAATCCAGAGACATCTGCCTTCTGTATAAGCCATCCCAGGACCTGGAGGCGGATATCTTCACAAAGGACCTATCCCGAGACCAGATGAAGAAACACCTGGAGAACCTCAGCATCGTGGGAATAGAAACAAAGTAAGGAGGGAATTGTTACGCAAACTTTGACTTTAATCATCATCGATGCTACGTCACTACTATTACAAAACTTCCAACTTCTACCTTCAACCTTCCTGTTATGTTTATCGCTAGCTTGTTTTAACAATTGTAATGGAACAAGTCGTTCCTTAAATAAATATATATTTGTTTATATCTAAAGGGATGTCCTCGTAACTACAACATACGTGAGTACAAAAACAACTAGAAATCCTAAAATAGAAACATCGTATTTTGCTAAGCCTATATCAGAAGTAAGATTTAAAAATAAAATAGGCCATTTAAACTTAATAGTAACAGATATTAAAAATAATAAATTTCTCATAGGAAAAGACTGGAAAGTATTTTTTGATATGGTACAAATTAATGTCCAACAAAATAATAATTTTGATACAAATTTAATTTTTAATAAATATTATAAACTTTTCGAAGATATAGTCTTGCCAATAAAAGATATTTCCGTACACATTAATGTAAAAATAATTTTGCGCCAAAATTTTATAAATTTAGACCTGCTCCCTTCGCTATTAGGAATTTAATTGAAGAAGAACTATTATTTTTATTGAATAATGATATTATTGAAAATGTAGTGGATAGCCCAATAGTTTCTGTGGAATCTCGATGTTCTTGGCATTATGGATCCTATTGAGGTTAAACAGAGAGATCAGAGAGACGCATTGGCGCGTCGACATTTTATAAAAACAGTCCAACATTCTGTTTCTGGAAGATATGTTGTTTCCCTTCCGTGGACTGTAGAGAAAGCTAAAATCGCGGACAACAGGGAGATTGCTATGAAGAGATTAGAACAGACGACTAAGAAATTAATCTCTTTGAATCTTTATGAAGACTATGATGATATTTTCCGAGGCTGGTTGGATGATGGGATAATTGAGAAAGTCTCAGCTGAACAACACGACGCTGAGGCCTTCTACCTGCCTCATCGTCCTGTGGTGAAACTCTCCAGTGGGACTACGCCTATCAGGCCTGTCTTTGATGCTTCTAGCAAGGTCTATAGATCCCCGTCTTTAAATGACTGTCTTGAAAAGGGACTTAACCTCATAGAGATGATTCCCAACCTTATGCTAAGGTTTAGAAATGGCTAGTTTGGTGTCGTGGCAGACATTAAGAAAGCGTTTCTGCAGATTGAGGTGAATGAAAGGGACAGAGATTACCTGCGTTTTCTGTGGTATTCCCAAAATGGAGAAAAGACAGAAGTATTCAGACATAGACGTGTCGTTTTCGGTGTTAACTGAGTCCTTTCATTTTGGGGGCAGTAATCGAATACCACCTGTCTAATGTTCGACCTGAACATATACCGTTAGCTCAGAGGTTGCAGAAATCCTTTTATGTGGACAATTTAGTCACAAGCATGAACTCTTTTGAAGAGTTACAAGATCTCAAATTGACCGCAACGTCCATCATGGATAATGCTCGGATGGAGCTAAGCCGTTGGGAGCATAGCCTGGACGTGGCCTCCGATACTTACCCCTTTGAAAGAGCAGAGATATCTAAAGTGCTTGGTATATGTTTGGATAAAAGGGAAGATTGTCATGTGAAATTTCCGTAGCCATACCCCCCAAGATAACCAAAAGGAGTATCCTGTCCTGCTTAGCTCAGATATATGACCCTATTGGATTTCTGAACCCAATATTAATAAAGCCTAAAATTCTATTGCAAAAAGCTTGGACTCTAAAGTTGGCATGGGACGATGAATTGGACCGTCACTACAAGGATGAACTAAGCCTATGGTTCGACGACCTTCAGCTGCACAAAGGCGTGGCAATTCCTAGGAATTTCAATCCATTGATGGTACCGCAGAAGGACTGGCAGATACACACGTTTGTTGATGCTAGTAGTGAAGCTTATGCTACTGTGGTCTTCCTTCGGACACGGGTTGCTGACAAAATTGAAGTGCATATGATGGCGGCTAAGTCTCGAGTCGCTCCTCTCAAGAGACCTACGATACCAAGACTTGAACTTTTAGCCTGTGTTGTAGGAGCACGATTGAACAAGATGATCTTTGAAGCTCTAGAGTTAAAATATATCAAAAATGTATTTTGGTCTGATGCCACAACAGCCCTCCCTTGGATAAAGCGCGATGATCAGTGGGGTACCTTTGTCGGGAATCGCGTGAAGGAGATATGCAGACTTAGTGATCCTGGAAATTGGAGGTATGTTCCTAGCGAGTGCAATCCAGCTGATTTACCCTCCAGAGGATGCAGCCTCTCCCGACTGATACAGTCTAGATGGTGGGAGCCCCTTCCTGGTTAAAACTCTCCGAAGAATATTGGCCTTCCAGGTATAAAGACCTGAATGAAGAAGAAATCTGTGCGGAAATAAAGAAAATTGCTGTTGTGACAACAGTTAAGAGTACCGAACATTGGTACATGAAATATTTCTCCTCGTTCATTAAAAAATGTGCGGATGATGGCGTGTATTAGAAGATTCATCAACAACCTCCGATCTTCAACGAAAGTAAAGGGCAAACTTTCTGTGAAGGAGATCGATGAAGCGGAGCTGGCGCTTTTGAAATTAGTTCAGGCCGAGTGTTTCCCTAGCCACTCTATACCTGGTCTGAAGGTATGTGAAGTAGAAGGAATCCTGCGTGTGAAAACAAAATTAATTTACAGCAGCGACGAATTTGGCTTCCGTTTGCCAGTACTATTACATGGGACTCATCCGTTGATTGAACAAATGATATGTGAATCACACGTTGAGAATTGCCACGCTGGTGTACAATTTTTGATGAACAAACTTCGGGAAAAATATTGGATAGTAAAAGCGAGACAGACTATTAAGAGAATAGTGAGAAGATGTGTCACATGTCGCCGCTTCTCCGCTAAACCCGTTGTGGTGGAAGACGCTCCACTACCTGCCACTCGAGTACATAACGCCAAGGTATTCGAGGTGGTAGGGATTGATCTGGCGGGCCCGCTCTATCTGAAAGATCAGACCAAGACCTGGGTTGTTCTCTTCACCTGTGCTGTGTACCGCTGTGTACATTTGGAACTGGTAATATCTCTCAGCACAGAAGATTTCCTAATGGCCCTGGAGAGATTCATCAAGAGACGAGGACGTCCATCCACCATCTTCAGCGACAACGGAACAAATTTTGTAGGAGCCAATAACTTCTTTAAACAGATTGACTGGGAACGCGTTTCTAACGACGGGAAAGTGAAGCGTATTGAATGGAAATTCATCCCGCCCACTGCTGCCTGGTGGGGTGGATGGTGGGAGAGATTGATTCGTTCCCTCAAAGACATACTAAAAAGAATGCTCGGAACATCAACATTAACATACCAACAATTGATGACCCTGCTGTGTCATGCAGAGGCAGTGATGAATGGAAGGCCCATGACTTATGTCAGCGACGATCCGAATGATCTTGTGACAATATCACCTTCCATGTTTCTACAAGAACAGACAGATGTCGAGTTTCCCGAGTGCCAGAATATGGGATCTAATCCAACGACACAGAAACTGCGCTATTTGAGCAAGCTGAGGGAGGAGTTGAAATCACGATTTAGGAAGGAATATTTGTCCCTCCTGATCCAGAGAAACAGACGCATTTACAATCCAAAACTCCAGGCTGGGGATGTTGTCCTTGTTGGTATGGACAATAAAAAGCGTAACTTCTGGCCATTAGCAGTGACCGAGGAGATATTATTTGGAAGAGATGGAGTGATAGATTAGTGAAGGTGAAAACCGCAGTAGGAACCTTCCTAAGACCTATTCAGAAAATATATCCCTTGGAAATATCATCAACAGCAGCTTCTTCGCGTTTGCTGAACGATAAAGAGAAAACTGCAAAAATACAGACTAGATCGGTAAGAACCGTTTGTATACCCAACCGATTGGACGATTATTATTGTTTTTTTGTGTGCCTAGAGAAAAACAGGTGGGAGTGTGTGGAATGGTGGAGATCCATTATTCCTGACGCAGTCCAGACGGCTTGGGTGACTGTAAACAAACAAACCCCGGCGGCGCCAGCCGCCAACAAAGGATCAGAACACGGCCTGGTCTGCTACCGACCAGTTGGGTGTTTTCCTCTGTCCTCTTAAGTTGTATTAATTAAAGTTAGTTAGAAGGAGATTTTTACCCTCTCCTTTCTGCTATTTTAGTGATCTTATTTAAATCCTTGCAACAGCCCACAAAGAATCATCACTGCGAATTCTTCTACCGAATTTCGCATCAGTGTTTTGTGAAACTATTACCCGACAATTTCTACACAAGAACCTTAAATCCATTTATCGAAGATGTTAAATATCCGATACCGAACATCGATAATGTTTTACATTCTTTTTTCGCTAAAAGTATATTTAGTAAAATTGGTCTTTCAAGCGCATATCAACAGATACCTCTAGACGAGGAATCTCAAAAATTGACAATTATTTCTACCCATAAAGGCCTTTTAAAATATAAAAGGCTGCCCTTCGGTATCAAGTCCGGAGCGACTATTTTCCAATGAACTATGGACAATATTTTTTCCGGTCTTAAAAATGTAATAATATATTTAGACGATATTCTTATAGCATCGTCTGATGTAAATGAGCATAATTCAGATATTGAGACAGTCATGAATAAATTATCTAATTTTAATTTTTCAATTAAAAAAAAAAGAAAAATCTCTGTTTTTTGTTGATTAAATCAATTATTTGGGACATAAAATAAATAAAAATGGAATCTATCCCCTTGAGGATAAATTGGACAGTATAAAAAAATGTCCTAAACCGAGTAACATTTCAGAATTGGAATCCTTCTTGGGCATGTTGTCATTTTACAGTAAATTCGTTAAAAATTTATCCATACATGCAAATCCTTTATTCTCTTTATTGAAAAGAAGTTATAATTGAAATTGGAAAAAAGAACATGATCAGGCTTTCGAAAAATGTAAAAATTTGATTAATACAAAAACTTGTTTGACGCATTATTCGCAAGATTTACCTCTTTATGTTACTTGTGATGCATCAAACTATGGTATATAGGAGGATATATTTCCCATATTGTAAAGGCATTGAGAAACCAATTTTCTTTCGAGAACACTAAATGACACAGAAAAGAAATATTCCCAGATAGAAAAAGAAGGTTTATCAATATTCTTTACCTTAAACAGGCTAAAACAATTTCTTTACGGAAGAAAATTTATTATTAATACAGATCACAAACCATTACAAGCCATTTTTGGCGATAAAAATTATTTACCAGCCTTAGTGGCAAATAGATTACATAGATGGTCACTCTCAATATCAAATTTTAATTTTGAAATTAAATATATTAAGGGAACTCTGAAATACCTCTTGCAGATTTTCTTTCAAGATTTCCAAATCCTGAAAAAGGGGAGAAGGAAGAGGAAATGGGAAAAATATTATTAATAGAAAATTCAATATTAGATTACGTCTTGGTATCTGACAAAACCCAAGAAGATCCAACCCTTAGAAAACTATATAAATTAGTCAAGTATGATAAGTATGATATTGACTCAGATGTAGATATAAAACCTTATATTAGAATTAAAAACGAGATAACAGTAGTAAGAAATTGCCTATTTTTCGGAAATAGAATGATAATCCCCGATTCCTTAAGAGAATATGTTTTGAATATCATTCATGAAAATCATATTGGAATAAATCAAATGAAGACTCTGGCCAGAAGTTCTGTCTATTGGCCAGGAATGGATGAGCAAATTGAAAAATTGTCTAAAAGCTGTAGCATTTGTATGGAAAACACATCAAAGCTGCCAAACCAGGAATTTACTGAGTGGACTCCACCAAACAGAGTTTGGAAGAGGATTCATCTTGACTGTTTCTATTTTGCGGGAAAAACCTTTTTGATATTAGTGGATGCGCATTCTAATTGGATAGAATGTCAAATGGTTCCAAATACATCGGCGGGATTCTGCATAGACTTTTTGAGAGAATGTTTAGCGAGATATGGTATCCCGGAGGTGGCGGTAATGGATAATGGGCCCCCGTTTAGAAGTTATGAAATAAAGACATTTTTCGAAAGAAACGGCATACATGCGATGTTTAGCCCCGCCTACCATCCAGAGAGCAACGGACTAGCGGAAGTGTCTGTAAGAGAGATAAAAAAAGCTATGAGAATAATTATTTCGGAGGAAAGAGAATTACCCCTTGAGTTTGCTTTGATAAAGGCATTATATGCATATAGATTGAGTCCTTTGACTAGAACGGAAAAATCCCCTGCTGGAATATTTTTAAATCGCGAGATTAGAACGAAGATTTCCATGTTGAGCAAGAAATCAGTAAGAGTAGGGAGATTGAAAAATAAAAAACAGAGCAATAGCTACAAAAGAAATGATAGAGTAAGATACAGATGGATGGAAAGAGGAAAACCGAAATGGATGTTTGGGGTTGTAAAGAGAATAGTAGGAAGCAACAGCTATATGATAGAAACTGATGGAATTGAAAAGAAAGTACACACTAACTATATGAGGAGAAGTATGGAGAGAAAGGATTTTTCGTCATCAGAAGAAGGAATGAGCTACCCAAGGCCTCAGACGTCAAGTCCCCTGACTCCTGCTACAATAGTAGCAGAATCTACACCTGGACCACCGGCTGAATCTACACCTTCCCGGAGATATCCACTACGAGAGAGGAGACCACCGGATAGATATGTACCTTAATAAGTGTTGCTATCTTAAAAAAGGGGGAGTTGATGTAAATGGACTTATAAAAATAATTAAATATTAATAATTAAATAATTCTATATACAGTTACGAGCGTCATTCTTAATCAGTCATCTCTGTCACCGTTTGCTTTTTTTTTTTTTGGAATGGCGCCCTCCTATTGGTTGGCTACGGTTACGCCACTTTGCCCCCCCCCCCCCCCCCCCCCACTCGCTATTTATGTAACTATTGTGTTGGAGCGGGTCGCTCTCTAAATAAATGCATATATTAGATAATAACCAAATGGAATCCTCTCTTTCTTTTTCCCAGTAAGAGATGCCTACGGAAGCCAACAGTACATAGACAGATAAAGCACATAGGATATAGTTATTAACTAACATATGCAATTAATTAAGGCACCAATTTATAATTGTAACAAATAGTATTTGAATCAAAACATTCAATCGGGTAAAACACGGTCGTTGCCCGGGTCATTCGGCTAGTACTATATAAATATAATATATATATATATATATAATAAAAATAAATAGTTGTATAGTTTTATAGTTAAGTATTCTATTAAAATTATCTTCATTATTTTGATTATTTAAATTCAAATTATAAAATTTGTAAATTGTTATTATTTAGTATAGATAGAGAGAGAAAAAAAATCCTTTACTTCTAAAACATCATCTAGTTAATTATATATTTAAAATTAATAACAATAAAATTTAACAACGTAACGTCTTTTGTATCGGCTTTTACACGTCATTTAGACATACTCTAATCCTATATATAGAATAATAGAAGTGAGAATATATATGATAGTTAGAAAAAAGAGAGAAAGACAGAACCATGCACTATTAATCAAACTAATAATAAGAAAACAAGAAGTTTTGTAAATAAGGTAGATAAGATTGTTAGTATATATATATATATATTTTTATAATTTTATATTTTATTCTTTTTTTTTAAGATTTTTTATTTTTTTTTAATTTTAAAATATGAATATAAATAGTTGTATTTAGTAAAATATCTATATTATGAATTAACTTTTATTATAAGTTTGGTTATTATGTTTTGAAACCCTAATGGTAGACCAGACATATACAAAAAACTTAAATTGGAGTAATTATTGAAAAAAGAGGTCTGCTGAACCGGGAATTCTCAAATAGAAATTCAGCTTTCAACATTTCATCCCTTCTCTATTATGTCTAGACCTCCTTTCAACCGGATTTTATGTGTTAATATAAAGTTACTTCAGTGAAACATTTATATGAACAGATATAATGTGTACCTACCTTGTCCGCGAACGCCTTCAACTGTAAACATCTATTTCTGGATGACACATGTTGTGGGGGGGGGGGGGACAAATTTAGACCTTATATTTTGAAGTTGTAGAAAAACAAGACATTCAAAGAAGAAAGAGAAGTTAGTTAAGGGAAGAAATCCAAATTTTATAATCTTTACAGCCAGATAAATTAAAATAATTGATTCAATACTTATTCATCTTTCAATATTCCTTTAAAAAGGCAAATTATTAGAGTTTTATAAAGCTATTAATTGTGAAAATTCACTTTTATTTAATTTCCATTTTCCTCCCCAGAAATTGGAGATTAAACAAAATGAATTCTATACAATATTACTTTAAAAATCTTGTGAAAAAATCTTCAAATCAGTTATTTAATTTAAGTTTAACTAATTGTTAAAGATTATAAATTTGTAGTAGTGATTATTGAAAGAAATTATAGAAAGTTGATTTAATAAATGGATACTTCCATTTATTATTTTTTAAGTATTTTATAATTGATATACTGTTGAAATATTTTACTTGTCTGATACTAAATTTGTTTTTAATAAATTCCATGTTTAAATTTTTAACATCTTCTATGAAATTTTCTAATATATTATTTATTCTATAAAATCTTAGAAACTGACCAAAATATATACCTTTACAACAATTTAATGAAATATTAGAATTCATATTACAGTATTTTATAATATTAAAATTATAATTACTTTTTTATTATAAATTTTAATAGCATTATTTGTAAGGTCTATATTTAGGTCTAAAAAGTTAACTTTTTTGTTTCTATAAATTTTTTCATTGTTCTTAAGTTTCAAGTATTTAGGATAAATTTTAGGTATTAAATTTTTGAACTGTGGATTATTAAATATTATGATGTCATCTACATAACGGAACATTTGCCAGTTAACATTATTTTGTAGAAAGTATTCTCTTTCGTACCAGAATAATATTAAGTTTGCTAATAACGTTGCTAATAAAGTTTGCTAATAATAAAAATGTTTCCAGTAGAGTTTTTGCTGTTTTAAGATCTAATTTAATTGTTTTATATCTGTTATGAATAATTTTAATGTGGAAAGTTTTGTCATTAATGATTTCGTTAAATAAATTGGTTATTTTATTATTTAGATCTCTTAAATTTATTTTAGAATATAGGTCCTCAAAGTCAAATGTGTGTACTGTTTCCATGTTTGTCCAATTGTTCATTAAATAGTTAATGATTTTTTTATTTGAGTCGATAAATTTATAATTATATTTATTAGTTAATTTATTTATAATAAATTGTAGTGTTGAAGCTAATTGTATATCAATGTTTTTTATAACTGAATTTATACCAGATGTGATTGTTCTGAAAGAAATAGGTTTTTTGTGTAGTTTAGGAATTATATAGAACTTTGGTATGTTTGGATTTTTGTAGTGATTATGAATTTTTAGTGAATTTTCAACGTTTTTGATGTCTTTTTTGATTTTTGTGGCTGTAGTTCTAGCAAAAGTGTATTTATGATTATTATCAATTTCCTTTTTTAGTATATCGTGGTATAGATTTTTACAAATTATAGATAAGTTATTGGAACATTTATCTATAGGAGTGATAATAAAGTCCTTCTGTAAATTAATTATATTTTCTTTAAAAGAAGGAATATCTGAATTAGGTTTTGTGTATTTAAGTGTATTATTATAATAATTTATAATTTCCTTTTTAATATTATGTTTCCATTCCAGAAAAGTAAATTCTGGAATACTGTATTTTATACTAGTTTTATTTATGAAAATATCTATATCTTTTAATATAGATTTAATTGTATTATTATAATTGTGTTTAATTTGAGGTATATATTTATACCCTTTATTTAAAATATCCTGATATTCTGGATTTAAAAAAGAAAAATTGCTAGTTAATATATGACCTGAAAACTTATATTTATCAATATAGTTGTTGCAATTACATTTAATTTTTTTAAAATTTGCCAAATTATTAATAAATTGGTTATAATTGCAAACTAAATTACCTATATTTTTGTTGTATCTCCAGATTGTTTTGAAATTTAAATTTTTTATAGGGAAAAGATTATTAATGTTTTGGTTATTAAAAATATCATTAAACTTAATATGATTAAATAAATTGTTATTAAATTTAATGATAATATTAATGTTATTAGTAGATTGTTTAATTTTTCTGTATTTAAAGATGTCGTGTGTGATATCTATTAATCTGTTAGTCAGATTATGAATTTTAATATATTCTATAAGTTTGATAAATTTATTATTATTTAGTTTAAATAATGTTTTAATAAATTTATCGACGAAGTTGTTAGTGTACATTTGTTTTGGGTCCAGTAATTCTTCAAATTCAATGTAACCTAATTTATTGGTAGTTTTACCTCTAGTTTTATTAGGTTTAGTTTTAAATTCATTTTTTTTTGTATTTGCAGCTGATTTCATAAGTTGAAATTTCTTCTGTTTGTGGTTTGTATGTGTAGTTTAATTCGTCATTAAGTCCATAAGGGAATAATGTGTTGTCTTTATAAATGTAGTTATTTTCTAATAATAGTCGTTGTTTTTTGTTTTGACATATGTCTAGTATTTCTATCTTAAAGTTGTTAAAATATGTAATTGATTGTGTTCTTTCATATATATATTACCAATTGATTTTTTAGCGTGGTTTCTATGTAGGTTTATTCGTATATTTAATGGATTACACGTTTGTCCTATATATGATAGTTGACAAATTTGGCATGTCACATGCATAGATATCACACACGACATCTTTAAATACAGAAAAATTAAACAATCTACTAATAACATTAATATTATCATTAAATTTAATAACAATTTATTTAATCATATTAAGTTTAATGATATTTTTAATAACCAAAACATTAATAATCTTTTCCCTATAAAAAATTTAAATTTCAAAACAATCTGGAGATACAACAAAAATATAGGTAATTTAGTTTGCAATTATAACCAATTTATTAATAATTTGGCAAATTTTAAAAAAATTAAATGTAATTGCAACAACTATATTGATAAATATAAGTTTTCAGGTCATATATTAACTAGCAATTTTTCTTTTTTAAATCCAGAATATCAGGATATTTTAAATAAAGGGTATAAATATATACCTCAAATTAAACACAATTATAATAATACAATTAAATCTATATTAAAAGATATAGATATTTTCATAAATAAAACTAGTATAAAATACAGTATTCCATAATTTACTTTTCTGGAATGGAAACATAATATTAAAAAGGAAATTATAAATTATTATAATAATACACTTAAATACACAAAACCTAATTCAGATATTCCTTCTTTTAAAGAAAATATAATTAATTTACAGAAGGACTTTATTATCACTCCTATAGATAAATGTTCCAATAACTTATCTATAATTTGTAAAAATCTATACCACGATATACTAAAAAAGGAAATTGATAATAATCATAAATACACTTTTGCTAGAACTACAGCCACAAAAATCAAAAAAGACATCAAAAACGTTGAAAATTCACTAAAAATTTATAATCACTACAAAAATCTGTTACGCAAACTTTGACTTTAATCATCATCGATGCCACGTCACTACTATGACGTCACTACTTCCAACAACTACCTTCAACCTTGCTGTTATTGTTTACCGCTAACTTGTCTTAACAATATATGTAATGGAACAAGTCGTTCCTTAAATAAATATATATTTGTTTTTATCTAAAGGGATGTCCTCGTAACTACAACATACGTGAGTACAAAAACAACCAGAAATCCTCAAAAAGAATAACCGTATTTTGCTAAGCCTATATCAATTTGGTAGCAGTGCGTTGTTTGGGCGCGCGAATTGGACTAACCGCCAATTGATCCATTTAAATCATAAAGAAAATAAATAATTGGACTAACCGCCAATTTAGAAAATAAATATTGAATAAAAATGGATACACATAACTTAGCAAAAATCGAACAGTTAACAGAAAATAACTATACAACGTGGTCCATGAAAATGGAAGCAATTCTAGATTCAAAAGATCTCTTCGAGGACGTAATTGTTAATGACGAGCCAGACTTTACAAAAAATAAACTAGAATATGATATTTGGAAGAAAAAGAATCGGGAAGCATACAGCCTAATAATATTGTCACTTTCGGATGACTTAACAATCATCTTTCGAGGCGATAAAAGAGCCAAAAGAATTTGGTACGACATAAAGAAAAGGTTTGAAGGATCTCTAGAAAATAAAAGGATAGACCTAATGTTGGATCTAGCCAGACTAAAATTGAACCCAAATGAAAATGTCAACATGTATATTGTACGAGCACAGAAACTGGCACAAGAGATCACCCAGCTAGGAAAGACTGTAACAGAAAGAGAACTTGTACGATACATTGTTGAAGGACTCACACCTAACTTTGACACGATCGCAGCAGCACTGTCAATAAACAGAGAAATCTCCTTACCAGACTTGAGACAAACTCTACTGGATTTCGAGAAGAAAAGACAGGACAGAAGCAAAAATCCTGAAAATGCTTTCAGATCATCAGGCAACCAATTCAAAGAAAAGTCATGCTTCATTTGCAAAAGAAAAGGGCATTTCAAGAAAGACTGTTGGTTCAACCCCGACAACAAAGGAAATCAAAAGAATACAACAAACAAAAATAACATGGCCAGTACAAGGAACTACCATAAAGGACCAAAACAAAACAAAGACACAGCCAGGTCAGCAATCCAAGAACGAACGGAGGAACCATCCCAACGAAGAGACTCCACTTCAGAATACGCACTACATGCAAGCACAAGGGAGGAACGCCCGACAACTCAGGACGTGTGGATAATTGATTCTGCGTGCACAAGCCACATGACTTCCCATGGTGAATGGATCGAGTACAAGACGGAGGAAAGAAGAAGCATACAAGTGGCGGAAGAAGGGAGACACATCGAATCTGCCTCATCAGGATTAATCCAAGCTACTGTACAAGGTAAGGACAAACTTAACAACGCTGTAACCCTGCATAATGTCCTCCATGTACCACACCTGAAAGGAAATCTAATGTCCATTCCAAGCGTGGTAAGAAGAGGGAACTCTGTTCTTTTGAATTCTGAAGGAGCATACATATACTCTTCTGATGACAAGCTAATAGGAACAGGAAACTTTGATGGTAACATGTACACATTGAACCTATCACGTTTACCTGAAGCAACTCATGTTCCAAATGAACATTGCTTGATTTCAAAGGACAATTCTAGGACTGCATGGCACAGAAGGTTAGGACATCCTAGTGACAACAAACTAGACCTGATTTTGAAGAACAATCTTCTAAAAGGCTTGGACTCTATAAATGGTACCCTTGATCAATGTGATGCTTGCTCCTTGGGAAAAATGACCAAGGTACCCTATGTTCACACAGATGGCAATCAGGAAAGCTACCCCTTTGAAGCCATTTATGTCGATCTCTGTGGTCCAATGAGAATAAACTCCTTGGGCGGAAGTAAATATTTCTTGACCATCGTAGATGGATTTTCTAGGAGAATATTTGTAGAATTTCTCAAAGATAAACTCTCAGCAGCAGAAGTTTTGAAGAAGTTTATTGTAAAGAGAGAAAACGAGCTAAACTCAAAACTAAAACGACTTAGAACAGATAACGGAACAGAATTTATCAATAAAAACCTTGAAACCTTCATAGAATCCAAAGGAATTAAACATGAACTAACTACACCGTACACCCCAAGAAGCAATGGGAGAGTTGAAAGAGCTAACAGAACACTATTAGACAAAGGCCGAACACTTCTGGCAGACTCCCAATTACCCCTACACTTCTGGGCAGAAGCTGTGAATACAGCTGCATATCTGTACAATCTAACTCCCACAACTAATGACCCAGACAATACCCCTATGGAAAAATGGAAAGGTAAAAAGCCATCCGTCTCTCACATCATGAGATTTGGTTGTGAAGTCTTCTATAAACTCGAGAATCATCAAAGACACAAACTAGAAGCTAAATCTAAGAGAGGAATATTTGTAGGCTATTCAAGATGCAGAAGAGCTTATCGAGTATTTGATATCACAGCGAGAGTCATTCTTGAAACCGCAGACATTCACTTCAGAGAGAACAATAATGTCATCTCGGAAGAAAAACAAAATGATAATAATACGGACACTGACACATATTTCTTCATTCAGGAGGATGAACAACTGGACAATCATGTTCTATCAGATGTTGATATTGAAGAGCCAGCACCAGATACCATGATCAACAGACAGACAGAGTCAAGTGAATCAGACAGACCACAAAGAACTCGAACAATACCTAAAAGATTCGATGACTACGTTCTGGCTACTACGAATGAAACCATTCCGAAAGACTATGAAGAAGCCATCGCTTGCGAAGACAAGAAACATTGGGAGAACGCAATGCTTGAGGAAATACAGAACATGTACTCGCATCAAGTATGGGAACTGGTACCTAGACCTGTAAACGCTAAAGTTGTCAAAAGTAAATGGGTGTTCAAAATATCTAAAGACCAAGAAAACAAAACTTACAAAGCTAGACTTGTTGCAATGGGATACAACCAAATCCCAGGAAGAGATTACAACGAAAGTTTCAGCCCTGTAATTAAAAATGCCACCCTCAGGACTATTTTGTCAATGGCAGCAACAAAAGATTCAGTCATTAAACTATTTGATGTAAAAGCAGCCTATCTAAATGGAAACATTGAAAATACAATATTAATGGAACAACCTGCTGGATTTGTCCAAGACAGAAACAAAGTTTGCAAACTCAACAAAAGTATTTACGGTCTACCTCAATCCGGAAGATCGTGGTATAAGAAATTCAGTCAAGTACTTCATGACTGTGGACTGGAAAAACTTAAATCTGATCCTTGCCTATTTAAATGGAAGAATGAAGACAAATACTTCTATGTAGGGATATATGTTGATGACTTTATCACTGTCTCAGATTCTGAAGATACCTCAAACAGATTCATCAATAAATTGAGACATCACCTGGAAATAAAGGATGTAACATGTAAAGGTATGTTTTTGGGTATCAAGATCATACAAGACAAGGAGGGAATTTCGCTACAGCAAAGCCACTATGTACAACAAATATTGCAGAAATATGGAATGGAAAATTGTAAGGAAGTTCCAACACCAGGTTCCAAAGAAATCAATTTGGATAATCATATTGAAGATGACAATTGTGATCAGCACACTTACCAAGAAGCCCTTGGAATGCTAATGTTTCTAGCTGTTAACACCAGACCCGACATCGCTTACATCACTAGCAAACTTTCACAGTACTCCAGACAACCAAAACAGATGCACTGGACAGCAATCAAAAGAGTGATGAGATACCTACGAGGAACAATTGACCTAGGAGTGAAATTTGAAAGAGGGAAGACTGGAATCCTGAAGTCCTACACCGATGCCAGCTGGTCGACCACTCATGATGGAAAATCCTACGGCGGATATGTATTGAAGCTCGGCGAAGCAACTATAGACTGGAAAAGTAGTAAACAACCACTCGTCGCCCTCTCCACAATGGAAGCGGAAATGATAGCTGCTTGTGAAAGCTGCTGTCAAATCAAGTGGATAATAAACCTGTTACGAGAGCTGGAAGAATGGAATTTCATGGAAAAACCAACTGCGATCTATACAGACAGTCAGTCATTGATCAACTGGATCTCCAGCCCTAAACAAAGCAGTCGCTGTAGACATATCAACAGAAAGTACCACTTCTTGAGAGACTGTTATGAATCCAGAGACATCTGCCTTCTGTACAAGCCATCCCAGGACCTGGAGGCGGATATCTTCACAAAGGACCTATCCCGAGACCAGATGAAGAAACACCTGGAGAGCCTCTGCATCGTGGGAATAAAGCCAAAGTAAGGAGGGAATTGTTACGCAAACTTTGACTTTAATCATCATCGATGCCACGTCACTACTATGACGTCACTACTTCCAACAACTACCTTCAGCCTTGCTGTTATTGTTTACCGCTAACTTGTCTTAACAATATATGTAATGGAACAAGTCGTTCCTTAAATAAATATATATTTGTTTTTATCTAAAGGGATGTCCTCGTAACTACAACATACGTGAGTACAAAAACATCCAGAAATCCTCAAAAAGAATAACCGTATTTTGCTAAGCCTATATCAAAATCCAAACATACCAAAGTTCTATATAATTCCTAAACTACACAAAAAACCTATTTCTTTCAGAACAATCACATCTGGTATAAATTCAGTTATAAAAAACATTGATATACAATTAGCTTCAACACTACAATTTATTATAAATAAATTAACTAATAAATATAATTATAAATTTATCGACTCAAATAAAAAAATCATTAACTATTTAATGAACAATTGGACAAACATGGAAACAGTACACACATTTGACTTTGAGGACCTATATTCTAAAATAAATTTAAGAGATCTAAATAATAAAATAACCAATTTATTTAACGAAATCATTAATGACAAAACTTTCCACATTAAAATTATTCATAACAGATATAAAACAATTAAATTAGATCTTAAAACAGCAAAAACTCTACTGGAAACATTTTTATTATTAGCAAACTTTATTAGCAACGTTATTAGCAAACTTAATATTATTCTGGTACGAAAGAGAATACTTTCTACAAAATAATGTTAACTGGCAAATGTTCCGTTATGTAGATGACATCATAATATTTAATAATCCACAGTTCAAAAATTTAATACCTAAAATTTATCCTAAATACTTGAAACTTAAGAACAATGAAAAAATTTATAGAAACAAAAAAGTTAACTTTTTAGACCTAAATATAGACCTTACAAATAATGCTATTAAAATTTATAATAAAAAAAGTAATTATAATTTCAATATTATAAAATACTGTAATATGAATTATAATATTTCATTAAATTGTTGTAAAGGTATATATTTTGGTCAGTTTCTAAGATTTTATAGAATAAATAATATATTAGAAAATTTCATAGAAGATGTTAAAAATTTAAACATGGAATTTATTAAAAACAAATTTAGTATCAGACAAGTAAAATATTTCAACAGTATATCAATTATAAAATACTTTAAAAAAAATAAATGGAAGTATCCATTTATTAAATCAACTTTCTATAATTTCTTTCAATAATCACTACTACAAATTTATAATCTTTAACAATTAGTTAAACTTAAATTAAATAACTGATTTGAAGATTTTTTCACAAGATTTTTAAAGTAATATTGTATAGAATTCATTTTGTTTAATCTCCAATTTCTGGGGAGGAAAATGGAAATTAAATAAAAGTGAATTTTCACAATTAATAGCTTTATAAAACTCTAATAATTTGCCTTTTTAAAGGAATATTGAAAGATGAATAAGTATTGAATCAATTATTTTAATTTATCTGGCTGTAAAGATTATAAAATTTGGATTTCTTCCCTTAACTAACTTCTCTTTCTTCTTTGAATGTCTTGTTTTTCTACAACTTCAAAATATAAGGTCTAAATTTGTCCCCCCCCCCCCCCCCCCCCACAACATGTGTCATCCAGAAATAGATGTTTACAGTTGAAGGCGTTCGCGGACAAGGTAGGTACACATTATATCTGTTCATATAAATGTTTCACTGAAGTAACTTTATATTAACACATAAAATCCGGTTGAAAGGAGGTCTAGACATAATAGAGAAGGGATGAAATGTTGAAAGCTGAATTTCTATTTGAGAATTCCCGGTTCAGCAGACCTCTTTTTTCAATAATTACTCCAATTTAAGTTTTTTGTATATGTCTGGTCTACCATTAGGGTTTCAAAACATAATAACCAAACTTATAATAAAAGTTAATTCATAATATAGATATTTTACTAAATACAACTATTTAAATTCATATTTTAAAATAAAAAAAATTAAAAAATCTTAAAAAAAAAAAAGAATAAAATATAAAATTATAAAAATATATATATATATACTAACAATCTTATCTACCTTATTTACAAAACTTCTTGTTTTCTTATTATTAGTTTGATTAATAGTGCATGGTTCTGTCTTTCTCTCTTTTTTCTAACTATCATATATATTCTCACTTCTATTATTCTATATATAGGATTAGAATATGTCTAAATGACGTACAAAAGACGTTACGTTGTTAAATTTTATTGTTATTAATTATAAATATATAATTAACTAGATGATGTTTTAGAAGTAAAGGATTTTTTTTTTCTCTCTCTATCTATACTAAATAATAACAATTTACAAATTTTATAATTTGAATTTAAATAATCAAAATAATGAAGATAATTTTAATAGAATACTTAACTATAAAACTATACAACTATTTATTTTTATAATTAATTTAGATTTAGCTTGCTAATCTAACCAAATCTACTTGATATGATTTATCATTCTGATCAGTTTGCTCCTTAAATTTTAAATGTAGTATCACTGTTATATTTTTATTATATAGTTTTTACACTATATATATAATAAATATATAAATATATAAATAATAATTAAATAATTAAATATTAATTAATTTTTTTTGGGGGATTTTGATGAAGTTAAAGTAAATACATTCTGTCGAGAGATACGTAAATTTTAATTGTTTAATTTTTGAATTAAATTTGTTTTGTTAAATTGTTTTTATGTAAATATTTTAAAAGAATATAAATAAACTTCTTTTATTTTATAAGTTCTGATATCTTTTATTTTGTTTAATATAAATGTGTTTATACTATTTCAAATAAATTATTTAATAAGCAAAATAACACTTACAATCACCAGAGGTTTGCAGCTTAGATGGGGAAAGGTGAAACATGGTTAAGTGGGGTTCTGGGTGATTTTGTCATACTGTGGTCACGAGGAGTCCTAACAATATTAAAAATAAAAAGGCACATATGCTCCTGGTCAGAATAGGCCTTCTTTTAGTTTTAATATATATACTTCATGTTGGATGAGAAGCCCACTGTGACCTTGTCGGTTCCATCACTCTTTTTTATTATTACAACATATATATAATACAATATAATGCGGCTTGTGATTGTAAAACGACACTTGAAAATTATCCCGCATGTGTTTCCCCAGAACGAAAAACGGGGGAAACACATGCGGGATAATTTTCAAGTGTCGTTTTACAATCACAAGCCGCATTATATTGTATTATATATATGTTGTAATAATAAAAAAGAGTGATGGAACCGACAAGGTCACAGTGGGCTTCTCATCCAACATGAAGTCAGGGCTTGAGGTGGAGGCGCACTAGCCTGAAGACAAAAGAAGACCACACGTATAGGAACATGGTTACCTTGGTTTAGGGGTGGTTCTCGGGAAAAGTGAGACTGGGACCGCTCTGGACTACATGACTAGCTTGTCTGGACTTCCCTGTCTGGGCTCAGGCCCAGCTTATATCCTAATTGTGACGTCCGCGTCCAATCAGGGGGGGATTGCCAAGGCTATAAATCTCTTTTGCTTATACTATCCTTCCCAGCTCACCGTCCCCTTTCTCTCCAAGGAATCCATTTTATTGACGCCGTTTTGTAGTTATACATGAGTTTGAATTTATAAACAACATATACAACAACAACAACAACAACAAAAAGCCTTTATTCAGGGTCACTGACCCTATACAGGATTCACCAGAGGTATGCATAAGAACAAAGCAGTGAGACAAAGGAAACAACGATATATACAGAAGAAAAAGAAAAAAAAACAAGAAAGAGAAAGAGGGAAGCAAGAAAAACAACACAAAAAGAGTAGCAGTAAGAAAGTGAGGAGTGAGTGTCACTTGGCCTTCTTCTGAGATACGGACTTGTGGAAACCATAAAACGCCGTAGCAATATACTTATTCTGGGTCATATTGTCAATTATTGATGGAAGTGAAGCACAGAGTTGCCCAGTTTTAAGCATAAGGGTTCTTCTTTCTTCTTTCAGAGCATAGCAATCAAAAATATAGTGAGTGATTTCATTTTTTAGTTTTGAATTACAGAAGGTACAAATCGGGTCCTCACCGCAGAGCATCTTGGTGTGGTTTTCTCTAAAAAAACTTGAAAGTATTCTAACTTGTGCGAGTAGTCTTACAACCGGGAAAGGAAAATCTCCTAAAAGGTATCCCTCCGTCATGAAAGATATGTGAATGTCTTTGTAGTGAGAGTATAGCTTAGATTTATCCATTCTTGTAAGGTCGTTTTGTATAGATTGGTCTGCCGCTGTTTTTAAGAGCCCTGTAATCGCGCTCCTCAGGTAAACAACATATACAATATGGCATATATATATATATATATATATTAAAAACAAAATTGGCATTTCCTGACCTCTCACATTAGCATTTAAAATGGCAGAGCGCCATCTAGTGGAACAAAAATAAACTAAACGCTGATTTACCTTGTTTCAAAGATATTTGGCCAAACAAATTCTTGATAAATCAAGAAAGTCAATCACGAACGCGTTTCGGGCTGTTGACCCTCGTCAGCCTGATGCAGACTGTACCTCAACAACCAAAGGTTTGGTCCCAGTGGCTTCCTGAGATAACAAGAAATGGGTATTTAAGGCAAATCTGTGTAAAGATGTAAACATGTGTTAGGCTAATGCTCAGGTAGAGTTAATTAAGTCAGTTATACACTGAGATGAAATTTAAGATAGGATTTAGGGTTTGTAGAGGAGTGGATAAACATTTGATTTTCGATATCCACGACCTGGGTATGGGTTCGACTCTCGCACTAGGAACTTTTTCTGAATAAAAAAAAGTTTGCCCCAATATCCTGTTCTTCTTCAGTAAGTGTAATATAACCAATTAGGACTCTGGGATACTTGTAAGTGCAAAAGTCAAGCTGCTTCTACATGTATAGACATGTGGTTCATTCACAGTAAAACCAGTCCTAACTACATTGCATGTCTTCTGTATCCCATGCTAATTTGGGATAACAAAAATGATAAGATGTCACACGCTTCATTGCTCCCTTATTCAGGGTAGAGACAAATCTATGTTTTGTAGAGAAATTCAATTTTACATTAATGCAGATTTATTAATTTAAACATTTATTATTCAAATACAATGAGAGAAGTTAAAACAAACTAAATAAAAATGCGAGAAAAGTTTGGCCTTTACCCTTTTAAAAACAAACAACTACTTTGTCAAAACATAACATATTTCACAGATTTGTTTACTAATCTCAACGAGCTAGCAGTTTCATATGGCTATCAAGTAACAAGACAATTATTTACAAAAATTATCTATTCATTGGTCGATTAGAGAGTTTTCTAACTTATACTACCAGTTCTATCTTACAACAGTAACGCTGAGATTATAATTAAAAATGGAACGAAAATGTCTTTCTCTCTTTAGAAGCCAGTTCTTTATTGTCTTTTTTTTTTGTTGTTGTAGTGTCCAATGAAGAGCCTCATATGTCTCCATGCATCTCTATCACAGCAGCAGCAATGTCCACTATCTTGGGTGTGTAAAGCTGCTGCTCTGGGTCCATGTCAATTTTCTGCAAGGCTGCGGCCATTGCTGGGAATGAGAATATCTGGGTAGGTGTTAGTTCCACACCAGGACAGTTGTTACATGTCTTATAGGTTCTTGTGCCATCTGGATGTATTGTCATTCCTTTGTAGTGTTTTGTTCTGAGTCTTGTTATAGTTTTTGTAATTATTATCTCAGAGTTCATTTCGCATATTTGATCTTTTCTTATTTTTGTTTAATTATCTTGTATCAATGCAACAACGGCAAATATTTACATTTGTTCTTTCCTTTGGCTCAAATTTCTGGCTTCCTTTGCCAATTCATCTGCCATCTCATTATCCTATCCCAACATGGACAGGAATCCATTGTAGAATGCAGTTCTTCTCCAATGGTTCCAGTTGGGTGAGTAATGAATGTATTTTCTGCGTGATTTTTTTTGTTTCATCGTCAATAAAGTGCATCTTGTTGACATGTTTATTCTAGGATTCTTAGATGAGTATATTTCTACTGCGGATATGCGAAGAGTATCCTTATGATTGGAATTGATATATTAACATAAACAATAACTCCGCCCTTGCCGGGATGAAAAAGGAGGAGGGGGAGCAATAACAAGCTCACTAAAAAACCTGGGCTCAGCTGGCCCGGTTGATTGTACCCTGTTAGGGCTCCTAATCCAGGGATACAGGATGAGCAGCGTTTGTACTTCATGTTAGGAGCGGCTGCACATGGCGTCTTTTCCTCATGTCAGAGGCGGCCATTTATTTTGGATCTAAGTTGCCTGCCACTGAGTAGTGCTCCCAGTCTTAATGACAAAGGCAAACGCATTCTACTTCACCCAGTGTGGAGATAAGAAAAAAAGAAGAAGACATAAACAATGAGTCTTAATTAAATGAAGTTTACAGTATAAACCTGATTTTCCATTTATCTCTAATTTTTATTTGTTGGAGATATGCAAATAGGTATTATTGGAGACTATATAAAGAGACTATCAAGAGTTTAATTTGAACATTATATTTACTTTATGAATAAATTTTGAGGTTAATTTTCTATTTTTATATAAGATACACACACAAAAAAAAAAAACCTAGAGATCACCTCTATCATTAAAAATTCATTATAATTATGCGGGTTTTTTTTATAGCTATGGCCTTCATTTATTCAGGGGCAGTTATTTCGTCTGAAATCAATAACTATTCTAATGTTACTATGTATTTCACGAATAAATATATTTGAACATATACTAATCTATATTAATAAAATGGAAATTTCATAAGTGTTGTTCACTAAAAACTTTCGTTACAATGCATCAATTTCGACCAAATTTTCAACATTTATGTAAAACGAGATGGAGCAGGTTTTGCTTAACATCAAAATATTTTTCCTAACTTTAACATGCGTAACTTCGCTGTTATCGATTAAATACAAAAAAATCAACAGAGTTAATTTTATTTATATAAAAATACAGAAAAAAAAATCAGCAATTCATTCAACTCAATCTAAAAAAATATTCAAAACAAGCAATTTTAAGATAACACCATATGTAAAACAGTCGGCCAAGAAAACAACAACGATATTACATCTTTCTCACATATTCACACACAATCTTGATTAATAATTAAAACTAATCTTTAACATTGTTTTTATTATACTTCATAATATATAATATTCGTTAGGCAAACTTTCACTTGGATAAAACCTGGGCGAAGCCGGGTACACATCCGCTAGTAAATATATATATCACAAGACCACTTAAAATTAAATAATTATGAAAACGTGAAAAATAGAAAAAAGGTGAGTTTGTACTTGGATCAGGTGGATAAATTAAGAAAAAAATACATCTCCTGATCATACAACAGAAAGTTGCTGATGGTGAATGGACGGGTTTTTTAAACTATTTTTATTGCCTGGCTGTCTCTTTCTTAGACTGCAGAAAGCCAACCTTTGAACCTAGTTGTCACAATACCTATTACATTTTTTTTTGTACACATTAGTGTCAAGGTTGTTTGATGTTTATATTTTTATAATTAAGAATGAGATTTGTATAAATTGTTTATTAAATTTTATACTGATCTTTTTACATCACCACGTTGTTTACATTCTACATCTTATTATTGTTGTTTATAATGATGATATATATTTATACACAGATTAATAGGATATATATATTCAGTCTCAAACAAAGGTTGTGCATTGAATAGGCTAGTATTTTTTATCTAATAAAATTTATTAATGAAACTGTTGCGATAAAGAAAAGGGGAATAAATACATAAATACATATCTTCAATTAAAAAAATAATAATACACATAAATAAAACCATTGAAGGACTATTGCTGATGGCCAAAAAATAAATTTTAAGGAATAGAGAAAGGGACTTACTGAAGCTACTGAAGGTACTGTGAGCTACTATCTCTCTTCCTGCTGAGTTCTAACTGCCACTTTTTTAAAATTTGACGTCATCTACTGGTTGCCATGCTGCGCCCCCTATGAACGAACTCTGAGAGCCGTTTAATTTAAAAAATAAATGCTTAATAATATCAAGGTTTTATATTAAATATATATATATTTATTATGTTCCCTTTATTTTTAAAAGAAATTATAAATGTTTAATAAAAAAAAAAACTGAAAGAGCAAAAGACAATTTCATGCCTGATGGGTTCTGGGCCTTCATCTCAGTTGAAGGTTGAGGCTGTTGGTGGTAGTGGGGGTTCACAGGCTCATCTATTGTCTGGTCATCTCCAGGCTGCCTCCATTACTGAGGGGCTCTTGGCATCTCACTGAGGGACTCTTGTCATCGGGATGTAGCAGGTCACATGGGATGTGTAGACCATAGGAAAGGCAAGGAGGTCTATAGGCCTTTTTTTTAACAATTTTTTTTCCAACCACACTTTCCAGCTCCCACACCAGGCTTGGTGTAGTCCCTCACACACCATTCTTGGTCAGTGGTGAGCTCCTGTAGCATGCCATCTCCTTGAAGATGTCCATGGGGTTCTGGACCTGGGGTAGGGTTGGCTTGTAGTCCAGACTGCATGCTACAGCAGTCAGTTGGCTTTCAGAATTGGTCCTCAGGGACTCATGCCTCCCCTACCACAACACTCTCACATACAGGTGAGCTCTTCTTTTTAAATTATTATTAACATTTTTCCCCCTACAGCAGACATCCTTTCATTCCATTTAAATTTATTTAGGCCACCAGCTAGCCATATACAACCAATTACGTTATATTTGTCTTCCGCATCCTCAACAATGGCTTGCGCCATCTATTGGAATAAATATCAACTAATCGTTGATACGATTGTTGCACGATCACGAAATGCCCTTTTTCTTAATTTATCTACCTGATCCAAGTACAAATTCACTTTTGTACTGTTTTTCAAATTGATTGGCGTTCTCAAGCCCCTCTGGCCTATATACCTGTTTAATGGTTTTTCAGGATGCCCCAAAGACCAGCCTTTTTGGTCGTTGAGGTACAGCTTGCACCACGCTGACAAGGGCGAACAGCTCAGAAACGCGTAGTAGTTAGCTTTTCTGATTAATCAAGAAACGGTATTTGGCCAATTATGGAATATTATATTATGATGCACTAGCGCGCCATCTGTTATCAAATTTCGAAACTATTTTAGACGCGTAATATTCTCTTAAAAATAAAGCAATTTCTACTGTCCTTACTGCAATGGAAAAATTAAAGGAGGGCCTGGCTCATCAGTGGTGAACCCTCCCAGCGGTTTCGCCAGTTTAATCTACCATACCGCTGCTATATTGCATTTTTGGAACTTCCTTTTATAGTGATACTGATGCTTGACTCTTCGAATGGGTATTTTAAATGAACTAAAAGCTTATGTCCATAGTTCATCTAAAATACCCATTCGAAGAGTCAAGCATCATAATCACTTTAAAAGGAAGTTTCAAAAGTGCAATATAACAGCGGTATGGTAGATTAAACTTGCGAACCCGCTGGGAGGGTTCACCACTGATGAGCCAGGCCCTCCCTTTAATTTTTCCATTGCAGTAAGGGCAGTATAAATTGTTTTATTTTAAAAATAATATTACGCGTCTAAAATAGTTTCCTAATTTGATATGGAATAATTAAAAATAAACGATTAATTGATATTTATTCCAATAGATGGCGCAAGCCATCAGCAACTTCCAGTTGCTCGATCAGGAAATGCCTTTTTTCTTAAATTATGAAAACGTTTATATTCTCTTTCTTTACAAAACTGCGTATATTATATATATTTTGGGAACTGACTTTAACTTTTGAAAACATTCCTTCTATTTTAAAATATTCCTTTTTATTTTTAAAAAATTTCTTTTAATATTCGAAACATAAATTTGCAGAAAACCGTGTATATTAATTTCAAAATAACTCATAGATTGTCCTTAGACATTTAGTCAGTGTTTATTTGCGCTTAATATTTAGATTTGGTTACACTGAATATACATACTAAATACTGGGTTATTATTGTTGTCAAAATTTATCGTTGTGTATCTTTCACCCCCTTTAAGTTTACTAGTTGTTTATTACTCGACAATGTTTTTATTCATTAATAAAATTACTTTTTATTCACAAGAAGATAAAATTATAAATACATTTTAAAACAAAATGACAACGAGGAGATTGAAAATTCATGTTGCACCTAAAATATTAACAAAATCAAAGGGTCAATTAAACGGCACCGATACAATTTTATCAAAACGATTGATTGATAAGCCTAAATCCTCATTGGTTACAAATAATTCAGAAAGTTTAAATACTGAAATTCCGAGGTTGGTATAAAATATTCCCTCCATTTAATTTAATTTTTCTAAACAAAACATGCGATCCAAAAATACAATTTTAAAAGTTATTTCCCCCCATTATATTACTATTTCTATATTGTACTTATAGATAGCCCTGTTCTTTTATATTGACACTCTTTAATTTCGTTTTTAAAAGTTAATTATTTTAAATTAACAACTTGCATATGCCTAACATGCAATATACATAATACTTAATATACATAATATACTCAATATACATAATACTTAATATGCAATAAAACTCTTTAAATTGTCTGTCTTAACATGCAAAAATCTATAATACAGGCAAGTTTGATCTTATTCTAATTTATCTTCTGGTTAATTATAAATTTTTTTTTTTTTTTTTTAAATAAATTAATACATTTGAGTGTTAAACATACAAAACTGAAGCACTTAAGATTTAGAAACACAAGGTAATAAGACCAAATCTAAAAAAATAAAGTGTGTGATATTTCGGTAACAGTGTTGTTACCATCTTCAGACAAAAGTGATAAATGTTTTTACCTATATACATTCAGTACTTATGTCTGATGATGGTAACAATGCTGTTGCTGAAACATCACACACTATTTATTTATTTAGATTTGGTCTTATTACCTTGTGTTTATAATCTATAATCCAAATTGTACCTTATAATTAGATTTGGTCTTATTACCTTGTGTTTATAATCTATAATCCAAATTGTACCTTATCATTAGATTTGGTCTTATTACCTTGTGTTTATAATCTATAATCCAAATTGTACCTTATAATTAGATTTGGTCTTATTACCTTGTGTTTATAATCTATAATCCAAATTGTACCTTATCATTAGATGTGGTCTTATTACCTTGTGTTTATAATCTATAATCCAAATTGTACCTTATCATTAGATGTGGTCTTATTACCTTGTGTTTATAATCTATAATCCAAATTGTACCTTATAATTAGATTTGGTCTTATTACCTTGTGTTTATAATCTATAATCCAAATTGTACCTTATAATTAGATTTGGTCTTATTACCTTGTTTTTATCTATATACAGTAAAACCCCTCTATAGTGAACCCCAATGGGACAGAGCTTTTGGTTCACTATAGCCACGGTTCACTATAGCCACGGTTTGGCTATTTTTTTTACTTTTCAAAATTTTTAGACCGTATAATTAAAGGACAGCCATACTCACAAGAAGAGGCTTCCTCTTAATAGTGGTCACTTTGTTTTAATTCCCTTAATTGACTAATTTCCTTACATTAATACTGAATAATAATAGAAATCATTAGATGATAGGTTCTTCTTATCATTATCATACATGTACCTCTATGTCTAATTTAAAAATCAAGACAAATCCTAGGCAAAGTTTTAATAAATATATATTCAAAGATATAAAATGATTTTAAAACATCATTATCACATTATATAATACATTGTTTACTTGAAAAAATGGCTCTAACACCTTGTTGCTTCAAAGCATTCTTCAAGTATTGCACCATTCAAATAAAGTTAGTGTTTTTCTTCCATTTCATTTTCCCACATATTCTTCTAGGTCTAGATTTCGTTTTTTTTTTTAACCTGTCATGCAAAACATTGCTGACTTTAAAATCACCATAGTTAATGGCATAAAAATAGTTTTTGTTTCATCACGGGATCATTTATTTGGATTTTTTTTAGCCCTAAAACGTACGATCGCGATCGCGGCAAAAGTTGAGGTTGATTCCTTTGTAAAAATTTTTAATAGCTTTATATTTTATCTTTTATAATAGAAAATTATATTTTCTTATTTTAATATGTTCTTAACATTTTGCCTGTGTTGTTTCACTTTGAAAAGTTCTGAAAATGGCCTTTTTTTTTTTTTTTTTTTTTAAGAAATAACGCTTTTGTTTTTAAAATGCCTTTGTTTTCTTCATTTTGGAAGCCATTTGTATTTTTATATTTCAAATTTAATGGATGCAAATATATTCTATTTAATAAAAAGTATAATGTGTTAAAATTTATACAACATACAGCAAAAATAAAGTGCAAAATTCAAAACAAACAATGCCGCTAAATTTATTGTTTTGAAATCGCGATCCGCGAGCTGAAACATGTTCAAAATTTGGTTGTTTTAATTTTTTTTTAAATTACAATTCCAAGTTTGTTATAAGCATAGTATTTTAAATAGATTTTATTATTTTGGGACCGAAAATAGGTTCGTTATTCTAAAAATCGCAAAGTTCGTTATAACGATGATATTTTCAATGGAATGGAATTGGGAATCGGCGTGGGTTCGTTATAAGGGAAGGTTCGTTATATCTAGGGTTCGTATTGGCGGGGTTTTACTGTATATATATAAATGAATGTATGTGTGTGTGTCCTTTATGCCTGACCAAACCACTCATTGGAACGCCATGACACTTTGGGAAGATATTTAGTATAGTACTGGGAAGGTTTTTGAAAAATAATTTCTTGAATATCTTGAATATCCTTAGAGTTATTTGCAGATTTGTAGATTTAACTCGAAAGCAGCGCCCCCATTGCGATGATGATAAGTTTTTTTATCTATAAGTTTTATTATCACTAAGTTTATTATCTTAAAGATTATCTAGGGTTCGTATTAGCGGGGTTTTACTGTATATATATAAATGAATGTATGTGTGTGTGTCCTTTATGCCTGACCAAACCACTCATTGGAACGCCATGACACTTTGGGAAGATATTTAGTATAGTACTGGGAAGGTTTTTGAAAAATAATTTCTTGAATATCTTGAATATCCTTAGAGTTATTTGCAGATTTGTAGATTTAACTCGAAAGCAGCGCCCCCATTGCGATGATGATAAGTTTTTTTATCTATAAGTTTTATTATCACTAAGTTTATTATCTTAAAGATTATTTATCAAAAGTAAGATTTTCTACTTATTAATTGCGCACAAGTCAAAGTTAGTTTTATCATTTATTTACAACATATATATTGGGAGAATAGATAAAATGATGATTTTGTAATGTAGAAAATTAGGAAAGACAAATTCAGGATGACACGGCAATTATTTGAGACAAGAATAATGATACAATTCCAAGGCAAAATACTATTCCTTTAACTTCCAATTACCGAGGGAACCAATTAATATTGATTTTATTCAACTTATCGAGTATTTTTCAAGGGACCAGGAAAAAATGTTCACTTTATCGAGAGATTCAAATTTACGAGTTTCAAATTATCAAAATATATCTATTATTTTTTTTTTATATAGAAGTTTATATAGAATTGTTTTAACAAATGTTCGTTAGACAAACCTTTACTCGGGTAAAACCTGGGCGAAGCCGGGTACATCCGCTAGTAATCTATAATCCAAATTGTACCTTATCATTAGATTTGGTCTTATTACCTTGTGTTTATAATCTACTAGCCGAATGACCCGGGCAACGCCCGTGTTTTACCCGATTGAATGTTTTGATTCAAATACTATTTGTTACACAATTATAAATTGGCGCCTTAAATAAATGCATATTTTAGTTAATAACTATAGCCTATGTGCTTTATCTGTCTATGTACTGTTGGCTTCCGTAGGCATCTCTTACTGGGAAAAAGAAAGAGAGGATTCCATTTGGTTATTAACTAACTAATATATGCATTTATTTAAGGAGCGACCCGCTTCAACACAATGTAATGTAGAAAATTAGAAAAGACAAAATTCAGGATGACACGGCAATTTATTTGAGATAAGTTTGTTATCTTAAAGATAATTTATCAAAAGTAAGATTTTTCTACCTAATAATTCTTACAAGTCAAAGTTAGTTTTATCATTTATCTACAACATATATATTGGGAGAATAGATAAAATGATGATTTTGTAATCAGGTGGCGGATAGGGGAACGACCTTCAGATATGAAGGCCAGCTGCGAAACAAGCAGAATAACTCTGACGAATAAGCAGTCGCGGACCAACAGCAGCATTGTTAGAAGAGGAGTAGACCTCTTTAAAAATCCTGACTTCAACTGACCCAGTTGATAGACCTCAGCAAGGGTCCCACTCCAGGGATACGGAGGAGCTGCGTCTGTACTCATGTTAGAGTCGGCAGCAAAGGCGTCTGCTTCCATGTTAGGAACGGCCTCAAACTACAGGCAAAGTCAGACTTTCACCAAAGTGTGCCTGGATCATGATGCCATGATCAACGAAAGCTGCACCCCTACACCCCATTCCATGAACTCATGGAATTCGTGTAATCTTTACACAAGGGGATAAGAAACAACAACAACATATATATTGGGAGAATAGATAAAATGATGATTTTGTAATGTAGAAAATTAGAAAAGACAAAATTCAGGATGACACGGCAATTTATTTGAGACAAGAATAATGATAATTAATATTGATTGTATTCAACTTATCGAGTATTTTTCAAGGGGCCGGGAAAAAATTTTCAATATCTCTTTTTTTTTATAAGTTTATTATCTTAAATATTATTTATCAAAAGTAAGATTTCTACCTATTAAATGCGCACAAGTCAAAGTTAGTTTTATCATTAATCTACAACATATATATTGGGAGAATTGATTATTTATCAAAAGTAAATGGTTTTGTTTACAAACAATATGTGTATTCAATATGGTGGTCAATAGTCAAATAATCTGTTTTTTTATTATTAAATAATAGCATTTTTTTAATTATATAAAAATTAATTTAGTAAACATAAAATATTGATTTTTTCAAAATTTTTCAAAAAAATTTAAATATATAAGAATTTTTTTTTTTGTTGTAATTTTTAGTAAACAAAAAATATTAGAAAAATATACAGTAAAACCCCGCTAAGACGAACCATGGATATAACGAACCCATCGAAAATCCCAATTCCATTCCATTAAAATTACCATCGTTATAACAAACTTTTCACTTTTCAAACTAGCGAACTATCGCTATAACGAACCCAATTTTGGTCCCAAAATATTAAATTCTATCTAAAATACCATGCTTATAACGAACTTCTAATTTTAATTCCAAAATTATAATTTTCAAAACTAATTAAAATTTTGTGTGAGCTCTAGCTCACAGATCGCAATTCAAAACAAAGAATTTAGCGACATTGGGTGTTTTTATTTACGTTCTATTTTTATACTGCGCCCTTTTATAAATTTTTCATGCCTTATTGAAAACTAAATTTCTTAACTCTACATTAGGAAAATTCCTTAAAACATGATTTAAATTATTAAAACCAGTTTTAAAAGATAATGGAAGTGCCAAAGAAAAAGTCGCTCGTACCAAGATATCACTTGAAAAGAAATTAACCATCATAAAAGCTATTGAGAGTGGTACATCGCAAGCGGAACTTCGGAAGAAAATGAAAATGGGCAAAAGTAGCATTTCTACGATATGGGGCAAAAAAGAAGACTATAAAAAAAAATGCTACAAAGAGGAATCAATCCCAACTATTGCCGCTATCGTCAGTGTCATTATCCACTTTTAGAAGCCTTGTATGCGTGGTTAGTACAAGCTAGGCTTCATTTTAAAAAATGAAGATTTCTTTGCTAGATATGAAACCAAATTTTTGAGGAATATGTTAAAGCAGAAAAAAATAACAGACTTCTTCAAGTAAGCCTTTGTATCCTATATTGTAATATAATATTTATTTATATAAAATATATTGTTATACCTTTTAAAATATTATTAATAAAGTTTTTATTTAATTTTTATATATAAGGTATACTTTTCTTGGATTTTTTTGACATATGGGGGGCAGGTTGCATTTATACTAATTAAATTATCAGAGGAACTGATCAAAAAGGCAATATTTTCGCATGATTTTGTTTTTATTTTAATATACAGCTTTAATATATAGAAATAGGTTAATTTAGGGGGAAAAAAGCAGCCAATATTAAGAGGTAGCCTTTTTTTTTTTTTTTTTTTGCGCATGCCCTTTAATTATATCCTAAAAAAAAATTTAAATACCCAAACCGTGGCTATAGTGAACCAAAAGTCCCGTCCCAATGGGGTTCACTATAGAGGGGTTTTACTGTATTTAGCTATATATATCTTTGGCAATATTATTTGCCCCCCAATGCATTAGGAAAGACAAAATTCAGGATGACACGGCACACAGGGACCGGGAAAAAATGTTCACTTTATCGAGAGATTCAAATTATCAAAATATATCTTTTTTTTTTTTAATAAGTTTTTAGAGAATTGTTTTAACAAATGTTCGCTAGACAAACCTTTACTCGGGTAAAACCCCGGGCGAAGCCGAGTACGTTTTATAAGTTTATAGAGAATTGTTTTAACAAATGTTCGTTAGACAAACATTCACTCGGGTAAAACCTCGGGCGATGCCGGGTACATCCGCTAGTAATCTATAATCCAAATTGTTCCTTATCATTAGATTTGGTCTTATTACCTTGTGTTTATAATCTATAATCCAAATTGTACCTTATCACTTCAAAATTATTTTACTATGAACTCTATACTTTGTATGTTAAAGCACAATTTGGATTATAGATTATAGCTGCTGTTGTTGTTGCTTATCCCTAGTACACATGGTACAGGCCATGATAATCATAGTGGGTAGAAGTAGGCGTCTGCTTTTACTGTAAGTACACCACATGTCTACACATGGTTCAGGCCATGATAATCATGGTGGGTAGTTAGTGACTGCTTTTACTGTAAGCACACCACATGTCTACGTTGACCGTGCGGCCACGCGCGCGCGTGCTCCGTAATTTTCGCCTCTGGCGAGCGATCAAAAGTGCCCAGTCATGCCGAATTCGGCATCGCCAAGGAGCCCAGGATCTGCTGGACAAAAGCCTGGAAGGCCCAGCATCCTATCTCCAACCGGTGACAAGAATTCGCTGAAAAACGAATTACATAGAGAATTCTCTAGAGAAAACTCTGCAAACAAAGATTATGCAAATCCGCCGACAGGCGATAGGAATGCAAATCTCGCCGCCGCGCGCAGTGATGTCACGACCGGCTCGGCAGCAGCCACGTCATCCAATGGCGGTGCCCGTGTCCTGGGAAACTGGGCGGACTACACCGAGGACCAAGGCCCTGGAGAGGACGACGACTTCACCGTCGTCAAGAATAAGAAAAGGCGCCGTGAATCGCCGGGTTCTCCTGCAGCGGCTGCACCTTCCTCTGGCACCAGAGGCGCAGGGGCCACTCGCCGGCCACGATCGTCCACGGGATGGGCACCGCGGGCGGAGGAGGTCAGGACCACTAGGGCGCATATCGCGGAGGCCAGGGCGCGGCAGGCGTCTTCAACCGAAGACCACTGTGTCTTCGTAGAGCGCAGCCCTGAACTGGAGCCCTACCATTACATGAGGGCCATAGATCGAATGTTTGGGAGCACCAGGGAGGTCTTCCAAGTGACCAAGATGAACGGCCACTTCCTGGTGGGACTGGCAAACAAAGGCATGGCCGAGCGCCTCGTCAACGAGGGCCTCGAGGTGGAGGGAACTCTCCACAGGGCCTTCCCGTTCCGCAAGAGGGCGGAGAGAATTACGGTGGGCAACCTCCCCTTCTTCGTGGGGGATGCAGCCGTCATCAGCCCTCTTTCACCTTTCGGGCGAGTAACATCCATCGCCCCCAAGCTGATGAAGGCTGGCCCATACATCTACAACGATGGCCGACGAGAGGCGTTCATCATCCTCCGCGAGGGAATGACCATCGAGAGGCTGCCCACCCGCCTCGACATCTCAATCAAGGGCGAGGCCTGGCCCGCATACCTGTCCTCCGGGATTAGGTGTTCCAGGTGCCGTGGCCAAGGACATCGTAGGGCCAACTGCCCCATGCTTGCAGGGCGAACCACCACTCCTGGACCGGCCACACCAACCTCTCCCACCAGCGTCCCACCAGCGACTGCGCCCAGGCTGCCTCAGCAGCCATCTGCCCAGCCTCCACCTCTGGCGTCCCCCAGTTCAACCATGGAGGTCTCCGACGTGCCTCCCGCTAGCCGAGCTGCGCCCCTTCCACCTGCTGCACTCCAGCCATCACCACCAGCGCCTTCGGCCTTACCTGTGAAGGACGCGCCTCCTGCCCCTCCACCAGTGACCCCTGCTCCGTCCCTGCGAACACCTGGGAGTCGCGAGCCTGCGGCCCCAACACCAGACGTGGAGATGTCCATCGTGGAGGAGACCTCTGCGTCCTCCACGTCATCGGCAAAGAACGCAACAAGAGTCGACCTCGATGCGTTCATCGAGAAGCACCCCAGCGTGTCCTTCGCTGGGACGGACGCCCTTGGTCTTGGGCGGGAGGAGGTCTTGGACCTCCTCTCCTCGAGGACCAAGGCGCAGAGGAAAGGACCCCTCCTGTCGCCTCCGCAGTGCGATGCCCTTGCCGGCCTGATCGGGCAAATCTTAGATCTGAGGCCCGGAACAGCCCGCAACCTTTACAAAGTCCTAGGACAAGTCAAAGCTGAGCTGAGGACAACACCAACTGCAGTTTCTACAACACCCCCACTGCCTGCGCCTCGGCCTGCCGAGCCAACACCGCCCACTCCCCATGGGAAAATGACAACACCGGCCATGGCGACATCTCCATCTCCACTGTTTCAAGTGGAGGAGGATCTGACGTCGAAGCGCTGGGATGAAGCAGCTGATATAATATATAAATTGAGCAATGAACGCTACTCGGGGTCCTTGACTGATTTGGGAATCACAGAGGGTGACATCACGGATGTGGTCATATACCCCGAGGACAGGGAGCCTCTGCTCAGGACCTGTTCCACCCAGAAGAAAAACCTTATCACCGAAATCATCAGTGCTGCAATTGAGCACGCACGGGACTCAGATCCCTTTGTACGTGAGGGCTTGTACGCGCTCAGGAGGATGTTACTCCCCTGACAGAGTCCAGTTTACCCTTGGCAGGGGCACCTCCTGATGTGAATATTTAAATTGTAAATATTTAACTGCCTAACTCTCCGGAGTGTAACAATTGACTAAGTTGTCAATAAATGTGTTTTCATTGTCACATGTCTACATATGGTACAGGCCATGATAATCCTGGTGGGTAGTTAGAGACTGCTTTTACTGTAAGTACACCACATGTCTACACATGGTTCAGGCCATGATAATCATGGTGGATAGTTTAGCGACTGCTTTTACTGTAAGTACACCACATGTCTACACACGGCCGTGCGGCCACGCGTCGCGCGAGCTCCGTGTTTTTCGCCTCTGGCGGGCGGTAAAATGCATTTAGGCATGTCGAGTTCGGCATCGCCAGGGAGCTCGGGATCTGCTGAACAAGAGCCTGGAAGGCCCAGCATCCCAGCTCCTACTGGTGGGAGGATTTTAAGCGAAAACGGAAATCAGAAAATAATCTTAAAAGAAAACTCAGAAAATCGAGTTTATGCAAATCCGCCGGCAGGCGTTAAAGATGTAAATCTGGCCGCCGCGCGTGACGTCACGCTCAACTTGCCGGCCGGTACGTCATCCAACGGCGCTGCCCGTGTCTTGAGAAACTGGGCGGACTGCATTGAGGATTTGAGCCCTGGAGCGGAAGACAACTTTAACGTCGTGAAAACCAAGAAGAGGCGCCGCGAATCATCAAATTCGCCTACAGCCGCTGCACCATCCTCCAACAGCGGAGGCGCCAGGAGCAGTCGCCGATTGCATTCATCGGCGCGATCGGTACCCCGGGCAAAGGAGATCCCGACAACCAGGACCCATATCACAGAGGCCCGGGCGAGGCAGGCGTCCTCCTCCGAGGAGCACTGCGTCTACCTGGAACACGGCCCCGAGCTACAGCCCTTCCACTACCTGAGGGCGCTGGACAGGCTGCTTGGAGGAACCGCCGGAATTATCCAGATCTCCAAGGTAAACGGCCACCAACTCCTGGGACTAGCCAACAGGGGCCTCGCCGAGCGCCTCATAAACAACGGCCTTGAGGTTGAGGGCACTCTCCTCAGGGCGTTTCCTTTCCGTAAAAGAGCGGAAAGGATAACGGTGAGCAACCTCCCCTTCTTCGTGGAAGACTCAGCCATCATCAAGGCCCTTGGGCCCTATGGGCGCATTACATCCATCGCGCCCAAAATGATGAAGGCCGGCCCATACACCTACACCGACGGCCGCCGTGAGGCGTTCATCGTCCTCCACGAAGGAGTGACCACCGAGAGGCTCCCCACCCGCCTCAACATCACCATCAAAGGCGAGGCCTGGCCCGCTTACCTGTCCTCCGGCATTAAGTGCTCCAGATGCCACGGGCAGGGGCACCGCAGGGCCAACTGTCCCCTGCTTGCAGGGCGAACCACCGCTCCTGGACCGGCCACACCAACCTCTCCAACCAGCGTCCCACCAGCGACTGCGCCTAGGCTGCCTCAACAACCATCTACCCAGCCTCCACCTCCGGCATCCTCCAGCCCAACCATGGAGGTCTCCGACGTGCCTCCCACAAGCCGAGCTGCGCTCCATCCACCTGCAGCACTCCGGCAATCACCACCAGCGCCTTCGGCATTACCTGCGGAGGATGCGCCTCCTGCCCCTCCACCAGTGACCCCTGCTCCGTCCCTGCGAACACCTGGGAGTCGCGAGCCTGCGGCCCCAACACCGGACGTGGAGATGTCCATCGTGGAGGAGACCTCTGCGTACTCCGCGTCATCGGCAAAGAACGCAACAAGAGTCGACCTTGATGCATTCATCGAGAAGCACCCCAGCGTGTCCTTCGCTGAGACGGACGCCCTTGGTCTTGGGCGGGAGGAGGTCCTGGACCTCCTCTCCTCGAGGACCAAGGCGCAGAGGAAGGGACCCCTCCTGTCGCCTCCGCAGTGCGACGCCCTCGCCGGCCTGATCAGGCAAATATTGGATCTGAGGCCCGGAGCAGCCAGCAATCTCTACAAAGTCCTCGGGCAAGTCAAAGCTGAGCTGAGGACAACACCAGCTGCAGTGCCTCCAACTCCCCCACTGCCTGCGCCTCGGCCCTCTGAGCCTATGCTGCCCACTACCCACAGGGAGGAACTGACACCTCCTTTGATGACACCTCCGCCGCCAGCCCCGACGGACATGGAGAAGGACGATCCAATAACGGAGGAGGAGCGCTGTGCACCCCCACCGCCTGCGCCTCGGCTCGCTGGGCCAATACCACCCGTCCCCCATGGGGACACGACGACACCGGCCATGACGACACCTCCGCCTCCACTGTCTATGGACAGGCGCTGGAAGATGGCAGGAGACTTAATTCACGAATTGAGTCGTGAAATCGACTTGGAGCACACGTTCCAATCGCAAGTCGACGTGGATGACATCGTGAGAGCAGTCCTGTACCCCGGGGATAGGTAGCCCTTCATCAAGCGCCTACCCACTCGGGATAGGTACATCCTCGGTGGATTCATCAGCACCGCCATCTGGCGCTTTCAGGACTCCGATCCCTCTATGCTTGAGAGTATGTCCGAACTCAGTAAGTTATTGCCTGCTTGAGTCCAGACGACCCTCGGTGAGGACACCGCCTTTGAACTGTAAATAACTCTTCCTACTTAACTCTTAGGAGTTTATCGATTGTCTAAGATGACAATAAATATTATTTAATTGTCAAAATTGTCACATGTCTACATATGGTACAGGCCATGATAATCATGGTAGGTAGAAATAGGCGACTGCTTTTACTGTAAGTATACCACATGTCTACACATGTGAAAAACAGTTCAACTTTGCACTTATAAATGTGCCAAAGCCCCATTTGGTTACTTGCTCTCGCTGGTGGGGTTGGACTTTTGCAAAATTCGGGGGCAATTGGAGAATTTTTTTTTTTTAATAAAAAAAAAGTGCCAAATGCGGGAATCGATCCCGGGTCGTAGCAGTCGAAAACCAATGATTTAGTCCACCCTTCCACCAATCCCCATAGATTATAGCTACAAGGTAATAAGACCAAATTCAAACAAGTTATTAGTGTGTGATGTTTCGGTAACAGCATTGTTACCATCATCAGACTAAAGAATAGGGGGTCGGGGAAGGGTGGTCTAAACCGTTATTTTTTCAACCGCTAAGACCCGGGTTTGATTCCCGCATTGGGCACTTGTTTCTGATTAAAAAAAAAAATGCTCCAATGGCCACCAATTCTTGCAAAAGTCCAACCCCACCAGCGAGTGCAAGTAACCAACCGTGCTCTGGCAAATTTGTAAGTGCAAAGTCGAACTGCTTTTCACATGTGTAGACATGTGGTGTACTTACAGTAAAAGCATTCGCTAACTACCCGCCATGATTATCATGGCCTGTACAACATGTACTAGGGATAAGCAAAAAAAAAAAGACTAAAGAATAAAATGGTTTTTATGGGCATTGGGCATTTTAATTCTGATGATGGTAACAATGCTGTTACCGAAATGTCACACACTATTAAATTATTTGGATTAGGTCTTATTACCTTGTGTTTGTAGCTATATGTGTATTTAGCCCTCATTGTTTATGTCAAGCAAGTTATAGGATTTTATCTTCCTTCTTCTTCTTTCTTATCTCCACTCAATCATATCAAGTTGTGACCCTTGACGGTGTCTGTTTGACAACCATCATGACTGGGTGAAGTAGAATGTCATTAAGACTGAGAGCACTACTCAGTGGCAGGCCACTGACTTAGCTCCAAAAGAAATGGCCGCCTCTGACACGAGGAACATGTACAGCCACTCCTAACATGGAGTACAAACACTGCTCATCCTGTATCCCTACAGACCTTAAAGGGTACTATCAGCATGACCAGCTGAGCCCAGGTTGTTTAGTGAGCTTGTTACTGCTCCCTCTCCTCCTTTGTCATCCGGGCTTGGGACCGGCAAAGGCGGAGTTAAAAATAAGATTTTATAATATTTACGAACGGAGAAATATGTCCAGGGTAGCCTAGTGGACATTGCATCTGCCCGGTATGCTGAACACTGTGGGTTCGATTCCCATCTCTGGACACTTTTATTTTTCCATTTATCATTACTCTTCACAATTCAACAACAAAAAGGCTTTTATTAGGGCCCATTGCCCTGTATGGATTCGCCATACAACAAAATAATACAGTAATTTTTCTCCCTTTCCCCATATGTACGTAAGTCTTTGTTTGAAAAGAGATTTATTTACACATCTGTTCTAAAACTTTCCTCACTACCTCTTTTGTGTATGAATCTACACTGGTGTCCAAAAAATAAGAAACTTTTGTTTTTTAATGATATGTTTCAAAATATACAACGCTAAAAGCTAAAAAGTAATTTAATTTGGTATTTTAAGTCATAGAATTTATTTATCGCAACCATTCGATTAGGTAAAATTGAAAATATGCAAATTTTTGCTTGTCTTTATAAGTGTGCTATTTGGCGTGTCGTTTACCCCATCTAAGAATTGTCCAATTATAATTTTATTTAATCCTTAGTTAATTATGAGTTTACGAAAAATTTTAGCAGATGATTTAAAATGGAGAGCTGTTGGAAGAATGGAGGCAGGGCAATCACAAGTTGAAGTAGCAAAATGGCTAAATGTGAATAAATCTGTAATCAGCAAAATATGGAAACAGTTCATTGAGACAGGAATCATCAAAAGAAAAGAAGGTTCTGGTAGAAAAAGAAAAACAGCTACCTCTGAAGACCGTTATCTGGTCGTAACTGCCAAGCGCCATAGGGAGATGACAGCTATTCAACTCTCTAATGAACTCTCAAGTGCTACTGGAACGAGAATTTCAAGACAAACTGTTTACCAAAGGCTTCACGAAGGTGCTCTTTATGCAAGACGACCAATGGTCTGTATCCCTTTAACCTCTGCTCACAGGAGAGCCCGCTTGAATTGGTGCTTGGAACATCACGCCTGGACTCATGATCAGTGGGCCAATGTTCTCTTCAGTGACGAGTCAAGATTTAGTTTAAACACAGATTCTCGACGAGTTTTCATCTGGAGGGAGCCTGGAACCCACTATCATCCCAGTAACATCAGGGAAATAGACAGTTTTAGAGGGGGCAGTCTCTTAGTCTGGGCTGGCATCAGTTCTAGCAGACGCACACCCCTCCACATTTTTTCTGGGGGCACTTTAACTGCCCAAAGGTACAGGGACAAGATCCTTGAGCTCTATCTAAGACCTTATAGAGATCAAATTGGTCACAATTTAATTTTTATGGACGATAATGCTCGTCCGCATAGGGCTAGGCTAGTCAATGAATATCTCCAAAGTGAGAATATTCGAAGGATGGATTGGCCAGCCAGATCTCCGGACCTGAATCCAATAGAGGATGTGTGGGATGCTCTAGGGAGGCGTATTGGAGCTCGTCACCCCTCTCCCAGAACCCTCTTTGAGCTAAGAACTGCTCTATTGGAGGAGTGGGGTTTACTACCCCTGGACCTCCTCCAAAGCCTGGTAAACAGTATGAGGGCTCGCTGTGAGACCTTGATAGCTGTTACAGGTGATCATACTCCCTATTGATATCTTATTTCTTTAAGATCTGGAACCTTAGCTTTGGATATGTTGGTAATAATTTGCATATTTCATAATTTCAAATATATATTTTTTATTTTCATATAGCTAGTCAAATTCTCCATAGTTTAAACTATTTGTATACTAAATTTTATATTTGTTAATAAATTAGCTTTTGAGAAATTTCAATATTGGTTAAGTTTCTTATTTTTTGGACACCAGTGTATTTACAATTGATCTGTAGAAATTATAGAGTTCTATTGCTATATTTTTCTTTTCTGAAATAGTTCTCAGCGTCTTCAGTGGGTTGCCAAATCTCCAGAAAGTGATTTTAGGAGTTTTTTTTCTCTTTCTTCGCCTACATATTTGCATTCTATGATATAGTGGTAGATTTCATCAGATATCATAAAATTCCACAAATCCATTTTCATTTGATAGGATTCCCTAGCGTACCAGGGCTTAGATATTGTGTTGCATTTATTTACTCTTCACACTTCATCCTTTTATACTTCATCCCTAAGGTTAGAAATAATCGTTATTTCTCCTTAAAATAAATTTCGATTTTTTGTTCAAAAGAAACACATGCAGGATAATTTTCAAATGTTGTTTAAAAGTTATAATACCGCAGATGCTGATTGGATAATAGATGTTGTGTATGGACCACTTGTTGTTGTTTCTTATCCCCTTGTGTAAAGATTACACGAATTCCATGAGTTCATGCTCCTCGAGCTGTTTTATGATGAGCAGCGGCCTCTCCCAAATCAGACAAAAGTACTGAATGGTAGTAAGTACATTCAGTACTTTTATCTGAAGATGGTAAAAACGCTGTTACCGAAACGTCACACACTATTTATTTATTTGGATTTGGTGTCTATTACCTTGTTTTGAAAAATGTAAAATCAATTTTACTGTAAAGAACAAAGCCTGAACTATAATTAAATTTAGCAACGCCAGTAAATGCGCATGCGTAATTTTCATTTTAGGCATATTTTTGTTGTAAGTATTTAGATCGCGTCGGTTTCTGCAATTTCATCATTTGAGCAAATGGAAAATATTAAATTTTGTGTAAAATTCAAAAAATTCTTTCACAGAGACATTAGCATTAATGAATGAAGCTTATGGAGACAAAAATTGTCATCAACGCAAGTTTATTTCTGGTATAAACGTTTTAAAGATGGCCGTAAGAGCATCGCAGATGATTCAAGGTCAGGTCGGCCATTGACGTCAAAAACGGATCGCAATATTGGACAGGTACTTGATTTAATTGTTGCTGATAGAAAAATTACCATTGATAATATATCAGAAATACTTGGAATTTCGTATGGTAGTTGCCAAAAAAATATCGGTGAACATTTAAAATGTGAAAAAACTTTGTGGTTATTTTGTCCCACAAAATTTAACAGATCAACAAAGTGAAACCATATTATCAATTTGCAAAGAATTAATTGAAACTGCAAATAATGATTCAGATTTTTTAAAAACATTACTAACTGGTGATGAAACATGGTGCTTTCTTTTTGATCCACAAACCAAAAAACAATCACTCGAATGGCACACACCAAGTTTTCCTAGGAAGAAGAAAGTTTGTCTTGACAAGTCCAAAGGAAAAGTAATGCTTGTAGTGTTTTTCGATTATCAAGGACTTGTCTATTATGAATTTATTAAAGAGGGGGTTACTATTAATAAACAGGCATACAAAGAAATACTTGTGCGCGTTCGTGATGCGATAAGAAGAAAAAGAAACCAACTCTTTAAATCAAAACAGTGGAAATTGCTACATGATAACGCCCCTGCTCATAGAGCCATTATTGTTCAAGACTATTTAGCCAAACACTCTGTATCTGTCTTGCCACATCCTCCTTACTCTCCTGATATCGCCCCATGTGATTTCTTCTTCTTTCCAAAACTTAAAATGACGTTAAAAGGTATGCACTTTTCATCATCATCAGAAGTAATTGAAAATGCGACGGTGGAGCTAAACAAGCTTAGAAAAATTGACTTTGAACTAGCATTTCAACAGCTTTTTTCACGCTGGAAAAAATGTGTAGATAACCAAGGCTTCTATTTTGAAAAATTTGATGTTTGAATTACTATACTATGAATAAATAATTATTTTTTTAAAAAGTTCGGGAACTTTTTGACCCTACCTTGTATATTTATAAATTTAATTTCCATATCTATCGATAAAATGTGTAACAAAAAAAAATTACCTACAAAGTGTTTCTTTTTAATAATATCATCAAATATTATCTCTATTTGTGTAATCTTTACACAAGGGGAAAAGAAACAACACAAGGGGATAAGAAACAACAACAACACTGTCTATAAACAGCTGGAGGAGCATGGACTCATGGAATTGGTGTAATCTTTACACAAGGGGATAAGAAACAACAGCAATACTGTATAAACAGCTGGAGGAGCATGGACTCATGAAATTGGTGTAATCTTTACACAAGGGGATAAGAAACAACAACAACACTGTCTATAAACAGCTGGAGGAGCATGGACTCATGGAATTGGTGTAATCTTTACACAAGGGGATAAGAAACAACATTTATAATAGATTAAATTTAGGAAGTTTTCAAAAAGGAACTATTTTTGCTTACATCCCAACCTTATTACTGCTCCTTTTTTTCATCTTGGACTTGGGACCAGCAGAGCAGGAGTTTCTCAATAACCTAAATATGTTTTATATCAATTCTGACTATTGACCTTGTTGTTGGAATCCATCAAGTCAAATTACAAGGTAATATGACCAATAAATCCAAATCAATAGTGTGTGACATTTCAGTAACAGCGTTGTTACCATCATCAGACAAAAGTACTGAATGAGAAATTTCAGAAATATCTTTATTTACGGGGCTGCTAACCAAAATAAATGATTTTTGAGTCCCAATGGCCGCGTAAAGCGGAATATATAAAACCACTATGACCAGGCTGGAGAGGCTAGGGACAGGATCTCTGTTAGGGAAGAGGCAGGTTAGGCCGGATTGGGTCCACGGAGGTCAGGAGGCAGGAAGAGAGGACTTTGCAGCTCTAGCAGTTGGGCAAGACATTGATCTTGCCTCGTGGTCGGCAGAGAGGCCCTTGGCTGAGCAGTTGGCGCACTTGGCCGTGCGAGGGAAGACAAACTTCAGGATGAGACAGCAATTTATTCAAGGCAAGAACAAACTATGAATAAGAAATTTTACCACAGCATGTTCTTAAGTTACTGTTATCAAGTGTGTAAACAAGATAACAGATAAGAAAAAGATACATTTTTTTAAGACAACCTAAAATATTATTCTTAAAATAAGAAGCGGAATATTTTAGGTTGTCTTAGAAAACTTTTTTTTTCTTATCTGCTATCTTGTTTACACACTTGATAACAGTAACTATTTGAGAACATGCTGTGGTATTTTTTTCTCATATATTCTTTTGTCTGATGATAAAGCACAATTTGTATCATATATTTTAAACACAAGGTAATAAGACCAAATCCAAATAAATAAATAGTGTGTGACGTTTCGGTAACAGCGTTGTTACCAAAATGTCACACACTATTTGTTTATTTGGATTTGGTCTTATTACTTTGTCTTTTGTTTGATGATGGTAACAATGCTGTTACCGAAATGTCACACACTATTTATTTATTTGGATTTGGTCTTATTACCTTGTCTTTTGTCTAAAGATGGTAACAGCGTTGGTACCAAAACGTCACACACTATTTATTTATTTGGATTTGGTCTTATTACTTTGTCTTTTGTCTGAAGATGGTAACAGCGTTGTTACCAAAACGTCACACAATACAGTAGAACTTGGATAATTCGAACTTCTTTAATTCCAAAACCTCTTTAATTCGAATATTTATCTTGGTCCCTAGAATTTACTATAAATATAATTTCCGTTTTTAATTCGAATTTTTGGATAATTCGAATTTTTTTATGGTCCCTTGGGGTTCGAATTATCCAAGTTCGACTGTATTTATTTATTTGGATTTGGTCTTATTACCTTGTCTTTTGTCTGATGGTGGTAACAGTGCTGTTACCGAAACATCACACACTATTTATTTATTTATTTGGATTTGGTCTTATTACCTTGTCTTTTGTTTGATGATGGTAACAATGCTGTTACTGAAATATCACACACTATTTGTTTATTTGGATTTGGTCTTATTACCCTGTATTTAAAAGCCTTTTTGAAAAGGGAGAGGTACCTAATCAGCGCATGCAATCATGAATAAACAGGCTTCCATTCTAATTAGTGTGGAACTTGTACTAAAGCAGCTGTGCAGACCCCACTGCCAAGAAGAAACCCCTACACTCGACACCAAATCTCCACCAGTCATTCCTACTCCATGTTTACCTCAAAGGTAAGTTTACTTCCCTCAACCCTTTTTATAATGAGATTTTTTTTTATTTTTTTCTTCTTATTATTATTATCTCCACTCAATCATATCACAGTATCAAGCTTGTAAAGCTTTAGACTTTTGATGGTGTCTGCCGGGGAAGAGTAGAGCTTGACAACCATCATGACTGGGTGAAGTAGAATGTGTCTTCCTTTGTCATTAAGACTAGGGGCACTACTCAGTGGCAGGCCACTGACTTAGCTCCAAAAGAAATGGCCGCCTCTGACATGAGGAACATGTAAAGCCACTCCTAACATGGAGTACAAACACTGCTCATCCTGTATCCCTGGAGACCTTACAGGGTACTATCAGCATGGCCAGCTGAGCCCAGGTTTTTTAGTGAGCTTGTTATTGCTCCCCGCCTCCATCCGGGCTTGGGACCGGCAAAGGGGGAGTTGAGGTTCTACTATATATGAAATACTAGCCGAATGACCTGGGCAACGTCCGCGTTTTACCCGATTGAATGTTTTGATTCAAATACTATTTGTTACAATTATAAATTGGCGCCTTAAATAATTGCAAATGTTAGTTAATAACTATAGCCTATGTGCTTTATCTGTCTATGTACTGTTGGCTTCCGTAGGCGTCTCTTACTGGGAAAAAGAAAGAGAGGATTCCATTTGGTTATTATCTAATATATGCATTTATTTAGGGAGCGGCCCGCTCCAACACAATAGTTACAAAGACGAAATAGCGAGTGGGGGGGGGGGGCATGATGGGGGGGAGGCAAAGGTGGCGTGTTCGTAGCCAACCAATAGGAGGGCGCCATTCCAAAAAAAAAAGCAAACGGTGACAGAGATGAAAACTGATGACTGATTGTTGATTAGGAGATGAGGAATGACTCTCGTAACTGTATATAGAATACTTCTGTTTGAGTTTCCTGATGTATAAATCCCAGATTATATTTAATGGCAAGTTGTTGTCCAGGAGGCTAAGGCAAATCATCAAACCCGTGGTGCCCTCGACACTCAAGGCCACTCCGAAGCCTCCTGATGACAAGTGGGTCATTTTTATTTAAAACTTTTTATCTCTTTCAGTGTATCTTTCAGAGTTATTGTCTGAATTCCGATATACATGCTAAAAGGTACAACTTCCTTAAGTGTTGCCCATGAGTGTATATTTCAGAGTTATTGTCTGAATCCCGATATACATGTTAAATGGTACAACTTCCTTAAGTTTTGTCCATGGGGGTATCTTTCAGAGTTATTGTCTGAATCCCAATATACATGCTGAAAGGTACAACTTCCTTAAGTTTTGTCCATGAGTGTATCTTTCAGAGTTATTGTTTGAATCCCGATATACATGCTGAAAGGTACAACTTCCTTAAGTTTTGTCCATGAGTGTATCTTTCAGAGTTATTGTCTCAATCCCGATATACATGCTAAAAGGTACAACTTCCTTAAGTTTTGTCCATGAGTGTATCTTTCAGAGTTATTGTCTCAATCCCGATATACATGCTAAAAGGTACAACTTCCTTAAGTATTGTCCATAAGTGTATCTTTCAGAGTTATTGTCTGAATCCCGATATACATGCTGAAAGGTACAACTTCCTTAAGTTTTGTCCATGAGTGTATCTTTCAGAGTTATTGTCTGAATCCCGATATACATGCTAAAAGGTATAACTTCCTTAAGTTCTGTCCATGAGTGTATCTTTCAGAGTTATTGTCTGAATCCCGATAAACATGCTAAAAGGTATAACTTCCTTAAGTTTTGCCCATGAGTGTATCTTTCAGAGTTATTGTCTGAATCCCGATATACATGCTAAAAGGTACAACTTCCTTAAGTTTTGTCCATGAGTGTATCTTTCAGAGTTATTGTCTGAATCCCGATATACATGCTAAAAGGTATAACTTCCTTAAGTGTTGTCCATGAGTGTAGTTGTTGGCCATTACAGAGAGGTACTGTGCTACTGTGGTGTTTTGCCCCTCTCTAGTTACAGTTTCAATGTTTTACCTGAAGAGAAGTGCTAGAAGATTGGGAAACAAAGTTTGTTGACACAGGGCTGGAGAGAAGAAGCCCCCTGTCTTGGAGCGTGTACCTCCCATCTTGGAACCTCAGACTTCCTCAGAGTAAGTTGGTTCGGTATAACATTCGCACTAGATGACACCTCTCTACAAAGGACTGGTCGACTTTGTAACTAGGTGTTGTCCTTTATAGGAAGGTTCTGTTGTTGTTGTGTCCAATGAAGAGCCTCAGATGTCTCCGTACATCTCTATCACAGCAATGTTCTCTATCTTGGGTGTGTAAAGCTGCTGTTCTGAGTCAATTTTCTGTTGTCGTTGTGTCCAATGAAGAGCCTCAGATGTCTCCGTACATCTCTATCACAGCAATGTTCTCTATCTTGGGTGTGTAAAGCTGCTGTTCTGGGTCAATTTTCTGTTGTTGTCGTGTCCAATGAAGAGCCTCAGATGTCTCCGTACATCTCTATCACAGCAATGTTCTCTATCTTGGGTGTGTAAAGCTGCTGTTCTGGGTCAATTTTCTGTTGTCGTTGTGTCCAATGAAGAGCGTCAGATGTCTCCGTACATCTCTATCACAGCAATTTTCTCTATCTTGGGCGTGTAAAGCTGCTGTCCTGGGTAAATTTTCTGTTGTTGTTGAGTCCAATGAAGAGCCTCAGATGTCTCTGTACATCTCTATCACAGCAATGTTCTCTATCTTGGGTGTGTAAAGCTGCTGTTCTGGGTCAATTTTCTGTTGTTGTTGTGTCCAATGAAGAGCCGAGCCTCAGATGTCTCCGTACATCTCTATCACAGCAATGTTCTCTATCTTGGGTGTGTAAAGCTGCTGTTCTGGGTCAATTTTCTGTTGTTGTTGTATCCAATGAAGAACCTCAGATGTCTCCATACATCTCTATCACAGCAATGTTTTCGAACTTGGGTGTGTAAAGCTGCTGTTCTAGGTCAATATTCTGTTGTTGTTTTGTCCAATGAAGAGCCTCAGATGTCTCTGTACATCTCTATCACAACAATATTCTCTATCTTGGGTGTGTAAAGCTGCTGTTCTGGGTCAATATTCTGTTGTTGTTTTGTCCAATGAAGAGCCTCAGATGTCTCTGTACATCTCTATCACAACAATGTTCTCTATCTTGGGTGTGTAAAGCTGCTGTTCTGGGTCAATTTTCTGTTGTTGTTTTGTCCAATGAAGAGCCTCAGATGTCTCTGTACATCTCTATCACAGCAATGTTCTTTATCTTGGGTGTGTAAAGCTGCTGTTCTGGGTCAATTTTCTGTTGTTGTTGTGTCCAATGAAGAGCCTCAGATGTCTCTGTACATCTCTATCACAGCAATGTTCTTTATCTTGGGTGTGTAAAGCTGCTGTTCTGGGTCAATTTTCTGTTGTTGTTGTGTCCAATGAAGAGCCTCAGATGTCTCTGTACATCTCTATCACAGCAATGTTCTTTATCTTGGGTGTGTAAAGCTGCTGTTCTGGGTCAATTTTCTGTTGTTGTTGTGTCCAATGAAGAGCCTCAGATGTCTCTGTACATCTCTATCACAGCAATGTTCTTTATCTTGGGTGTGTAAAGCTGCTTGTTCTCGATTGCTTGTATATAAGTTTATACCAAGCCCTTTCTATCTTCATTTCCCATATTTGATACCTTGTAAATAACATTGCTGATTATTGTTACTATTCCTGTTATTCCTGTCTGTACCTTCTTATAGATAACACTCTGCCATCTAAAAAGCTCATGCGCTCCTGGTCAGGATAAGCCTTTTCTGATTTTAAAACCAACACCTGACCATATTTAATATTTTATTTTTGTATTATTTTTTCACATTTATATACCTGCTTCTATGTGGAGAATATGTTTAAGACCAAAAGAGTTATTATACAAAGCTTTTTGTTAACACAAGGTAATAAGACCAAATCCAAATAAATAAATAGTGTGTGATGTTTCCGTAACTGTTGTTACCATCTTCAGACAAAAGTACTGAATGAGAATTTTGTCTGAAATGGTAACAACGCTGTTACCGAAACGTCACACACTATTTATTTATTTCAGTGATTCTCAACCTTTTTTTTGTTGCGGCATTATTTTAAAGATTTGAAAATTTGGCGGCACAATTTTAGAATTTCGCGGCACACTTTTGCTAACTTGAATGCAAGAAAATTCAAATTATGTATCAATATTTCTATGCAAAATATAAGTAATATACATCTCTAACATTCAATTTGCTAATTTCGTTATTTTAAAAAGTAAAAAAATGAAAAAGAAAAACCAATACAAACGTGAACATAATCATATGACTAAAATTCGGCGGCACATTTTTAGAATTTCGCGGCACACAAAATTACCGCGGCACATTGGTTGAGAATCACTGATTTATTTATTAGGATTTGGTCTTATTACCTTGTGTTTATAACCTATAATCCAAATTGTGCCTTATCAAAGTGGGTATTTACCATTCAGTTCTCCAATTAAATTATATACAAAGGTATTTATAGGGAGAACAACTTATCCCCAGGTAATGAGAGTGGGGTTCGTGGATGGGTTTTCTTGATTTATCAAGAAAATGGGTTGGCCAAATATCAGGGAACAGGTTAAATCAATGTTTAGTTGATATCTGTTCCACCAGATGGCACTCTGCTATCTAAAACACTCATGTACTCCTGGTCAAGATATGCCTTCCCCTTATTTTTAATAATGAGAATGGTCAGCCAATATCTCGTTTTCCTTATTTGCCGATAAGATTCCGAGAACACCTGGTCCCCCTGGAGTCCAGTGATGATTGACAGGTGTCCCATTGAGATTCCTGTGCTTGTAAAGCTACTTGACTTGTTTTGACAATATTATCTTCCTTAACACAACTTGTGATCTATTCTAGAATGTTCTGTGTCCACATTCTTTTACTTATCCCTAGTACACGTGGTACAGGCCATGATAATCCTGGTGGGTAGTTAGCGACTGCTTTTACTGTAAGTACACCACATGTCTACATATGGTACAGGCCATGATAATCCTGGTGGGTAGTTAGCGACTGCTTTTACTGTAAGTACATCACATGTCTACACATATGAAAAGCAGTTCGACTTTCACTTACAAATGTGCCCCGTTTGGTTACTTGCACCAAACGGGTGTCCACATTCCACAATGCTGACTTCAGTTTTGGGTTGTGTTCAGGAACCCAGCAACCCAGCCACAGACACAGAATGTCAGGTAAGAGTTGGGAGTGACACATAATGTATTTACAGTAACTATAGTGAACCCCATTAGGACAGAGCTTTTGCCTCACTATAGCTACTGTTCACTATAGCCACGGTTTCGCTATTTTTTTTACTTTTCAAAAATTTTAGACCATATAATTAAACCATAGAAGCATAGGATGCCTCTCCCGTCAAAATAAACGTCAAAACCTGACGCCATATTCCAGCCATAGATTTGGCCCAGCTAAACACCTCTTTGTCAAATTGTGAAGATTCCATTAGATCCCGTGTGGATCTCATGGAATAAAGTCCGCCCTAGACTGACGAGGGCCATTAGCCAGAAACCATGGTCTCTAGGTGGACACTTCTCAGTTTGCCAAAGCTGGTGTTGTGGCTTTGTCCCCGACCTGAGTCCGCTTGTCTGCGGCGACAGTCAATAGATGGCGTCAGGTTTTGATGTTTATTTTGACGGGAGAGGCGACCCTATGCTTTTATGGATCATTTTCCTCCCGGCAATTTTTCCATCCATATAATTAGAGGACAGCCATACACACAGGAAGAGGCTGCCTCTTAATAGTGGTCACTTTGTTTTAATTCCCTTAATTGACCAATCTTCTTACATTAATACAGAATAATAATAGAAATCATTAGATGATAGGCTCTTCTTATCATTATCATACATGTACCTCTATGTCTAATTTAAAAATCAAGACAAATCCTAGGCAAAGTTTTAATAAATATATATTCAAAGATATAAAATGATTTTAAAACATCATTATCACATTATATAATACAATGTTTACTTGGGCTCTAATACCTTGTTGCTTCAAAGCAATCTTCAATCATTGCACCTTTCAAATAAAGTTAATTAGTGTTTTTCTTCCATTTCATATTTCCACTTATTCTTCTTAAGTCTAGATTTCGTTTTTTTTTTTTAACTGTCATGCAAAACATTGCTGGCTTTAAAATCACCATAGTTCATGGCATAAAAATAATTTTTGTTTCCTTACGGGATCGTTTATTTGGACTTTTTTTTAGCCCTAACACGTACGATCGCGGCAAAAGTTGAGGTTGATTCCTCTTTGTAACAATTTTTAATAGCTTTATATTTTATCTCTTACAATAGAAAAGTTATATTCTCTTATTTTAACATGTTCTGAAATTTTGCCTGTGTTGTTTCACTTTGAAAAGTTTTGAAAATGGACTTTTTTTTTTACCTTTAGTAATAACATTTTTGTTTTTAGAATGCCTTTGTTTTCATTTTGGAAGTATTTGTTTTGTTATTTCAAATTTGATTGATGCAAAGATATTCTATTTAATTTTTGTTTAATGTGTAAAAATTTATACAACATAGAGCAAAAATAGAATGTAAATCAAAACAAAAAATATTGCTAAATTTATTGTTTTGAAATCGCAATCCGTGAGCTGAAACATGCTAACGTAGTACAAGCCATGACAATCATGGTGGGTAGAAGTTGCCGACTGCTTTTAATGTAATGAATATATTAGATTTTCAATATTTGTGGTACAAAAAAAAAAAAGCAACATTTTATATTACTGTTGTTGTTTCTTATCCCCTTGTGTAAAGATTACACCAATTCCATGAGTTCATGCTCCTCCAGCTGTTTATAGACAGTGTTGTTGTTGTTTCTTATCCCCTTGTGTAAAGATTACACCAATTCCATGAGTTCATGCTCCTCCAGCTGTTTATAGACAGTGTTGTTGTTGTTTCTTATCCCCTTGTGTAAAGTTTACACCAATTCCATGAGTCCATGCTCCTCCAGCTGTTTATAGACAGTATTGTTGTTGTTTCTTATCCCCTTGTGTAGAGATTACACCAATTCCATGAGTCCATGCTCCTCCAGCTGTTTATAGACAGTATTGTTGTTGTTTCTTATCCCCTTGTGTAAAGATTATACTAATTCCATGAGTCTATGCTCCTCCAGCTGTTTATAGACAGTGTTGTTGTTGTTTTTTATCCCTTCGTGTAAAGATTACACCAATTCAATGAGTCCATGCTCCTCCAGCTGTTTATAGACAGTGTTGTTGTTGTTTCTTATCCCCTTGTGTAAAGATTATACTAATTCCATGAGTCTATGCTCCTCCAGCTGTTTATAGACAGTGTTGTTGTTGTTTCTTATCCCTTTGTGTAAAGATTACACCAATTCAATGAGTCCATGTTCCTCCAGCTGTTTATAGACAGTGTTGTTGTTGTTTCTTATCCCTTTGTGTAAAGATTACACCAATTCAATGAGTCCATGTTCCTCCAGCTGTTTATAAACAGTGTTGTTTCTTATCCCCTTTGTGTAAAGATTACACCAATTCCATGAGTCCATGCTCCTCCAGCTGTTTATAGACAGTGTTGTTGTTGTTTCTTATCCCTTTGTGTAAAGATTACAACAATTTCATGAGTCCATGCTCCTCCAGCTGTTTATAGACAGTGTTGTTGTTGTTTCTTATCCCCTTGTGTAAATATTACACCAATTCCATGAGTCCATGCTACCCCAGCTGTTTATAGACAGTGTTGTTGTTGTTTCTTATCCCCTTGTGTAAAAAATACACCAATTCCAAGAGTCAATGCTCCTCCAGCTGTTTATAGACAGTGTTGTTGTTGTTTCTTATCCCCTTGTGTAAATATTACACCAATTCCATGAGTCCATGCTCCTCCAGCTGTTTATAGACAGTGTTGTTGTTGTTTCTTATCCCCTTGTGTAAAGATTACACCAATTCCATGAGTCCATTCTCCTCCAGCTGTTTATAGACAGTGTTGTTGTTGTTTCTTATCCCCTTGTGTAAAGGTTACACCAATTCCATGAGTCCATTCTCCTCCAGCTGTTTATAGACAGTGTTGTTGTTGTTTCTTATCCCCTTGTGTAAAGGTTACACCAATTCCATGAGTTCATGCTCCTCCAGCTGTTTATAGACAGTGTTGTTGTTGTTTCTTATCCCCTTGTGTAAAGATTACACCAATTCCATGAGTCCATGCTCCTCCAGCTGTTTATAGACAGTGTTGTTGTTGTTTCTTATCACCATTGTGTAAAGATTACACCAATTCCATGAGTCCATGCTCCTCCAGCTGTTTATAAACAGTGTTGTTTCTTATCCCCTTTGTGTAAATATTACACCAATTCCATGAGTCCATTCTCCTCCAGCTGTTTATAGACAGTGTTGTTGTTGTTTCTTATCCCCTTGTGTAAAAAATACACCAATTCCAAGAGTCAATGCTCCTCCAGCTGTTTATAGACAGTGTTGTTGTTGTTGTTTCTTATCCCCTTGTGTAAATATTACACCAATTCCATGAGTCCATGCTCCTCCAGCTGTTTATAAACACTGTTGTTTCTTATCCCCTTTGTGTAAAGATTACACCAATTCCATGAGTTCATGCTCCTCCAGCTGTTTATAGACAGTGTTGTTGTTGTTTCTTATCCCCTTGTGTAAATATTACACCAATTCCATGAGTCCATGCTCTTCCAGCTGTTTATAGACAGTGTTGTTGTTGTTTCTTATCCTCTTGTGTAAAGATTACACCAATTCCATGAGTCCATGCTCCTCCAGCTGTTTATAGACAGTGTTGTTGTTGTTTCTTATCACCATTGTGTAAAGATTACACCAATTCCATGAGTCCATGCTCCTCCAGCTGTTTATAAACACTGTTGTTTCTTATCCCCTTGTGTAAAGATTACACCAATTCCATGAGTCCATGCTCCTCCAGCTGTTTATAGACAGTGTTGTTGTTGTTTCTTATCACCATTGTGTAAATATTACACCAATTCCATGAGTCCATGCTCCTCCAGCTGTTTATAGACAGTGTTGTTGTTGTTTCTTATCCCCTTGTGTAAATATTACACCAATTCCATGAATCCATGCTCCTCCAGCTGTTTATAAACACTGTTGTTTCTTATCCCCTTGTGTAAAGATTACACCAATTCCATGAGTCCATGCTCTTCCAGCTGTTTATAGACAGTGTTGTTGTTGTTTCTTATCCCCTTGTGTAAAGATTACACCAATTACATGAGTTCATGCTCCTCCAGCTGTTTATAGACAGTGTTGTTGTTGTTTCTTATCCCCTTGTGTAAATATTACACCAATTCCATGAGTCCATGCTCTTCCAGCTGTTTATAGACAGTGTTGTTGTTTCTTATCCCCTTGTGTAAAGATTACACTAATTTTATGAGTCCATGCAGCTGTTTGATGATAAGCAGTGGCCTCTCCTAAAGGTCCTGTTTAGTACATCTAACACAAGCTAAACATTTTGTTGTGGCATGTACAGGAGGTTGAGGTATTCAGTGAAGCCCAAGCTCCCCTCTCTAGCTGCCACTCCCTCAGTTCCAGAGGAGGGGCCTCCAGTTCTGGAGCCTGTCATACAGTCAGTGTACTTCCATTCTACCATTTTCTACTCTACAAAATAACACAAAAACTGGGCTTAAAGTATAAAAATATGTAAAGTTTTGACAATTACATACAACAGGAAAATAACAACTATTGAGTCATATTTTGATAAGGTACAATTTGGATTATAGATCATAAACACAAGGTAATAAGACCAAATCTAATGATAAGGTACAATTTTGATTATAGATCATAAACACAAGGTAATAAGACCAAATCCAAATAAATAAATAGTGTGTGACGTTTCGATAACAGTGTTGTTACCATCTTCAGACAAAAGTACTGAATGAGAAATTTTACCACAGCATGTTTTAAATAGTTACTGTTATCTTGTTTACACATTTGATATGGGCTCGAGGAGCATGAACTCATGGAATTCGTGTAATCTTTACACAAGGGGATAAGAAACAACAACAACAACACATTTGATAACAGTAACTATTTAAAACATGCTGTGGTAAAATTTCTCATTCAGTAATTTGGTCTGAAGATGGTAACAACACTGTTACCGAAACGTCACACACTATTTATTTATTTGGTCTTATTACCTTGTTTTGAGTCATATTTTGTTACAAATAACTTTAATCAGAATTAAAACAAGTAAAAAGTAGTTATTTAGACACAACAAATATTTATAGATTTTAAAGAATTAAACAAAAGCTATCTAGCATCTGTTTATTTTCCCATGTTTTTTTATATTGATGATTTTTTATTTACATGTACAGTTAAACCTGTCTATAGCGCCTTCCTCTCTATAGCACCCTATTTTGGTGAGTACCAAGAGGGGGTAATATAGACAGGTTTAACTGTACATTAAAAGTGACCTGTCTATAGCACCCCCTCTCTATAGCACCCTATTTTGGTGAGTCCCAAGAGGGGGCGCTATAGACAGGTTTAACTGTACATTAAAAGTGACCTGTCTAAAGCAGCCCCTCTCTATAGCACCCTATTTTGATGAGTCCCAAGAGATATAGACAGGTTTAACTGTAGTTTTATCTTCCTGTAGCTATAATCTTAATCCAAATTGTACTTTATCAATAATTCCATGTGTGTGCTCAGGGTTCAACCTCCTCAACTCCAGCCTCCTTTCTCACCACAGCTTCCTTCTAGGTAACATATCTCTTATTCCAAGCTTCTTTTCTCATCCATACATTTACATACTTTTACTCTTATTTGCATACTTTTCGCCTCATTTGCATACGGCTCTCTCTCTCACTTCTTACTTTTGCTTGCATTTGCATACTTTTAGTCTCATTTTCCTATTTTGGCTTTATTTGCATACTTTTGTCTTCATTTGCATAATTTTGCTCTCATTTACATAGTTCTCTTCTCTCTCATTTCATACTTTTGCTTGAATTTAAATACTCTTGGTTTCATTTGCATTCTTTTGCCTGCATTTGCATAGTGATCTCTCTCTCATTTCATACTTTTGCTCACATTTATATACTTTTGGTCTCATTTGCATTCTTTTGCCTGCATTTGCATACTTCTATCTCATTTCATACTTTTGCTTGCATCTAAATACTTTTGGTTTCATTTGCATTCTTTTGCCTGCATTTCCATACTTTTTGCCTCATTTTTTTCTATTTTCGCCTTTATTTGCATACTTTTGCCTTCATTTGCATAATTTTGTTCTCATTTACATACTTTTTCTCTCATTTGCATACTTCTCTCTCATTTGCATACTTCTCTCTCATTTCATACTTTTGCTTGCATTTAAATACTTTTGGTTTCATTTGCATAATTTAGTCTCATTTACATACTTTTACTTTCCCTGCATACTTTTAACATTATTTACATATGCCTTTTTGTTGGGCTATTAGTTGAAGCTGGACTAGATGATGTAATAGTATAAGGAAGTAGTCAATTATCCCACTACATCTGCCAATTGAAGTGGATATATTGAAGCACGCAGAGGCGACGTTAACAACAGGAAAGTTATCTTTATTATGTTATCTAAAAGGGGGAGGGGGGATGGACTGCCCGCTGGGCAGCTCGGTGATTGGCTGGCCGTGACGTAGTGGTGACGTAGGTCCTCTCAGGCGGAAGTGGGCATATTCAACATGCCTTCATTCCCCCACTTTGGATATGTCGGGTAGTATGCCAGTATCCAGACAATTCATAGCTGCACAAGCATTCTGATGTGCAGTCCTTTTGAGGCCCTTGGTGAAGATGTCGGCCAGGTTGTCGTTGGTAGAGATGTAATTCACATGGATGTCTCCACTGTTGACCTTTTCTCTTATATAATGATACCGTATGTCAATGTGCTTCGACCTATTGTTTTCTATGTTGTTTTTAGAAAACTCGATGGCAGCTCTATTATCACAGAATATTGTTATTGGGCGTGAGGCGTTAGTCAGGCATTTCAAATTCTCTAATATTTGTGCTATCCACAATATTTCCTTAGTGGTCTGGGCGAGAGCAATGTACTCAGACTCCATTATAGATAATGACACGCAATTTTGCTTTTTAGATCTCCATGACACTAAACAACCATTAATAGTAACAGCTGACCCGCTAGTTGATCGTCTATCATCTATGTCATTAGCCCAATCTGAGTCGCTAAATGCTAGTATATCATCAGACCCTCTTTTATAGATGAGTGAAACATTCTTAGTAGCTTGAAGATATCTTAGTATATGTTTAGCAGCTTGCCAGTGTCGTTCGCCTGGGTTACTACAGAATTGTGCTAATTTAGTTACGGCAAACGTCATATCAGGTCTCGATGAGTTTGCAAGATATAGCAGAGACCCTATAAGTTCTCTGTAAGGGACGTGTTTTATCTCATCCTTTTCCTTATCAGTTGTTGGACAGTCTTTCTTTGTAATCGGGATGGAGTTATCTAATGGAGTAGAAACGCCCCTACATTCCATCATATTAAATCGTTCGAGGATCGACATGGTGTATTTTCCTTGTGAGAGGATTATTGTGTTTTCATCTGGATAACTTATTTCTACACCTAAGAAATATTTGATGTGTCCTAAGTTCTTTATCTTAAATTTTTCTCTAATCTTTTCCTCAATATTTGTCAAAATGTCCTCGCTTTCCGCGAACAAAGCTAGATCGTCGACATATACGGCGATAACCGCCTTATCTTCAAAAGTGTATAAACAATTACAAGCGGCTAAACGACGAAATCCAATATCTTCAAGAGCTTTATCTAGTGTGCAGTACCATTCGAGACCGGACTGACGTAAACCATATATTGGACGGTTTAGTTTAAGAACTTTGCCCTCACATTTCTCGTCGTTAGATCCATCTGGTGGGCTCATATAGATTTCTTCATTCAGTTCGCCGTACAGATATGCATTGTCGACGTCGAGGTGTCGATTGTACCAATTTTTATTTATCGTCAATGCAAAGATCATTCTGATGACCGAAAAATTTATTACTGGCGAATATGTCTCAAAAAAGTCAACGTTTCGTTTTTGAGAAAAACCTCTCGCAACTAGTCGCGCTTTAAATCTTTCAACGTCCCCTTTTGAGTTAGTCTTTATTTTAAATACCCATCTACTGCTAATTGGGCGCTTGCCAAGTGGTAGGTCGGACAACGTCCATGTATTTCTATCCTCAAGACTTCTCAATTCATCCTTCATGGCCCTTCTCCAGTACGGTGCCTCTTTGCTGTTTATGGCTTGTTCGAAAGTTGTGGGTTCGATGATATCTAGGAAATGCAGTTCTGCTTTTGGCTTTCCAGCACGTCCATAAGGGTTTCGTACAATTCTTTTAGGCCTAGTTTGAACAATGTCGTCGTTGTTTACCCCCACTAAATCCTGATCACTCGTATCATTACGTTCTCTTTCCGCTTCAGGTTTTAGATCTATATCTCCTTCAAGCTGGTTATCGGGTTCTATCCAAATATGGTTGTATCTTTCAGGTTCATCCTCAACCTTAGTCCACTTCAGTCCTATCTTGGATTCGTCAAATTTGACATGCTTCGTTTGGATTACGTGTTGAGTTTCTGGACACCAAAGACGATAGCCTTTAGTCTGGGAAGAATAACCAACAAGAATGCACCTATTTGCTCGATTGTCCAGTTTCTTTCGCCTTTCTGTGGGGATATGGCTATATGCTAAGCACCCGAAGGCTTTTAAGTGGCGAACACTCGGTTTTCTTGATGACCAAAGTTCATCGGGTACTTTATCTCCTAGGGCGCTATTGTAGCACTTGTTTCTTATATAAGCTGCAGTGTTTACTGCCTCTGCCCAGAATCTCTGAGGGAGTTCGGCGCTATGTAAACAAGATCGGGTTATGTCCAACAACACGCGATTAGCCCTTTCTGCAACGCCGTTCATAGGTGGCGAGTATGTGTTCGTTAGCTCGTGCTTGATGCCAAGTTGCTCTAGCCTAGTTTTAAATTCATGGTTGCAATATTCGAGTCCATTGTCGGATCTTAGCACTTTTAGCTTACGTCCGGTTTCTCTCTCAGCCCTAGCGAGATACGAGTCGAAGTGTTTCAGCACTTCGTTTTTATGTTTAAGGCAAAACAGGGTTATCTTTCTAGAATAATCATCAATGAATGTTAGAAAATATGCGCTTCCTCCAATAGATCTAACAGGCATTGGACCACAAATATCAGTGTGAACTAATTCTAACGGCCTTTTAGATCTTATATTCCTAATGGGTTTGTGTGGCTCTTTTGTGGACTTTGCTACACAACAATCATCACACAGACTTCGATCCATGGAGGAGATCTCTAACCCCTTAACTAATTCCCCCTTTGCCATTCTCTCAATTGCGTCATTGTTTACATGACAGAATCTCTGATGCCATAGTTCTAATGTTTGTTTTTGTGAACTCTTTTGACTGTTAAACAACTCAGCGTTTGGTAAAATGACTCTACCCTTCATGACATATAATCCATTTTCATCATGTGCTAATGCAACAATTAGGTTCTCCGAATCGAAAACTTGCGCTCTTCTGTTCGCAAAATTAACTATCTTGCCCTTATTTTCCATTCTCGAGACTGACAATAGGTTTCGTCGCACATTAGGGACATACAGCACATTACATAGTTTTAGGTCAACGTGGTGCTTACCCACATAGGCCTTGAACTTGATGTCGCCGCATCCTTCCGCTCGTGTAGTCCCGCTCGCTGTTAGGATCGGATCCGACGTTATTCCTTGGAAGTTGGTGAACCACTCCCTTTTGTTACACACGTGGTGAGTCGCGCCGCTGTCGATCACCCAAGAGTTGTCAGGGATGGTGCAGGATAGGGCTGTTAGCATTTCGCTTCCCGCTATCTCGTGAGTGCTACATCTCGGTGGTTGGAAATTTGGAGCTGGAGTTTTAGCCTTTCCTCTGCATGATCTCGCGATATGTCCTTCCTTGCCGCACTTGTAGCAGGTGAAATTTTTCTTCTTGTTGTCTTCCTTCCTGGCCGTTGTCCCGAACTGCAAAGCTTCATTTGTGTTATTCACACGTCGGGCCATCCGTCTCTCGTATTCTGCTAGCAGCACATGTTTTACCTTGCTAGAGGTGAATTCCTTGTCTTCTACGTTGCTGAAGGTCATGATGATTCCGTCGTATGACTCCGGTAGGCCAGCAAGCATTGAATAGGCGAGGTCTTGATCTTGCATTTCTGCGCCTGCCTCTCTTAAGTGATCCGAACAGATCTTCAGTCTCCCCAAATAGTTCGTCATCGTCTCTTGTTCTTCGAATCTTATGGAGATGAACTGCTTCTTCAGTTGGAGGATTCTTGACCTTGACTTGGGTTCGTATACTTGTTCCAAGGTATCCCATGCTTCTCGTGCAGTGGTACAGTCCATTATATGAATCTGTTGGCTCGGTGAGATCGTCAGTGCTATCATAGCCAACGCCTTTTCTTGCTTCATGTTGAAGATTGTTCTTGAGGCTTCTTCATCGGGTGTTGGCTCCGTAACATACTTCCAGAGTTCTCTTTCGATTAGCATCATCTTCGTATTATACTTCCAGCTTCTGTAGTTCTGATCATTGAGTTTCTCGAGGGGCGTGTTGATCAGCGTCGAGGTCATCTTGCACGTGGTGTCTCGAATTAACCACGCTCTGCTACCAGATGTTGGGCTATTAGTTGAAGCTGGACTAGATGATGTAATAGTATAAGGAAGTAGTCAATTAACCCACTACATCTGCCGATTGAAGTGGATATATTGAAGCACGCAGAGGCGACGTTAACAACAGGAAAGTTATCTTTATTATGTTATCTAAAAGGGGGAGGGGGATGGACTGCCCGCTGGGCAGCTCGGTGATTGGCTGGCCGTGACGTAGTGGTGACGTAGGTCCTCTCAGGCGGAAGTGGGCATATTCAACATGCCTTCACTTTTTAACATCTAAAGATTTAAATTGGTATCGCTCTATTTTCAGAACAATATATAAATGTGGTAATATATATGTTTTAAATAAGAGAGAGCTATGTAGGCCAAATCAACAGAAGTTTTACAAGTAATTATTGACTCATAAGAAATAGCACTTTTTTACACCTAAAAGAGGAAGGGTTCACCACTAATGAGCCAAGCCCTCTCATTCAATGATATTTATCATTGCAGTAAGGTCTGTGGAGATAATGCTGGATCATAAGAAATACATTTTGTCTTAAAAAATAATCATATATTTTATAAATTAACATATGTAGAGCGATTATTTTTAGTTTTTGTTTTATCCATTATATATATATATATATATATATAAAACATTCTGTTGTAAAAAATACATCTCGTGTGATTTTATCTTTCAAACAGTTGTTGTTGTTTCTTTACTATTTAACTCTCCAGTAAGAAGACATCTCTCCCTAAAGGACACTAAGGCTCTGTAACTAGGTGTTGTCCTTTACAGAGAGGTAGTTCTACTGTATTTAGCAACTCTCCAGTAAGAGGACACCTCTCCCTAAAGGACACTAAAGCTCTGTAACTAGGTGTTGTCCTTTACAGAGAGGTAGTTCTACTGTATTTAGCAACTCTCCAGTAAGAGAACACCTCTCCCTAAAGGACACTTTGACTCTGTAACTAGGTGTTATCCTTTACAGAGAGGTAGTTCTACTGTACTTAGCAACTCTCCAGTAAGAGGACATCTCTCCCTAAAGGATACTTTCAATCTAAATAGATGTTTTGTGTTTCGGCAGTGAACCACTTCCAGAGGTGACGGCTCCTCAGTTGAATGGCAGCAGCAGGGAACAAGTGAACGGTCGAACTCCAGTGGAACAGGTCAGGCTCTTCTTCTCTTCACAACACTATAATCAATCCCCATTTCTCCCGAGGAAAGTGACAAGTCACTAAAATATAGGAAATTAATTAATTCATTGTGTTTCTTATCCCCCCCCCCCCCCCTTATGTAAAGATTACATGATTCGACCGCTACAACCCGGGTTCAATTCCCTCATTGGGCACTTTTTTTCTGATTGAAAAAAAAAAAAAATGCTTCAATGGGCCCCGATTCTTGCAAAAGTTCAACCCCACCAGCGAGTGCAAGTAACCAAAACAGGGCTCTGGCACATTTGTAAGTGAAAAGTCGAACTGTTTTTCACATGTGTAGGCATGTGGTGTACTTACAGTAAAAACAGTTGCCAACTTATACCCACCAATGATAATCATGGCCTGTACCACGTGTACTAGGGATAAGCAAAAAAAAAGTTTATATGAATTCCAGGTAAGAGGACACCTCTCCCTAAAAAGGAGGAGCCTTCCTCACTCATAAATCATTGTAAATATTCCCATTATTCTCCATTAGTTTTGTATAACATAATTGACAAGATGTCAATAAAGGGTGTTTCAATCTCAATAAAGGACACTTCAGCTCTTTAACTAGGTTAACACAAAGCAATAACGCGCCATCTATTCATATAAAATGAAAGGATTTAAAAGAACGAATGTTTCTTTTATACATAACACACACTTCTACTGCCCTTACTGCGATGAAAAAATATATTCTAGGTGTTGTCCTTTACAGAGAGGTAGTTTTACTGTATATAAAATTAATAAATTGCTCATGACACTTTGGTAAGAAAGTTATCATTGAAATGAAACTTTAATAAACACAAATTTTTCCTTTTTTTTAATATATAAGAGGGGTGAGCCAAGACCCACCTATTGTTGCTTAAGAAGACTCCATTTACATTACGATGTACTAGCGCGCCATCTGTTATCAAAATTCGAAACAATATTAAACGCGAAAGATTCTTTTTTAAAATTAAACAATTTCTACTGCCCTTACTGCAATGGAAAAAATTAAAGGGAGGGCCTGGCTCATCAGTGGTCTTCTTCTTCTTTCTTATCTCCACTCAATCATATTAGGGTGTCAAGCTTGTAAAGCTTGAGATTTTTGATGGTGTCTGCCGGGGAAGAGTAGAGCTCATCAATGGCTAAGTCAATACAGTCAATAATGTGTTTTGGGGTTGCAGGCTGACACTTAGTACATAGTACCTTGCAACCATTCTGTCATTGTCCGTAGATGACTTAAGTCTGGAAATCTGTTGTTCTCTTGGGAGGACAGAATTGTCCCTCCTGCTCTGTACCAGTCATGTGCAGCATCAGATTTCCATTCCTGCAGGTATTGGGTTTTGATGGTACGGAGGAGGTCTCTTTCGTCTAGTTGGTTGGTGAACCCTCCCAGTGGTTTCACCAGTTTAATCTACCATACCGCTGTTATATTGCATTTTTAGAACTTCCTTTTATAGTGATACTGATGCTAGACTCTTGGAATGGGTATTTTAGATGGACTATGGACATAAGTAAAAATAACACAAAGCAATAACGCGCCATCTATACATATAAAATAAAAGGATTTAAAAGCGCGAATGTTTCTTTTATACATAAACCGAACTTCTACTGTCCTTACTGCGATGAAAAAATATATTGGGAGGGCTTGGCTCATCAGTGATGAACCCTCCCAGCGGTTTCGCCAATTTAATCCACCAGACCGCTTCTCAGAGCTCTGATATTGTATTGGATCATTCTGCTTTTATACAGTAGAAGTTCGGTTTATGTATAAAAGAAACATTCGCGCTTTTAAATCCTTTTATTTTATATGTATAGATGGCGCGTTATTGCTTTGTGTTAATTTATTCCTAATGACCTTGTCTTTATAGTTTGCTGAAGAGCATTGCTCGAAGCAAATATTTGAATATAATTCTACTGTCCTATAAGCTTATGTCCATAGTTTACTTGAAAACCATTTCTAAGATTCCATCCTTCAGTGTAGCATATAAAAGCAGAATGATCCAATACAATATTAGAGCTCTGAGAAGCGGTCTGGTGGATTAAATTGGATAAACCGCTGGGAGGGTTCACCACTGATGAGCCAAGCCCTCCCAATATATTTTTTCATCGCAGTAAGGACAGTAGAAGTTCGGTTTATGTATAAAAGAAACATTCGCGCTTTTAAATCCTTTTATTTTATATAAGTAAAAATAGTTGGGAATTTTGATGATAGAATTCATTTATGTCTGACACGCTGTATTTACAGAAGCAAGAGAAAAAGAGCAGAAATAGTCTAGACGATATGAAAATCATTGATCTTATCTTCGCTTCATCTGCCAGGTGAGTTGATAGACATCTTGACATGTTCCTTATTCCTTGTAATCATGATGTTCACAGGTCCTCGCCTCTTAAGTCTCCTCCTCAGAAAAAGAAGAAAAGGGAACCAACGTGAGTAGCTATTTGCCCAGCTGATCTCTTAGATGCTGTGTGTAGTATACAGTAGAACTACCTCTCTGTAGAGGACAGGACCTAGTTACAGAGTTAAACTGTTCACACTTGGTTAGCTCATGTCTTCAATAAAGGTCACTGTAATATCTTTCAGAGTTATTGTCTGAATTCTAATATACATGCTAAAAGGTACAACTTCCTTAAGTTGTGTCCATGACTGTATCTTTCAGAGTTATTGTCTCAATCCCGATATATATGGTAAAAGGTACAGCTTCCTTAAGTTTTGTCCATGAGTGTATCTTTCAGAGTTATTGTCTGAATCCCGATATACATGCTAAAAGGTACAACTTCCTTAAGTTGTGTCCATGAGTGTATCTTTCAGAGTTATTGTCTGAATCCCGATATACATGCTAAAAGGTACAACTTCCTTAAGTTTTGTCCATGAGTATATCTTTCAGAGTTATTGTCTCAATCCCGCTATACATCCTAAAAGTACAACTTCCTTAAGTTTTGTCCATGAGTGTATCTTTCAGAGTTATTGTCTGAATCCCTATATACATGCTAAAAGGTACAACTTCCTTAAGTTTTGTCCATGAGTGTATCTTTCAGAGTTATTGTCTGAATCCCGATATACATGCTTTTTTTTTTTTTGCTTATCCCTAGTACACGTGGTACAGGCCATGATACTCATGGTGGGTAGTTAGCGACTGCTTTTTACTGAATCCCGATATACATGCTAATAGTTACAACTTCCTTAAGTTTTGTCCTTGAGTGTATATTTCAGAGTTATTGTCTGAATCCCGATATACATGCTAAAAGTACAACTTCCTTAAGTTTTGTCCATGAGTGTATCTTTCAGAGTTATTGTTTCAATCCTGATATACATGCTAAAAGGTACAACTTCCTTAAGTTTTGTCCATGAGTGTATCTTTCAGAGTTATTGTCTCAATCCCGCTATACATCCTAAAAGGTACAACTTCCTTAAGTTTTGTCCATGAGTGTATCTTTCAGAGTTATTGTCTCAATCCCGATATACATGCTAAAAGTACAACTTCCTTAAGTTTTGTCCGTGAGTGTATCTTTCAGAGTTATTGTTTGAATCCTGATATACATGCTAAAGGTACAACTTCCTTAAGTTTTGTCCTTGAGTGTATCTTTCAGAGTTATTGTTTCAATCCTGATATACATGCTAAAGGTACAACTTCCTTAAGTTTTGTCCATGAGTGTATCTTTCAGAGTTATTGTCTGAATCCCTATATACATGCTAAAAGGTACAACTTCCTTAAGTTTTGTCCATGAGTGTATCTTTCAGAGTTATTGTCTTAATCCCGATATACATGCTAAAGGTACAACTTCCTTACGTTTTGTCCATGAGTGTATCTTTCAGAGTTATTGTCTCAATCCCGCTATACATCCTAAAAGGTACAACTTCCTTAAGTTTTGTCCATGAGTGTATCTTTCAGAGTTATTGTCTCAATCCCGATATACATGCTAAAAGTACAACTTCCTTAAGTTTTGTCCATGAGTGTATCTTTCAGAGTTATTGTTTGAATCCTGATATACATGCTAAAGGTACAACTTCCTTAAGTTTTGTCCTTGAGTGTATCTTTCAGAGTTATTGTTTCAATCCTGATATACATGCTAAAGGTACAACTTCCTTAAGTTTTGTCCATGAGTGTATCTTTCAGAGTTATTGTCTGAATCCCGATATACATGCTAAAAGGTACAACTTCCTTAAGTTTTGTCCATGAGTGTATCTTTCAGAGTTATTGTTTCAATCCTGATATACATGCTAAAGGTACAACTTCCTTAAGTTTTGTCCATGAGTGTATCTTTCAGAGTTATTGTCTGAATCCCGATATACATGCTAAAAGGTACAACTTCCTAAGTTTTGTCCATGAGTGTATCTTTCAGAGTTATTGTCTCAATCCCGCTATACATCCTAAAAGGTACAACTTCCTTAAGTTTTGTCCATGAGTGTATCTTTCAGAGTTATTGTCTCAATCCCGATATACATGCTAAAAGTACAACTTCCTTAAGTTTTGTCCATGAGTGTATCTTTCAGAGTTATTGTTTGAATCCTGATATACATGCTAAAGGTACAACTTCCTTAAGTTTTGTCCTTGAGTGTATCTTTCAGAGTTATTGTTTCAATCCTGATATACATGCTAAAGGTACAACTTCCTTAAGTTTTGTCCATGAGTGTATCTTTCAGAGTTATTGTCTGAATCCCGATATACATGCTAAAAGGTACAACTTCCTTAAGTTTTGTCCATGAGTGTATCTTTCAGAGTTATTGTTTCAATCCTGATATACATGCTAAAGGTACAACTTCCTTAAGTTTTGTCCATGAGTGTATCTTTCAGAGTTATTGTCTGAATCCCGATATACATGCTAAAAGGTACAACTTCCTAAGTTTTGTCCATGAGTGTATCTTTCAGAGTGATTGTCTGAATCCCGATATACATGCTAAAAGGCACAACTTCCTTAAGTTTTGTCCATGAGTGTATCTTTCAGAGTTATTGTCTGAATCCCGATATACATGCTAAAAGGCACAACCTCCTTAAGTTTTGTCCATGAGTGTATCTTTCAGAGTTATTGTCTGAATCCCGATATACATGCTAAAAGGCACAACTTCCTTAAGTTTTGTCCATGAGTGTATCTTTCAGAGTTATTGTTTCAATTCTGATATACATTTAATATCAATGTGAAAAATAGTACAAAAATGAAATTGTACTTGGATCAGGTGGATAAATTAAGAAAAATGTCATCTAAGTAACAACCCTGTTGCTGAAACGTGTGCAATGGTTACACAAATTCCAAAAGTCCATGCTCCTCAAGCTCTGATCTCATGGAATGGGGTGTAGGGGTGCAGCTTTCGTTAATCACGTCACCATGATCCAGTCACACTTTAGTGAAAGTCTGACTGTAGTTTGAGGCCATTTCTAACATGGAAGCCTTTGCTGCCGACTCTAACATGAGTACAGACCAGTACCGTATCCCTGGAGTGGGACCCTTGCTGAGGTCTATGAACAGTTGAAGTCAGAATATTTGAATTCTCCTCTTTCTAACAATGCTGGGTTAGAGTTATTTCACAGCTGGCCTGGTACATATCTGAAGGTAATTCCCCTATCCACCACCTGGGGACGTGCCCTGTAGCAGTCAGATCTGCCGAGGGAGGATTTGGTCCTATTACCTTATGTACAATCCTCTCTGTTCTGACTACCTGTTGATGTATGTACCAGACCACCCCCTCCACCTGCCCCCATAGAGCAACAGCCACCAGAAATCTTGGGACCCCAGCTGATTGTAAACGACAAAGGAGAGTTTGTGGTGGACGAAGCTTCCCTCATCCTGGACTCTAACCGGGAGAGGCGGAGATTGGAGTCCCTCAAGCCAGTCCTGGACAATTCCCAAACCACCTACTCCTCCTTCACAAACAAGAACCGCAACCACAACTGGTCTCCTGGCGGTGAGTCCGCATTCCTTCCTTTACATAGTGCAGAGATTGCTGTGGTGAAGGGGAATGGTACATAGTAAATTCTCAATGAGAGGACACCTCTCTACAAAGAACAGTTTACATCACCAATACAGTAGAACAACCTCCATGAGAGGACACCTCTCTACAAAGAACAGTTTACATCACCAATACAGTAGAACAACCTCCATGAGAGGACACCTCTCTACAAAGAACAGTTTACATCACCAATACAGTAGAACAACCTCCATGAGAGGACACCTCTCTACAAAGGACAGTTTACATCACCAATACAGTAGAATAACCTCCATTAGAGGACACTGTCGCTAGAGGACACCTCTCTACAAAGGACAGTTTTCATCACCAAAATTACCTTTTTTACTCCTTAGCAAATATGAAAATATGAAGTTACCATCATACAAGGTAATAACCAAATAAATAAATAGTGTGTGACGTTTCGATAACAGTTTTGTTACCATAATTCAGTACTTTTGTCTGATGATGGTAACAATGTTTATTATCAAAATGTCACACACTATTTATTTATTTGGATGTGGCCTTATTACATTGGGTTTTTGATAAGGCACAATTTGGATTATAAATTATAAACACAAGGTAATAAGACCAAATCCAAATAAATAAATAGTGTGTGACGTTTCGGTAACAGCATTGTTACCATCTTCAAACAAAAGTACTGAATGATGCTGTGTAATGAAACCATGCTCTGGTAAAATTTCTCATTCAGTACTTTTGTCTGAAGATGGTAACAACGCTGTTACCGAAACGTCACACACTATTTATTTATTTGGATTTGGTCTTATTACCTTGTGTTTACCTTGTGTTTATAATCTATAATCCAAATTGTACCTTATCATTAGATTTGGTGTCTTATTACCTTGTGTTTATAATCTATAATCCAAATTGTACCTTATCATTAGATTTGGTCTTACAAGGTATGTCCCATAAGTTCCCGGACTGGGTCCATAAAAAAAAAGGTAAGATTTTTAAATTTTTTTTTTATTAAAACTTTTCAAAGTAATCCCCCCCTTGCTTCAACGCACCAGCGCCATCGTTTCTCCCAATTGTCGAAACAGTTTTTATAAGCCTCTTTTGGAATGTTCTTCAATGCTAACGGCGATTTTTCTATTATGTCATCCCTGGTGTCAAAATGTCTTCCTTTTAGAACTGCTTTAAGTTTGGGGAACAGGAAAAAGTCATTTGGTGCGATGTCTGGGAAATAGGGTGGTTGAAGTAGGATTTGTGTCCCGTTTTTCGCCAAAAAGCTAGTCATCAAATGCGCTGTGTGAGGGCGAGCATTGTCATGGTGTAGGATCCAGCCACCATTAGTCCATTTTTCTGGCCGTTTTTTTCGAATCGCTTCCCTTAGATGGCGAAGAATGCCCAAATACATTTCCTTAATAACTGTTTGGCCTGCAGGAAGATACTCGTGATGAACAATGCCCTTGTTATCCGAAAAAGCGACCAGCAACACCTTGTTTCTGGATTTTTTGGGTCTAGGCTCACCCTAACCTCTCCACTCGGCAGATTGAGGTTTGGTTTCAGGGTCATAGCCATAGACCCATGTCTCGTCGCCTGTGATTATCTTGTCTTTCCATTCTGGATCCGTTCTTGTCATTTCCATCATGTCCTCACAGGTTGCAAGCCGACACAGTTTTTGCTTATTGGTGAGGAATCTTGGGATGAATTTTGCAGGAGTCTTTTTGAGCTTCAAATCTTCGGTTACGATCCTTCCAATCGTTGTTTTAGAGATGCCTGTGTCTTGCTCTAGCTCCAGCAAAGTGGTTCGAGGATTTTCTTTTATCAAATCGGTGATTTTTTGCACATTTTCATCAGTCCTTTGAAATTTTGGGCGTCCTTGACGAGGATCATCTTCAATGGAAATTCTGCCAGCTTTAAATCTAGAATGCCATTCAAAAACAGTTGTTCTCTTTGGGGGGTCATTGGGGAATGCTTTATTAAGCATTTCAAAAGTTTCGGTTGCTGATATTTGAAGTTTCACACAAAATTCTATGCAAATCCTCTGCTTCAATTTTTGTTCCATCGTAAAATCGCCGCAGCGCTAGGTGTGACCTTTAAATAAATTAGAATAACCTTGGCGCGCGCGCAAGTACCGCCTCGATATTGGTACCACCATGTAGCCAGATATTTTTTCTATAATAAACAGTCAAATTCATTTACATTTTTCATTTATTTATTTTTTTATGGACCCAGTCCGGGAACTTATGGGACATACCTTGTATTACCTTGTGTTTATAATCTATAATCCAAATTGTGCCTTATCACTACAAGATAGTAAGTAACAGTTAACATCAAGTTTGGCATTCTCTGTGTTCCAGAAACCAAGAGGTTCTACCACGCCCTCAGTACAGTAGGAACAGACTTCCACTTGATGTGTAACCTAATGCCTCAGCGCTCCAGGCAGGAACTAAAGGTAAACAACAAACTGCTGATTCTCCTTTGTCCTAAACATAAATTTTGCTGAGTTGTTGGTTGACAAAGAATAAGGTGGGTACAAAGCATCTTTAGGACTTTATTTAAGCCTAATCGATAAAATAATTACAGAAGAGTGCAAAGATAAAATAACAACAAAGAAAACAGCAGTTACAAACTCACCAACTACAGCACAGTGAAGGAAAGCAGGAGCAGAACAGGAGACAGAAAGTTTCCTTTACTCAATTTATGCATCTTATCCCAGTAAAATATCACATATGGGGTTCGTTGGAAGGATGGTCTAAACCATTGTTTTTCGACCGTTACGACAGGTTCGCTTCTCGCATAGAGCACTTTTTTTTCTGATTAAGAAAAAAATGCTCCAATGGCCCTCGAGCAAAAGTCCACCTCCATCAGCGATTGCAGGTAACCAAACAGGGCTCTGACATATTTGTAAATGCAAATTTGAACTGCTTTTCACATGTGTAGACATGAGGTGAACTTACAGTAAAAACAGTCGCTAACTACCCACCATGATTATCATGGCCTGTACCACGTGTACTTGGGATAAGCAAAAAAAAACAAAGGATCTTTAGGACTTTATTTAAGCCTAATCGATAAAATAATTACAGAAGAACGCAAAGATAAAACAACAATAAAGAAAACTTCAGTTACAAACTCACCAACTGCAGCACAGTGAGGGAAAGCAGGAGCAGAACAGGAGACAGAAGTTGCTAGAACCTTCTAGAATATTCCAGGAAATACACTTGCGGTAAGCAGCAGTCCGACCTCTTGAGACAGCAGCATTTGCTTGGAGTACATCACGTAGCTTCGTTCTTCTCTCAGCATGAGTTCCTAATCCCTATATATACCGGAGTAGATCTTTCCGGAACAGTCACGGTTGGTCAGCCAATCAGAAAGCCGCCAGCACCAAGCCTTGCGTAATCGCTTTAAATTGGCCAATCAGTTCTCCGATTTTTCTACATTATTCTCAAATGTTCTAGAACTTTCCATTCTGGAATGTGGTTTTCTTTCTACGTAACAATATCTTGAAGCTGCCTGGCTGGGATTCATAGTTCTTAGAATTAAGATACTTCGGCTATTCGATTTTTTCAATGCTTTGCCAGATACTTCAATTTTTATCTTTTCTTAACGAAGACAAAAGATTTATTAAGAAAAAAAGACTATCCTGATCGAGCAACTGAAAGTTGCTGATGGCTTGCGCCATATATCGGAATAAATATCAACTATTCTCGTTGATTTTTAATTATTCCATATTTGGATAAATGCCATTACTTGATTAATCAGAAAAGCTAACCACTACGCTTTTCTGAGCTGTTCGCCCTTGTCAGCGTGGTGCAAGCTGTACCTCAACGACCAAAAAGGCTGGCCTTTGGGACATCCTGAAAAACCATTAAACAGGTATTTAGGCCAGAAGGACATGAGAACACCAATCAATTTGAAAAATAGTACAAAAGTGAATTTGTACTTGGATCAGGTAGATAAATTAAGAAAAAGGGCATTTCCTGATCGTGCAACAATCGTATCAACAATTAGTTGATATTTATTCCAATAGATGCCGCAAGCCATCAGCAACTTTCAGTTACACGATCAGGAAATGTCTTTTTTTCTTAATGTATCTACCTGAATCAAGTACAGATTCACTTTTGTACTATTTTTCAAAAATATTTTTAGTCACATTGTTGAGATAATAAAAAAAAAACATTTCCTGGCCGAAGTGACTCTTAATTCTAATAACTAAATATAAATTGTGTTTAAGCTATTTAGAACTAGAGAAGAACTAAACTTATAACGATTGTGCTGTAGCTTATCCCTAGTACATGTGGTACAGGCCATGATAATCATGGTGGGTAGTTAACGACAGCTTTTACTGTAAGTACACCACATGTCTACATATGGTACAGGCCATGATAATCATGGTGGGTAGTAAGTGACTGATTTTACTGTAAAGGCACCACATGTCTACACATGGTACAGGCCATGATAATCATGGCGGGTAGTTAGCGACTGCTTTTACTGTAAGTACACCACATGTCTACACACCGACCGAGCGGCACGCTTCTGTCAAGCTCCGCCTTTTTCCTACCATGGCGGGTGTATGGCTACCGGCGATACGCCGAATCTAGTACGGGCTGAAAGCCCATTAAAAGCCGATCAGATGCCTGGAAGGCACGGCCTGAAAGCACAGCTCTGTGCAGAGAAATCTACAATTTTCAATTCGCAGAGCAATTTCTCTAATAATCAAGAAGCATTTGATAAATATGCAAATTTGCCCGCCGGCGGTAAAGATGTAAATCTGGCCGCGCCGTTCAACTTGGCGGCTAATCCATCTTCCAATGTTGTAGCCCAAGCTCATAGAAACTGGGCAGACATGACCGCGGATATAAATCCTGAAAATGAGGACAACTTTACTCTTGTCCAGAGAAGGAAGAGACGCCGCGGCTCGGCGAATTCGCCTACAGCGAATGCACCATCCTCCAATGTCGGAGGTTCTAGGACCAATCGCCGACCGCGATCATCCACGGGATGGGCGCCGCGGGCGGAGGAGATTAGGACCACCAGGGCGCATATCGCGGAGGCCAGGGCGCAGCAGGCGTCCTCCTCTGAGGAGTACTGCGTGTATATCGAACGCAGCCCCGACCTAGAGCCCTTCCACTACCTAAGGGCACTGGACAGAATGGTCGGAGGAACCGGCGGAGTCGTCCAGGTTTCCAAGGTCAACGGACTCTACCTGCTGGGACTAACCAACAGAGGCCTGGTCGAGCGCCTCATAAGCGAGGGCCTCGAGGTTGAGGGCACACTCCTGAAAGCATTCCCTTTCCGCAAAAGAGTGGAGAGGATAACAGTTGGAAACCTGCCCTTCTTCGTGGCGGACTCTGTCATCATCAACGCCCTCTCGACATTTGGGCGTGTTACATCCATCGCGCCCAAACTGATGAAGGCTGGCCCTTACATCTACAATGATGGCCGCCGAGAGGCGTTCATTGCCCTCCACGAAGGAGTGACTATCGAAAGGCTTCCTACCCGCCTCGAGATCAAAATAAAAGGCGAGACCTGGCCCGCATACCTGACCTCTGGAATCAGGTGTTCCAGGTGCCACGGTCAAGGACACCGTAGGGCCATCTGCCCCCTGCTTGCAGGGCTGGCCAACAGCACCAGAATGGCCCCATCAACCACTCCTGCCGGCGTCCCACCACCGACCACCCCTGCACCGCCACAGCGGTCGGCAGCCCAGCCTCCTGCACCGGCATCCTCCGACCCAGCCTTGGAGACTCCCGGCGCTCCTCCTGCGGCCCGAGCTGTAACTACATCTACAGCACCTCGGCCATCTCCACCAGTGGCCCCGCCGGTACCTATGGAGGAGGCGCCTTCTACCCCTCCACCTGTGACCCCTGCTCCGTCCCTGCAGGCGCCTAGGGGTCCCGCCCAGAGGACCCTCGGGTCTGCAGCCCCAACACCGGACGTGGAGATGTCCATCGTGGAGGAGACCTCTGCGTCCTCCACGTCATCGGCAAAGAACGCAACAAGAGTCGACCTCGATGCGTTCATCGAGAAGCACCCCAGCGTGTCCTTCGCTGGGACGGACGCCCTTGGTCTTGGGCGGGAGGAGGTCTTGGACCTCCTCTCCTCGAGGACCAAGACGTAGAGGAAAGGACCCCTCCTGTCGCCTCCGCAGTGCGACGCCCTCGCCGGCCTGATTAGGCAAATATTGGATCTGAGGCCCGGAGCAGCCAGCAACCTCTACAAAGTCCTCGGGCAAGTCAAAGCTGAGCTGAGGACAACACCAGCTGCAGTGCCTCCAACACCCCCACTGCCTGCGCCTCGGCCCGCTGAGCCTATGCTACCCACAGGGAGGAACTGACACCTCCGCCCCCCGCCCCGACGGACATGGAGGAGGACAATCCAATGACGGAGGAAGCACTGCCTGCGCCTCGGCCTGCCAAGCCGGCGCCGCCCGCTCCCCATAAGGAGGATTCATTTACAGCCATGATAACACCACCGCCTCCACTACCTGCCCCGATGAAGCAGAAGGATCTGATGCCGGACATAGATACAATATTCAACGAAATGATCGTTGAACCCGGCTCAAGGCCCATGTTAGAATCGGGGATTGACCTGGATGACGTTATGTTCGCGGTTCTATACCCCGAAGAGTATCACCTTGAAATTCCGTCTGAGAAAAGGAACATTCTCGCGGGCTTTCTTGACGCTGCTATCGTGCGAACTCGGAACAGCCATCCCACTATTTGAAGGAAAATTTCCAACCTCAAGCTGGCTCTGGGCTCCTGACGGTCCAGACAATTGTAAATTTTTCTTGTTAACTGTGTATAATTATTGACTAAATAGTCAATAAAACTTGTTTTCATTTTCATTGTCACATGTCTACATATGGTACAGACCATGATAATCCTGGTGGGTAGTTAGTGACTGCTTTTACTGTAAGTACACCACATGTCTACACTCGGCCGTGCGGCCACGCGTCGCGTGAGCTCCTGAGTTTTTCGACTCTGGCGGGCGAAAAGTGTCGCGGATGGCGACAAATTTTATACGGGCTGAAAGCCCGTCAAAAGCCGAGCAAAAGCCTGTAAGGCACGGCTCACTAGCACATCCATGTGCAGAATTATCCGCAAATCAAGATTTGCAGAACGAAATTCCAATAGTTTTGAGAAAAAATCAAAACTATGTAAATCCGCCCGCCGGCGGCCAGGATGCAAATTCTGCCGCGCCGGTCGACCTTGCGGCTATTCCAACTTCTAACGCCGCTGCTCAAGTCCGGAGAAACTGGGCTGACATCACAGAAGAGGGGAATCCTGGAGCTGAGGAAGGATTTACCCTCGCCCAGGGTAGGAAGAGGCGCCGTGGCTCAGGGAATTCACCTACGACGGCTGCACCCTCCTCCAATGCCGGAGCTTCCAGGACCATTCGCCGACCTCAATCATCGGCGGGATCAGTGCCCCAAGCCCAAGAAATCAGGGCCACCAGGGCTCACATCGTGGAAGCCAGGGCGCGGCAGGCGTCCTCCTCCGAGGAACACTGTGTGTACATCGAACACAGCCCCGAACTTGAGCCCTTCCACTACCTTAGGGCTTTGGATAGGAAACTCGGAGGAACCGCCGGAGTCATCCAGATCACCAAGGTGAACGGCCACCAGCTACTGGGACTAACCAACAGAGGCCTGGCCGAGCGCCTCATAAGTGAGGGCCTCGAGGTTGAGGGAACACTCCTCAGGGCATTCCCTTTCCGCAAAAGAGCGGAAAGGATTACAGTGGGTAACCTCCCCTTCTTTGTAGCGGACTCTGCTGTCATCAACGCCCTCTCTCCATATGGGCGGGTCACGTCCATCGCCCCTAAGCAGATGAAGGCGGGCCCCTACGTCTGCGTCGACGGCCGGCGTGACGTCTTCATCACCCTACATGAGGGGATCACCATCGAGAGGCTTCCAACCCGCCTCGACATCAACATCAAAGGCCAAGCCTGGCCTGCGTACCTATCCTCGGGCATCAGGTGTTCCAGGTGCCACGGACAAGGGCATCGGGGGGCCTTCTGCCCCCTGCTTGCAGGGCTGGCCAACAACACCAGAATGGCCCCACCAACCACTCCTGCTGGCGTCCCACCACCGACCACCTCTGCACCGCCTCAGCGGTCAGCAGCCCAGCCTCCTGCGCCAGCTCCCTCCAATCTAGCCATGGAGGTTTGCAGCGCTCCTCCCATGGCCCGAGCTGTGCTCCATCCATTCGCACCTCGGCCATCTCCACCAGCGGCCCCAGCCTTACCTATGGAGGAGACGCCTTCTGCCCCTCCACCTGTGATCCCTGCTCCGTCCCTGCAGGCGCCTGAGGGTCCCGTGGGCCCTCGCCCGGCCAATTCACAACATCCAGAGCCGCCTCCCGCTCGGCCGGATTTTGTTGCCCCACGTGACCCTCTGCCCGCCCAGAAGACCCTCGGACCTGCAGCCCCAACACCGGATGTGGAGATGTCCATCGTGGAGGAGACCTCTGCGTCCTCCACGTCATTAGCAAAGAACGCAACGAGAGTCGACCTCGATGCGTTCATCGAGAGGCACCCCAGCGTGTCCTTCGCTGGGACGGACGCCCTTGGTCTTGGGCGGGAGGAGGTCTTAGACCTCCTCTCCTCGAGGACCAAGGCGCAGAGGAAAGGACCCCTCCTGTCGCCTCCACAGTGCGACGGCCTAATCGGGCAAATCTTGGATCTGAGGCCCGGAGCAGCCAGCAACCTTTACAAAGTCCTCGGACAAGTTAAAGCTGAGCTGAGGCCAACACCAGCTGCAGTGCCTACACCTCCACCCCCTGCGCCTCAGCCTGCTGAGCCAACATCACCCGCTCTCCACGGGGAAAGGACGTCGCCGGACATCACGACACCTCCACCTCCTCTGTCTACCCAATTCATAGATGCCTGCTACGACCAGGCAGGCGATATTATATTTGCGTTGAGCCGTGAGCGCTTCTCGGAGCCCTTGTCCAACATAGGAGTCACAGAGGGTGACATCGTGGAGGCGATTATTTTCCCCGAGGATAGGGAACCTCTCCTCAGGCGCCTCTCCACTCAGAAGAGAACCACTCTTGCCGGGATCGTCAGCGCTGCATCTGAGCGCGCTCGGAACTCAGATCCCTTTGTGCGTGAGGGCCTGCGCATACTCAGCGAAATGCTCCCCCCCCCCCCCCCTAATCTGTAAATCCCATTAACTCTTGATTGAATGTGATTATTGACGAGTGTCAATAAAGTATGTTTTAATTGTCAAATTGTCACATGTTTACACATGTTACAGGCCATGATAATCATGGTGGGTAGTTAGCGACTGCTTTTACTGTAAGTACACCAAATGTCTACACATGGTACAGGCTATGATAATCATGGTGGGTAGTTAGCCCTAGGGACTACCCACAGGGAGAAACTGACACCTCCTTTGATGACACCTCCGCCGCCCGCCCCGACGGACATGAAGGAGGACGATCCAATGACGGAGAAAGAGCGAGACACACCCCCACCGCCTGCGCCTCGGCTCGCTGAGACAACACCACCCTTTCCCCACGGGGAAAAGACGTCGCCGCACATCGCGACACCTCCACCTCCACTGTCCTGCCAATTCATTGATGACCGCTGGACGGAGGCAGACGACATACTACAAGAATTAAACAAAGAACGCGACTGGGGATTGGGGATCAGTGAGAGTGACATCACAGAAGCCATCATATACCCCGAGGATAGGGAGCCTCTCATCAGGCGCCTGTCCACTCGGAGGAGGAGCCTCCTCGCTGGTTTCATCAGCGCCGCCATCGAGCGCGCTCGGGACGCCGATCCCTTTGTGCGTGAGGGCATGTCCGCGCTCAGGGGGATGTTGCCCTCCTGATTGGGCCCAGTCGAGCCTCGGTGGGGACACCGCCTGATTTGTTTTGAATTGTAAATATTTGGTTCCTCCTGCTTAACTCTTAGGAGTAATGATTGACTATGTAGTCAATAAAATATTTTTAATTGTCAATTGTCACATGTCTACACATGGTACAGGCCATGATAATCATGGTGGGTAGTTAGCGACTGCTTTTACTGTAAGTACACCACATGTCTACACATGGTACAGGCCATGATAATCATGGTGGGTAGAAGTTGGCGACTGCTTTTACTGTAAGTACACCACATGTCTACACTCGGCCGTGCGGCCACGTGTCACACGAGTTCCGGGATTTTTCGCCTCTGGCGAGCGGAGGAATGTCGCTGGAAGCGACGAATTTATTATGGGCTGGAAGCCCTCACAGAGCTGAACACGAGCCTGCAAGGCTCGGCTCTGAAAGTGAAGTCGTTGCGGATTTATCAGCGGAAAACCATTTTCAAGGTGAAAATTCGAGAATGGCTGATGCAAGCGCCAACTATGCAAATCTGCCAATCGACATAAGCCATGCAAATTTTGCCGCGGCGTGTATCGCTGACATCACGCCATCAACAAGCGGCACCTTGGCCGCTGCGACAAACTGGTCCGAGCAAAAGGAGGCCGCAGAATCAGGTGAAGATGGCTTCACCGAGATCAAACACAAGCGAAGACGCAGGGAGTCGCCGAGCCGCCCTGTCGAACAGCGCTCCAGCGGCATCACAACTTCCGGAAGGACCGGCGCAACCCCGCGAGGACGACCACCTGCGGGTAGGGCTACGGAGATCCAGGTGATCAGGGCTACCCGGGCCGACATTGCTGACGCCAGAGCACGCCAACGTTCTTCAACAGAAGACAACTGCATCTTCGTGGAACACTGCCCGGACTTCGGGTCCACCCACTACCTGCAGGCGGTGGAAGAGCTGGTCGGAGGAGCCGGGAATGTGCTCCAGGTAATGAAAATGGATGCCCATATGCTGGTGGGCTTGTCCACCAAGGCCCTGGCCGAGCGACTTATAAGGGACGGCCTTGATATTGGGCACACCCACCTCAGGGCCTTCCCCTTCAAGAATCACCGTCGGAAACTTGCCCTTTTTTGTGGACGACGACGCCGTCATCGAGGCCCTCAAGCCCTATGGTGACGTGACTTTCATCGTTCCCATCCGGCTGAGAGCCGGAAGGTATACCTTCACGGATGGCCGACGCGAGGCATTCATCCTCCTTAAGGAGGGCATTGCCTTGGAAAAGATCCCGACCCGCGTTGTCATCCGAAATAAAGGTAACGTCCTGCCGGCGTTCATCTCATATGGAGTAAAGTGCTCCAGATGCGGCCGACAGGGTCATCGTTGGGCCAACTGCCCCATCATTCCTGGGAGAGCCTCCAACAACGGCCAGCCACAACCGGTACCCCATCCACCTGGTGCATCGTCCACCGTGTCTCGGCAGCCGAACCGTCTAACATCAACGGCTCCAGCTCCGTCACCAAAGCGCCTTGCGCCTCAGACAACAGCTTCCGGCACTTCTGCCGCCCTGCCTACCAGAACATCTTCATACCCCGTGGCTCCTCCTTCTGAGCCCATGGAGGTTTGCGGCGCTCCTCCCGTGGCCCGAGCTTTGCCCTGTCCATCCGCACCTCGGCCATCTCCAGCTGCACCCCCGGCCTTACCTGTGGAGGAGGCGCCTCCTGCCCCTCCACCTGTGACCCCTGCTCCGTCCCTGCAGGCACCTAAGGGTCCCGTAGGCCCTCGCCCAGCGATGACACATCATCCTGAGCCGACGCCTCCTGCTCGGCCTGACTTCGCAGCTCCGCGTGACCCTCGGGCCTGCGGCCCCAACACCGGACGTGGAGATGTCCATCGTGGAGGAGACCTCTGCGTCCTCCACGTCAGCAGCAAAGAACGCAACGAGAATCGACCTCGATGAGTTCATCGAGAGGCACCCCAGCGTGTCCTTCGCTGGGACGGACGCCCTTGGTCTTGGGCGGGAGGAGGTCCTGGACCTCCTCTCCTCAAGGACCAAGGCGCAGAGGAATGGACCCCTCCTGTCGCCTCCGCAGGGCGACGCCCTCGCCGGCCTGATCAAACAAATCTTAGATCTGAGGCCCGGAGCAGCCAGCAATCTCTACAAGGTCCTCGGACAGGTCAGAGCTGAACTGAGGACAACACCAGCTGCAGTGCCTCCAACTCCCCCACTGCCTGCGCCTCGGCCCGCTGAGCCAATGCCGCCCACTACCCACAGGGAGGAACTGACACCTCCTTCGATGACACCTCCGCCGCCCGCCCCGATGGACATGGAGGAGGACGATCCAATGACGGAGGAAGCACTGCCTGCACCTCTGCTCGCTGAGCTGACACCGCCCGCTCTCCACATGTCTACACATGTCTACCTTGGCCAGGTTAAGGCGGAGCTCAGGACAACACCAGCAGTGCCTCCAACACCCCCACTGCCTGCGCCTCGGCCTTCTGGACCAACGCCACCTACTTCCCACAGCGAAAAACTGATGCCTGCTGTGATGACACCTCCGCCGCCCGCCCTGACGGAGATGGAGGAGGACAACCCAATAACGGAAAAAGAGCGATGTGCACCCCCACCGCCTGCGCCTCGGCTCGCTGAGACGACACCACCCGCTCCCCATGGGGAAGAGGTAACACCAGCCATGGCGACACCTCCGCCTCCACTGCCATGCCTGCTCCAGGTGGAGCTGGAGAGCAAGTGCGAACGCCAAACACGTGACCTACTCGAGGAGCTGGAATTTCAACGGGCCTTAAGGCCCCTAATAAGGAAAGGGCTAGATTTACAAGGCCTCTCAACTGCGATCATGTGACCCGAAAGTAGGGAATATCTCGTCGAGACTCTCTCACATAGAACCAGACACAAAGTCACCCTCGCCGAGTTTTTCGGCACTGTCGCTGAGCACGCTCACGACCACTACCCCTTAATTCAAAGGGGAATATACGAGCTCAGGCTGGCTCTGAGCTCCTGACAGAGTCAAGTCTATTGTAAATATTTTTCTCCCATTGACTCTTTGAGTGTAATCGTTGACTGAACAGTCAATAAAATTGTTTTTCATTGTCATTGTCACATGTCTACATATGGTACAGGCCATGATAATCCTGGTGGGTAGTTAGCGACTGCTTTTACTGTAAGTACACCACATGTCTACATATGGTACAGGCCATGATAATCATGGTGGGTAGTTAGCGACTGTTTTTTACTGTAAGTACACCACATGTCTACACATGGTCAGGCCATGATAATCCTGGTGGGTAGTTAGCGACTGTTTTTTACTGTAAGTACACCACATGTCTACACTTGGTACAGGCCATGATAATCATGGTGGGTAGTTAGCGACTATCTTTTACTGTAAGTACACCACATGTCTACATATGGTACAGGCCATGATAATCATGGTGGGTAGTTAGCGACTGCTTTTACTGTAAGTACACCACATGTCTACACTTGGTACAGGCCATGATAATCATGGTGGGTAGTTAGCGACTGCTTTTACTGTAAGTACACCACATGTCTACATATGGTACAGGCCATGATAATCCTGGTGGGTAGTTAGTGACTGCTTTTACTGTAAGTACACCACATGTCTACATATGGTACAGGCCATGATAATCCTGGTGGATAGTTAGCGACTGCTTTTACTGTAAGTACACCACATGTCTACACATGGTCAGGCCATGATAATCATGGTGGGTAGTTAGTGACTGCTTTTACTGTAAGTACACCACATGTCTACACATGGTCAGGCCATGATAATCATGGTGGGTAGTTAGCGACTGTCTTTTACTGTAAGTACACCACATGTCTACACATGGTACAGGCCATGATAATCCTGGTGGGTAGTTAGCGACTGCTTTTACTGTAAGTACACCACATGTCTACACATGGTACAGGCCATGATAATCATGGTGGGTAGTTAGCGACTGCTTTTACTGTAAGTACACCACATGTCTACACATGGTACAGGCCATGATAATCATGGTGGGTAGTTAGCGACTGCTTTTACTGTAAGTACACCACATGTCTACACATGGTACAGGCCATGATAATCCTGGTGGGTAGTTAGTGACTGCTTTTACTGTAAGTACACCACATGTCTACACATGGTACAGGCCATGATAATCATGGTGGGTAGTTAGTGACTGTCTTTTACTGTAAGTACACCACATGTCTACACATGGTACAGGCCATGATAATCCTGGTGGGTAGTTAGTGACTGCTTTTACTGTAAGTACACCACATGTCTACACATGGTACAGGCCATGATAATCATGGTGGGTAGTTAGTGACTGTCTTTTACTGTAAGTACACCACATGTCTACACATGGTACAGGCCATGATAATCCTGGTGGGTAGTTAGCGACTGTCTTTTACTGTAAGTACACCACATGTCTACACATGGTACAGGCCATGATAATCCTGGTGGGTAGTTAGCGACTGCTTTTACTGTAAGTACACCACATGTCTACACATGGTCAGGCCATGATAATCCTGGTGGGTAGTTAGTGACTGCTTTTACTGTAAGTACACCACATGTCTACACATGGTACAGGCCATGATAATCCTGGTGGGTAGTTAGCGACTGCTTTTACTGTAAGTACACCACATGTCTACACATGGTACAGGCCATGATAATCCTGGTGGGTAGTTAGCGACTGCTTTTACTGTAAGTACACCACATGTCTACACTCGGCCGTGCGGCCACGCGTCGCGCGAGCTCCCGAGTTTTTCGCCTCTGGCGAGCGGAATAACGTCGCGGATGGCGACGAATTTGGCACGGGCTGAAAGCCCTTTAAACGCCGAGCAAAAGCCTGTAAGGCACGGCGCAAAAGCACAACCATGTGCTGAACTATCTAAGAAAGAAGGTTTTCAGAAGAAAACTTCAAATCTCTTCAACAAAAATCAAAACTATGCAAATCCGCCCGCCGGCGGACATCATGCAAATCCGGCCACGCCGACTGACTTCGTTACTGCCTCGTTTTCCGAGGCCGCTGCCCAAGCCAATAGAAGCTGGGCAGACTTAGCGGAGGACAACAATCACGAAACTGAGGACCCTTTCATCATTGTCCAAAGAAAGAAAAGACGCCGTGGCTCGGCGGAATCACCTGCGGCGGCCGCACCTTCCTCTAACATCAGAGGCGCAGGAGCCATTCGCCGGCCGCGATCATCCACGGGATGGGCACCGCGGGCGGAGGAAATCAGGACCACCCGAGCTCACATCGTGGAGGCCAGGGCGCGGCAGGCGTCTTCCACCGAGGACCACTGCGTTTATGTAGAGCGCAGCCCTGAACTGGAGCCCTTTCACTACATGAGGGCAATTGAAAGGATGTTCGGAGGGACCAGGGATGTCTTCCAACTGACAAAAATGAACGGCCACTTCCTGGTGGGACTGGCTAACAGAGGCATGGCCGAGCGCCTCGTCAACGAGGGCCTCGAGGTGGAGGGCACTCTCCACAGGGCCTTCCCGTTCCGCAAGAGGGCGGAGCGAATTACAGTGGGCAACCTCCCCTTCTTCGTGGGGGATGCAGCCGTCATCAGCGCCCTTTCATCTTTTGGGCGGGTCACATCTATCGCCCCCAAGCTGATGAAGGCTGGCCCATACATCTACAACGACGGCCGCCGAGAGGCGTTTATCATCCTCCGCGAAGGAATGACCATCGAGAGGCTGCCCACCCGCCTCGACATCACCATCAAAGGCGAGGCCTGGCCCGCATACCTGTCCTCCGGGATTAGGTGCTCCAGGTGCCGTGGCCAAGGACATCGCAGGGCCAACTGCCCCCTGCTTGCAAGGCGAACCACCGCTCCTGGACCGGCCACACCAACCTCTCCAACCAGCGTCCCACCAGCGACTGCGCCTAGGCTGCCCCAACAACCATCTGCCCAGCCTCCACCTCCGGCATCCCCCAGCCCAACCATGGAGGTCTCCGACGTGCCTCCCACAAGCCGAGCTGCGCTCCATCCACCTGCAGCACTCCGGCAATCACCAGCGCCTTCGGCCTTACCTGCGGAGGATGCGCTTCCTGCCCCTCCACCAGTGACCCCTGCTCCGTCCCTGCGAACACCTGGGAGTCGCGAGCCTGCGGCCCCAACACCGGACGTGGAGATGTCCATCGTGGAGGAGACCTCTGCGTCCTTCACGTCAACAGCAAAGAACGCAACGAGAGTCGACCTCGATGCGTTCATCGAGAAGCACCCCAGCGTGTCCTTCGCTGGGACGGACGCCCTTGGTCTTGGGCGGGAGGAGGTCCTGGACCTCCTCTCCTCAAGGACCAAGACGCAGAGGAAGGGACCCCTCCTGTCGCCTCCGCAGTGCGACGCCCTCGCTGGCCTGATCAGGCAAATCTTGAATCTGAAGCCCGGAGCAGCCAGCAACCTCTACAAAGTCCTCGGGCAAGTCAAAGCTGAGCTGAGGACAACACCAGCTGCAGTGCCTCCAACTCCCCCACTGCCTGCGCCTCGGCCCGCTGAGCCTATGCTGCCCACTACCCACAGGGAGGAACTGACACCTCCTTTGATGACACCTCCGCCGCCCGCCCCGACGGACATGGAGGAGGACGATCCAATAACGGAGGAGGAGCGCTGTGCACCCCCACCGCCTGCGCCTCGGCTCGCTGGGCCAATACCACCCGTCCCCCATGGGGACACGACGACACCGGCCATGACGACACCTCCGCCTCCACTGTCCTTGGACAGGCGCTGGAAGATGACAGGAGACTTAATTCACGAATTGAGTCGTGAAATCGACTTGGAGCACACGTTCCAAACGCAAGTCGACATGGATGACATCGTGAGAGCAGTCCTGTACCCCGGGGATAGGGAGCCCTTCATCAAGCGCCTACCCACTCGGGATAGGTACATCCTCAGTGGATTCATCCACACCGCCATCTGGCGCGCTCGGGACGGCGATCCCTCTATGCTTGAGAGTATGTCCGAACTCAGGAAGTTATTGCCTGATTGAGTCCAGACGACCCTCGGTGAGGACACCGCCTTTGAAAAATTGTAGCTCTTTCTACTTAGCTCTTTTGAGTTTGCCAGTTGTCTAAGATGACAATAAAATATTATTTAATTGTCAAAAAAAAAAAATTGTCACATGTGAAAAGCAGTACGACTTTGCACTTACAAATGTGCCAGAGACCCTTTTGGTTACTTGTACTCGCTGGTGGGGTTAAGCTTTTGCAAGAATCGGGGGCCATTGGAGCATTTTTTTTTAATCAGAAAAAAGTGCCCATTGCGGGAAACGAACACTGGTCGTAGCAGTCGAAAACCAACAGTTTAGGCCATCCTTCCACCGACCCCCAACGATTATGTTAAAGACACAAGGCAATAAGACCTAATCCAAATAAATAAATAGTGTGTGACATTTCAGTAACAGGGTTGTTACCAAAATGTCATACACTTTTCTCTTCTTCTTCTTCTTTCTTATCTCCACACTGGGCGAAGTAGAATGCGTCTGCCTTTGTCATTAAGACAGGGAGCACTACTCAGTGGCAGGCCACTGACTTAGCTCCAAAAGAAATGGCCGCCTCTGTCATGAGGAACAGACACCATGTTCAGCCGCTCCTAATATGGAGTACAAACACTGCTCATCCTGTATCCCTGGAGACCTTACAGGGTACTATCAACATGGCCAGCTGAGCCCAGGTTGTTTAGTGAGCTTGTTACTGCTCCCCCTCCTCCTTTGTCATCCGGGCTTGGGACCGGCAAGGGCGGAGTTTCTTTCACTTTTAATTTATAGAACGACGTTTTTCCGTTCAACATTACTCTTCACAATTTGTCTTTTTCTACTTTATCCCTAAGGATAGAATAATCATCATTTCTCCTTAAAAATAATTAAAATTACGGATTTTTTGTTCAAAAGAGACATTTGTGGTAAAATTTGTCAAACATCGTTTTATAATAATTAACATTTTATTGAAATTATTTATATAGAAACAAGCACAAAAAACCTGAGGAGGTATAACATCTGGCATGTCTAGGAATTTTCGTTCTGTAAAAAGAAACATTTGCGGTAAAATTTAACAATTCGATAAAATAATCCCTTGAATTAATATTAAAATCAAAACATAAAATCCTCCAGGGAAAAGTTTATTTTAAAAATATTTTTTATTTAAAAAATATCTTGAGCTTTGGGGCAAGTAAGCCCTTCTACGGGAGAAAATGCTTTATATGATTAATACGCCAATAAAATATGATTTAAAATTAAATGAAGTTCATTCACTGTTTACATTTGTTTTAAGGCATGCTCAACGCGGACTTCTGAAGAATAGATATTCCGGAAATTTATAACATTATATTCCCTGAGCCCAGCCCATAACCCCCAAGTGAAGCATGCGCAACAGAAGCCTGCGTTGAGCATGCCTCAAAACAAATGTAAACAGTTGAATGAACTTTATTTAATTAAAATCATATTTTATTGGCGTATTAATCATGTAAAGCATTTTCTCCCTTAGAAGGGCGTACTTGTCCGAAACCTTGAGATATTTTTTAAATAAAAATATTTTTAAAAGAAACTTTTCCCTGGAGGCTTTATGTTTTTTATTTTAATAACAAAATTCAACAAGTATTGGGAAAAGATAAATTTTCTTTTTGTAAAAATAAAAAAAAAGTTAGGTAGAAAAAGCATGATAGATATGCCCTTTTTTTTTTTTTTCTTTTCTCAATTTATGCACCTTATCCCAGTACAATATCACAGTTTTGGCGTCTATTTTGATGGGAGAGGCGACCCTTGTCTCTTTAGATCAATATCCTCGCGGCAAAATTTCCATCTATATTTTAGCCATAGATATGGCCCATCCACTTTACCAGTTAAACATCTCTTTGTCAGATTGTGAAGATTCCATTAGATCCTGTGCGAGTCTCATGGAATAAAGTCCGCCCTAGACTGACGAGGGCCATTAGCCTGAAACCATGGTCTCTAGGTGGACACTTCTCAGTTTACCAAAGCTGGTGTTGTGGCTTTGTTACCGACCTGAGGCCGCTAGTTTGTGGTGACAGTCAATAGATAGCGTCTAGTTTTGACGTCTATTTTGATGGGAGAGGTGACCTTTGTCTCTAGAATATCACATTTGTACTATTTTTTAACCTTGTGAAGCAACCAGTCTTCAGTGTGACCATTGTGTATTGTACAGAACAAGTTCAAGAGAGAAGAAAAGAAGAACCCAGCTCTGATAGATAAAATAATAAGTAAGTGCTCCTCCGTATAACCGGCTCCAAGCTGCAATATTTGATTTTGCCGGCAGATAAAGTCCATCTCTTCAACCTGGACCACTTCAGGGAGCGAGAGGCCACTGGCTACTTTGACGATGATCCACCGCTGCCCAAGAAACCAGTCGCCTCTGGTGGGAGGTCAGGTAGGGTTCTTTGACTATAAGTCACTCACAATATTGGATTGTAAACACAAGGTAATAACATGATGCACTAGCGCGCCAACTGTTATCAAAATTCAAAACTATTTTAAAGGCGTAAGATTCTTTTTGAAATTTCTACTGCCCTTACTGCAATGGAAAAATTAATGGGAGGGCCTGGCTTATCTGTGGTGAACCCTTCCAGCGATGTCCTCAAAGCTTATGTACATAGTTCATCTAAAATACCCATTCCAAGAGTCTAGCATCAGTATCACTATAAAAGGAAGATCGAAAAATGCAATATAACTGCGGTATGGTAGATTAAACTGGCGAAACCGCTGGGAGGGTTCACCACTGATGAGCCAGGCCCTCCCTTTAATTTTTCCATTGCAGTAAGGGCATCAGAAATTGTTTAATTTCAAAAAGAATCTTACGCCTTTAAAATAGTTTCGAATTTTGACAAGATAATAACACCAAATCCAAATAATTTGTTGTTGTTGTTTCTTATCCCATTGTGTAAAGATTACACGAATTCCATGAGTTCATGATCTCATGGAATGGGGTATAGGGGTGCAGCTTTCATTGATCATGGCACCATGATCCAGTCACACTTTGGTGAAAGTCTGACTTTGCCTGTAGTTTGAGGCCGTTCCTAACATGGAAGCCTTTGCTGCTGACTCTAACACGAGCACAGACGCTGCTCCTCTGTATCCCTGGAGTGGGACCATTGCTGAGGTCTATCAACTGAGTCAGTTGAAGTCAGGAATTTTAAAGAGGGAGTGTCCCTCCTGGTTACAGCATCAAGTCTACCAGAACAACACTTTGATACGATTGTGTAGAAGGTTTACTGTGCCTCCCAACAATGTCCAGGTGGAATCCAAATAATTTATTAGTGCGTGACGTTTTGCTAACAACGCTGTTACATAAATGTCACACATTATTAAATTATTTGGATTAGGTCCTATTTTTTGTGTCTTATTAACTTGTGTTTATAATCTTCTTTGGCAAATAATATTGATTGGTTTGCCATCCTTAGTACATGTGTTACAGGCCATGATAATCATGTTGTAAAGTTTACAAGAATTCCATTGATCTCATGGAATGGGGTGTAGAGATGCAATTTTCATTGACCATGGTAACATGATCCACATTGGTGAAAGTCTGACTGTAATCTGAGGCTGTTCCTAGCATTTTTTTTTTTTTGCTTATCCCTAGTACATGTGGTACAGGCCATGATAATCATGGTGGGTAGAAATAGGCGACTGCTTTTACTGTAAGTGTACCACATGTCTACACATGTGAAAAGCAATTCGACTTTTGCACTTACAAATGTACCACAGCCTCGTTTGGTTACTTGAACTCGCTGGTGGGGTTGATCTTTTGCAAGAAACGGGGCGATTGGAGCATTTTTTTTATAAACACAAAGTAGAAAGACCAAATCCAAAAAGGTAAATAGTGTGTATAATAAACACACATTTTTTATTTATTTGGATTTGGTGTTATTAACTTGTGTTTATAATCTTTGACAAATTTTAACAACTGGGTTGCCATATTTTGATTCGTTTATTATAGTTATTGATTTATAGTTGAGATAGTCTTTTAAGAAAGGTGTATGGAGGTGTGAACCTTCGTATGATATGGTTTCATGTACCACTGAGACAAGAATACAGTAGAACTACCTCTCTGTAAAGGACAACACCTAGTTACAGAGCCATAGTGTCTTTTAGGGAGAGGTGTCCTCTTACTGGAGAGTTGTTAATAAATACAGTAGAACTACCTCTCTGTAAAGGACAACACCTAGTTATAGAGCCATAGTGTCCTTTAGGGAGAGGTGTCCTCTTACTGGAGAGTTGCTAAATAGTAAAAATGGTAATTTTGCAAATGAAAACTGTCCTTTGTAGAGAGGTGTCCTTTAGCGGGAGTGTCCTCTCATGGAGGTTGTTCTACTGTATTGGTGATGGAAACTGTCCTTTGTAGAGAGGTGTTCTCTGGCTTGAGTGTCCTCTCATGGAGGTTGTTCTACTGTATCATAGATTTTATTTGGAATAAATAGAGGGGTGCATCAAAAAACATGTTGTAACATCTACACAAATGCCATAAATTGGTGGATTATCAGGTCCCCTGTCACTGATGTAACATGGTGTGATCTGTGTGTTTCAGGGAGAGGATCAAAGAAGAAGACCGCCAAAGGAGACCCTGGGAAAAAGCCAAAGAACTCCACTAAACAAGACCAGATAATCCCACCACCAGAACCATCTAAAAAGCCTCCGGATAAACCTCCGTTCGCTCTTCCAAAGATTTCCATCATTGTCCGCACAGAGAAAGATGCTGAGGCCACTCCATCAGGAGTCGAAGAAACCAAACCTAAGAAATTTTTCACCTCCAGGTCGTCAACAGCCACCAACGGGGTGAAACCAGACGACAGACTCAAACAAGTCATTGCTCAGAAGACTTCACTCAATCTCAGCAGCGACAAGTATTCTCTCACTTGTCTTCCTCATGCATATCGTTTCCGTAATGATGAAGATCGTCAAAAACTTTTTAAACAGCTACAAAGGAAACGTTTAAAATGTTCAACTAATTCCAGTCCTCCCATAGTCACAACTTCTACTTCAACCCCTGCACAGCCATCTTCAGTTGTAACATCACAAGCTACCTATAGGATAAGTAGTCTACCTGTGTCTCAGTACAATCTCCTCAACTCTGTTCCCAGCCTTCCATTTCTTCCTTCAGATAGAACAGAGAAACAGAACGAAATCCTTCAAGAATCAATAAAGTTGAACAGCACGCAACAGAAAGAAACAAACATACCTGTTCCACATCCCGCAACAACCTTAAGACCTTCAATCCCAGCAACAAGGGAAGTTCTTTCAAGTTTGAAAGCCGTACCAATTCTAGTTGCTGATGCTCCGTTATTTAATACCTCAGGACGACTTCTAATCATGCCTGGACAGTCAAACGGACAAGGTAAACAAGTCCTCCATGTTTTCTTCGCTCCGGACTGTCAACAAGCTACTGCATCCTCCTGACCATGGGTGTCATACAGCTTGTACATAATCTCCCTACGTACACAGATATGTACATAACCTCTACGTAGATTGACAGATTACCCTACAGAAATCGTAGGTTTGTTCAATTCAAAAATGCCTCTCACTATTTTTCTTACGCCAATGTTACATAGAGTTTTTTTGTGAGATTTATTTTTTTATACCAATTTGTAATTTGGAGAGAAGTGAGTAGAAAATGTGTGTATACCATCTTTAACAGAATTCCTGTGTCTTAAATTTTTTTATATTAATTTATTTCCTTTTTTTTTTGTGTTTTTTCAAATGCTTTGTAAAATAATTATTGACATATCAAGTTCTTGAGAAATATGTAAATTAGTTTTTTTTTTTTTTTGTAAAATATAATCAAGATGGTCATATGCTTTTGTTTTTTTGTTTTGATAAAAGTTGAATTAAAAGAGAATTTTTCTATTTTCATTCTTTTTGATTTTGAAGAGATTTGTGGATTATTATATTTTTAATATGTAAATTGAGCCAAATAATTGATTTTTCAGGAATTCTTCCTTGTGTTCAACACTTAAGCTTGTGTTTTTATCTTTCTATGTATACAGTAGAACAACCTCTATAAGAGGACACTCCCACTTGAGGACACCTCTTTACAAAGGACAGTTTTCATCACCAATACAGTAGAACAACCTCTATAAGAGGACACTCCCACTTGAGGACACCTCTTTACAAAGGACAGTTTTCATCACCAATACAGTAGAACAACATCCATGAGAGGACACTCTTGTTAGAGGACATCTCTCTACAAAGGACAGTTTCCATCATGAATACAGTAGAACAACCTCCATGAGAGGACACTTCCGCTAGAGTACACCTCTCTATAAAGGACAGTTTCCATCACCAATACGGTAGAACAACCTCCATTAGAGGACACTCCCGCTAGAGTACACCTCTCTACAAAGGACAGTTTCCATCACCAATACAGTAGAACAACCTCCATGAGAGGACACTCCTTCTAGAGAACACCTCTCTACAAAGTACAGTTTCCATCACCAATACAGTAGAACAACCTCCATGAGAGGACACCTCTCTACAGAGGACAGTTTCTATCACCAATACAGTAGAACAACCTCCATGAGAGGACACTAGCGCTAGAGTACACCTCTCTACAAAGGACAGTTTCCATCACCAATACAGTAGAACAACCTCCATGAGAGGACACTCCTTCTAGAGTACACCTCTCTACAAAGGACAGTTTCCATCACCAATACAGTAGAACAACCTCCATGAGAGGACACCTCTCTACAAAGGACAGTTTTCATCACCAATACAGTAGAACAACCTCCATGAGAGGACATCTCTCTACAAAGGACAGTTTCCATCACCAATACAGTAGAACAACCTCCATGAGAGTACACCTCTCTACAAAGGACAGTTTCCATCACCAATACAGTAGAACAACCTCCATGAGAGGACACTAGCGCTAGAGGACACCTCTCTACAAAGGACAGTTTTCATCACCAATACAGTAGAACAACCTCCATGAGATGACACTCCTGCTAAAGGACACCTCTCTACAAAGGACAGTTTCCATCACCAATACATTAGAACAACCTCCATTAGATGACACTCCTGCTAGAGGACACCTCTCTACAAAAGATAGTTTACATTTGCAAAATTATAATGTTTACTATTTAGCAACTCTCCAGTAAGAGGACAACTCTCCCTAAAGGACACTTTGACTCTGTAACTAGGTGTTGTCCTTTACAGAGAAGTAGTTATACTGTATTTAGCAACTTCCAGTAAGAGGACACCTCTCCCTAAAGGACACTTTGGCTCTGTAACCAGGTGCTGTCCTTTACAGAGAGGTAGTTCTACTGTATTTAGTAACTCTCCAGTAAAAGGACATATCTCCCTAAAGGACACTTTGACTCTGTAACTAGGTGTTGTCCTTTACAGAGAAGTAGTTCTTCTGTAGTTAGCAACTCTCCATTAAGAGGAGACCTATCCCTGAAGGACACTTTGGCTCTGTAACTAGGAGTTGTCCTTTACATAGAAGTAGTTCTACTGTATTTAGTAACTCTCTAGTTAGAGGACACCTCTCCCTAAAGGACACTTTGACTCTGTAACTAGCTGTTGTCCTTTACAGAGAGGTAGTTCTTCTGTAGTTAGCAACTCTCCAGTAAGAGGACACCTCTCCCTAAAGGACATTTATTTCTGTAACTAGGTGTTGTGCTTTACAGAGAGGTATTTCTACTGTATTTAGTAAATACCAGTAAGAGGACACCTTTCCCTAAAGGACACTTTGTCTCTGTTACTAGGTGTTGTCCTTTACAGAGAGGAAGTTCTACTATTTTTAGCAACCCTCCAGTAAGAGGACATCTCTCCCTAAAGGACACTTTGACTCTGTAACTAGCTGTTGTCCTTTACAGAGAGGTAGTTCTTCTGTATTTAGCAATTCTCCAGTAAGAGGACTCCTCTCCCTAAAGGACACTTTGTCACTGTTACTAGCTGTTGTCCTTTACAGAGAGGTAGTTCTACTGTATTTAATAACTCTCCAGTTAGAGGACATCTCTCCTTAAAGAACACTTTGGCTCTGTAACTAGGTGTTGTCCTTTACAGAGAAGTAGTTTTACTGTATTTAGTAACTCTCCAGTAAAAGGACATATCTCCCTAAAGGACACTTTGACTCTGTAACTAGGTGTTGTCCTTTACAGAGAAGTAGTTCTTCTGTAGTTAGCAACTCTCCATTAAGAGGAGACCTATCCCTAAAGGACACTTTGGCTCTGTAACTAGGAGTTGTCCTTTACATAGAAGTAGTTCTACTGTATTTAGTAACTCTCTAGTTAGAGGACACCTCTCCCTAAAGGACACGTTGGCTCTGTAACTAGGTGTTGTCCTTTACAGAGAGGTAGTTCTACTGTATTTAGTAACTCTCCAGTAAAAGGACATCTCTCCCTAAAGGACATTTATTTCTGTAACTAGGTGTTGTGCTTTACAGAGAGGTATTTCTACTGTATTTAGTAAATACCAGTAAGAGGACATCTCTCCCTAAAGGACACTTTGACTCTGTAACTAGCTGTTGTCCTTTACAGAGAGGTAGTTCTTCTGTATTTAGCAATTCTCCAGTAAGAGGACTCCTCTCCCTAAAGGACACTTTGTCACTGTTACTAGCTGTTGTCCTTTACAGAGAGGTAGTTCTACTGTATTTAATAACTCTCCAGTTAGAGGACATCTCTCCTTAAAGAACACTTTGGCTCTGTAACTAGGTGTTGTCCTTTACAGAGAAGTAGTTTTACTGTATTTAGTAACTCTCCAGTAAGAGGACATCTCTCCCTAAAGGACATTTTGACTCTGTAACTAGCTGTTGTCCTTTACAGAGAAGTAGTTTTACTGTATTTAGTAACTCTCCAGTAAGAGGACACCTCTCCCTAAAGGACACTTTGGCTCTGTAACTAGGTGTTGTCCTTTACAGAGAAGTAGTTCTACTGTATTTAGCAACTCTCCAGTATGAGGATATCTCTCCTTAAAGGACACTTTGACTCTGTAACTAGCTGTTGCTCTTAACAGAGAAGTAGTTCTACTGTATTTAGTAACTCTCTAGTAAGAGGACACCTCTCCCTAAAGGACACTTTGGCTCTGTAACTAGGTGTTATCCTTTACAGAGAGGTAGTTCTTCTGTATTTAGCAATTCTCCAGTAAGAGGACATCTCTCCTTAAAGGACACGTTGGCTCTGTAACTAGGTGTTGTCCTTTACAGAGAGGTAGTTCTACTGTATTTAGTAACTCTCCAGTCAGAATAAACTCTCCCTAAAGGAATTTATTTCTGTAACTAGGTGTTGTCCTTTACAGAGAGGTAGTTCTACTGTATTTAGTAACTCTCCAGTCAGAATAAACTCTCCCTAAAGGACATTTATTTCTGTAACTAGGTGTTGTCCTTTACAGAGAGGTAGTTCTACTGTATTTAGCAACTCTCCAGTAAGAGGACATCTCTCCCTGAAGGACACTTTGACTCTGTAACTAGGTGTTGTCCTTTACAGAGAGGAAGTTCTACTGTTTGTAGCAAATCTCCAGTAAGAGGACATCTCTCCCTAAAGGACACTTTGTCTCAGTAACTAGGTGTTGTCCTGTATAGAGAGGTAGTTCTCCTGTAATTAGCAACTCTCCAGTAAGAGGACACCTCTCCCTAAAGAACACTTTGGCTCTGTAACTAGGTGTTGTCCTTTACAGAGAGGTAGTTCTACTGTATTTAGCAACTCTCCAGTAAGAGGACACCTCTCCCTATAGGACACTCTGTAACTAGGTGTTGTCCTTTACAGAGAGGTAGTTCTATTGTATTTAGCAACTCTCCAGTAAGAGGACATCTCTCCCTAAAGGACACTTTGACTCTGTAACTAGCTGTTGTCCTTTACAGAGAAGTAGTTCTACTGTATTTAGCAACTTCCAGTAAGAGGACACCTCTCCCTAAAGGACACTTTGTCTCTGTAACCAGGTGCTGTCCTTTACAGAGAGGTAGTTCTACTGTATTTAGTAACTCTCCAGTAAAACGTGAAACATTTTCCGTTCTCCATTACTCTTCATGTTTCACCTTTCCATACCTCATCCTCAAAGTTAGAAATGTCGCCATTTCTCTTTTAAAATAAATTTCGATTTTTAAAAGAAACATTCGCGGTATAAATTTAATTTTCGTTTTACAATCATCAGCCGCGTTATATTGTATTTTAAATGTTACTTTAAATATAAGTTATGAACGGAAAAATACGTCCAGGGTAGCCGAGTGGACAAGGCACCTGCCCGGTAAGCAGAAGGGTGTGGGTTCGATTCCCGCCCCTGGACACTTTTTATTTTTCCGTTCTCGATTACTCTTCATGTTTCACCTTTCCATACCTCATCCTCAAAGTTAGAAATGTCGCTATTTCTCTTTTAAAATAAATTTCGATTTTTAAAAGAAACATTCGCGGTATAAATTTAATTTTCGTTTTACAATCATCAGCCGCGTTATATTGTATTTTAAATGTTACTTTAAATATAAGTTATGAACTGAAAAATACGTCCAGGGTAGCCGAGTGGACAAGGCACCTGCCCGGTAAGCAGAAGGGTGTGGGTTCGATTCCCGCCCCTGGACACTTTTTATTTTTCCGTTCTCGATTACTCTTCATGTTTCACCTTTCCATACCTCATCCTCAAAGTTAGAAATGTCGCTATTTCTCTTTGAAAATAAATTTCGATTTTTAAAAGAAACATTCGCGGTATAATTTTAATTTTCGTTTTACAATCATCAGCCGCGTTATATTGTATTTTAAATGTTACTTTAAATATAAGTTATGAACGGAAAAATACGTCCAGGGTAGCCGAGTGGACAAGGCACCTGCCCGGTAAGCAGAAGGGTGTGGGTTCGATTCCCGCCCCTGGACACTTTTTATTTTTCCGTTCTCGATTACTCTTCATGTTTCACCTTTCCATACCTCATCCTCAAAGTTAGAAATGTCGCTATTTCTCTTTGAAAATAAATTTCGATATTTAAAAGAAACATTCGTGGTATAATTTTAATTTTCGTTTTACAATCATCAGCCGCGTTATATTGTATTTTAAATGTTACTTTAAATATAAGTTATGAACGGAAAAATACGTCCAGGGTAGCCGAGTGGACAAGGCACCTGCCCGGTAAGCAGAAGGGTGTGGGTTCGATTCCCGCCCCTGGACACTTTTTATTTTTCCGTTCTCCATTACTCTTCATGTTTCACCTTTCCATACCTCATCCTCAAAGTTAGAAATGTCGCTATTTCTCTTTGAAAATAAATTTCGATTTTTAAAAGAAACATTCGCGGTATAATTTTAATTTTCGTTTTACAATCATCAGCCGCGTTATATTGTATTTTAAATAGTTCTATTGTATTTAGTAAATTTCCAGTAAGAGGACATCTATCCCTAAAGGACACTTTGGCTCTGTAACTAGGTGTTGTCCTTTACAGAGAGGTAGTTCTACTGTATTTAGTAACTCTCCAGTAAGAGGACATCTCTCCCCAAAGGACACTTTGGCTCTGTAACTAGGTGTTTTCCTTTACAGAGAAGTAGTTCTACTGTATTTAGCAATTCTCCAGTAAGAGGACACCTCTCCCTAAAGGACACTTTGTCACTGTTACTAGGTGTTGTCCTTTACAGAGAGGTAGTTCTACTGTATTTAGTAAATCTCCAATAAGAGGAGATCTCTCCCTAAAGGACACTTTGGCTCTGTAACTAGCTGTTGTCCTTTACAGAGAAGTAGTTTTACTGTATTTAGTAACTCTCCAGTAAGAGGACACCTCTCCCTAAAGGACACTTTGGCTCTGTAACTAGGTGTTGTCCTTTACAGAGAAGTAGTTCTACTGTATTTAGCAACTCTCCAGTAAGAGGACATCTCTCCCTAAAGGACACTTTGACTCTGTAACTAGCTGTTGTCCTTTACAGAGAGGTAGTTCTTCTGTATTTAGCAATTCTCCAGTAAGAGGACATCTCTCCCTAAAGGACACTTTGACTCTGTAACTAGCTGTTGTCCTTTACAGAGAGGTAGTTCTTCTGTATTTAGCAATTCTCCAGTAAGAGGACTCCTCTCCCTAAAGGACACTTTGTCACTGTTACTAGGTGTTGTCCTTTACAGAGAGGTAGTTCTACTGTATTTAGTAAATCTCCAGTAAGAGGACATCTCTCCCTAAAGGACACTTTGACTCTGTAACTAGCTGTTGTCCTTTACAGAGAGGTAGTTCTTCTGTAGTTAGCAACTCTCCAGTAAGAGGACACCTCTCCCTAAAGGACACGTTGGCTCTGTAACTAGGTGTTGTCCTTTACAGAGAGGTAGTTCTACTGTATTTAGTAACTCTCCAGTAAAAGGACATCTCTCCCTAAAGGACATTTATTTCTGTAACTAGGTGCTGTCCTTTACAGAGAGGCAGTTATACTGTATTTAATAACTCTCCAGTTAGAGGACATCTCTCCTTAAAGAACACTTTGGCTCTGTAACTAGCTGTTGTCCTTTACAGAGAGGTAGTTCTACTGTATTTAGCAACTCTCCAGTAAGAGGACACCTCTTCCTATAGGACACTCTGTAACTAGGTGTTGTCCTTTACAGAGAGGTAGTTCTACTGTATTTAGCAACTCTCCAGTAAGAGGACACCTCTTCCTATAGGACACTCTGTAACTAGGTGTTGTCCTTTACAGAGAGGTAGTTCTACTGTATTTAGCAACTCTCCAGTAAGAGGACACCTCTTCCTATAGGACACTCTGTAACTAGGTGTTGTCCTTTACAGAGAGGTAGTTCTACTGTATTTAGCAACTCTCCAGTAAGAGGACATCTCTCCCTAAAGGACACTTTGACTCTGTAACTAGCTGTTGTCCTTTACAGAGAAGTAGTTTTACTGTATTTAGTAACTCTCCAGTAAGAGGACACCTCTCCCTAAAGGACACTTTGGCTCTGTAACTAGGTGTTGTCCTTTACAGAGAAGTAGTTCTACTGTATTTAGCAACTCTCCAGTATGAGGACATCTCTCCCTAAAGGACACTTTGACTCTGTAACTAGCTGTTGTTCTTTACAGAGAAGTAGTTCTACTGTATTTAGTAACTCTCCAGTAAGAGGACACCTCTCCCTAAAGGACACTTTGGCTCAGTAACTAGGTGTTATCCTTTACAGAGAGGTAGTTCTTCTGTATTTAGCAATTCTCCAGTAAGAGGACTCCTCTCCCTAAAGGACACTTTGTCACTGTTACTAGGTGTTGTCCTTTACAGAGAGGTAGTTCTACTGTATTTAGTAAATCTCCAGTAAGAGGACATCTCTCCCTAAAGGACACTTTGGCTCAGTAACTAGGTGTTGTCCTGTATAGAGAGCTAGTTCTACTGTATTTTGCAACTCTCCAGTAAGAGGACACCTCTCCCTAAAGAACACTTTGGCTCTTTTACTAGGTGTTGTCCTTTAAAGAGAGGCAGTTCTACTGTATTTAATAACTCTCCAGTTAGAGGACATCTCTCCTTACAGAACACTTTGGCTCTGTAAGTAGGTGTTGTCCTTTACAGAGAGGTAGTTCTACTGTATTTAGCAACTCTCCAGTAAGAGGACATCTCTCCCTAAAGGACACTTTGACTCTGTAACTAGCTGTTGTCCTTTAAAGAGAAGTAGTTTTACTGTATTTAGTAACTCTCCAGTAAGAGGACACCTCTCCCTAATGGACACTTTGGCTCTGTAACTAGGTGTTGTCCTTTACAGAGAAGTAGTTCTACTGTATTTAGCAACTCTCCAGTATGAGGACATCTCTCCCTAAAGGACACTTTGACTCTGTAACTAGCTGTTGCTCTTCACAGAGAAGTAGTTCTTCTGTATTTAGTAACTCTCCAGTAAGAGGACACCTCTCCCTAAAGGACACTTTGGCTCTGTAACTAGGTGTTATCCTTTACAGAGAGGTAGTTCTTCTGTATTTAGCAATTCTCCAGTAAGATGACATCTCTCCCTAAAGGACACTTTGACTCTGTAACTAGCTGTTGTCCTTTACAGAGAAGTAGTTCTACTGTATTTAGCAACTCTCCAGTATGAGGACATCTCTCCCTAAAGGACACTTGGACTCTGTAACTAGCTGTTGTTCTTTACAGAGATGTAGTTCTACTGTATTTATAACTCTCCAGTAAGAGGACACCTCTCCCTAAAGGACACGTTGGCTCTGTAACTAGGTGTTGTCCTTTACAGAGAGGTAATTCTACTGTATTTAATAACTCTCCAGTAAAAGGACATCTCTCCCTAAAGGACCCGATGTCTCTGTAACTAGGTGTTGTCCTTTACAGAGAGGTTGTTCTACTGTATTTAGTAACTCTTCAGTCAGAATAAACTCTCCCTAAAGGACTTTATTTCTGTAACTAGGTGTTGTCCTTTACAGAGAGGTAGTTCTACTGTATTTAGCAACTCTCCAGTAAGAGGACATCTCTCCCTGAAGGACACTTTGACTCTGTAACTAGGTGTTGTCCTTTACAGAGAGGTAGTTCTACTGTATTTAGCAACTCTCTAGTAAGAGGACACCTTTCCCTAAAGGACACTTTGTCTCTGTTACTAGGTGTTGTCCTTTACAGAGAGGTATTTCTACTGTATTTAGTAAATACCAGTAAGAGGACACCTTTCCCTAAAGGACACTTTGTCTCTGTTACTAGGTGTTGTCCTTTACAGAGAGGAAATTCTACTGTTTGTAGCAAATCTCCAATAAGAGGACATCTCTCCCTAAAAGACACTTTGACTCTGTAACTAGCTGTTGTCCTTTACAGAGAGGTAGTTCTTCTGTATTTAGCAATTCTCCAGTAAGAGGACTCCTCTCCCTAAAGGACACTTTGTTACTGTTACTAGGGGTTGTCCTTTACAGAGAGGTAGTTCTACTGTATTTAGTAAATCTCCAGTAAGAGGACATCTCTCCCTAAAGGACACTTTGGCTCAGTAACTAGGTGTTGTCCTGTATAGAGAGGTAGTTCTCCTGTAATTAGCAACTCTCCAGTAAGAGGACACCTCTCCCTAAAGAACACTTTGGCTCTTTTACTAGGTGTTGTCCTTTAAAGAGAGGCAGTTCTACTGTATTTAATAACTCTCCAATTAGAGGACATCTCTCCTTAAAGAACACTTTGGCTCTGTAAATAGGTGTTGTCCTTTACAGAGAGGTAGTTCTACTGTATTTAGGAACTCTCCAGTAAGAGGACATCTCTCCCTATAGGACACTCTGTAACTAGGTGTTGTCCTTTACAGAGAGGTAGTTCTACTGTATTTAGCAACTCTCCAATAAGAGGACATCTCTCCCTAAAGGACACTTTGACTCTGTAACTAGCTGTTGTCCTTTACAGAGAAGTAGTTTTACTGTTGTTGGAAAAGCCTAAGCAAATTTTACAAGAGTAAATTTAAAAGAAGACTATGCAAACTAGGCTTTGCGAAAAATATCTATGTAAATCTTCCACAGATATAAAAAACTAGGATTGCATCAGGTTTGTGTGTGTGTCCACAAGAAGTCGGAGCTCTACGCGTTTGAGACGACAGCTGGGAGTGCCGCTGTCCTTGATTGGAGCCTTCAACTTTGACTGTTATTAACTGTTTTGGTTTTACTTTTTTAATATATTAAGGCGATCAAGTAGTTGAGCCTAATAAATTTATTTTACGAAACTTATATCTGATTATTCCAGCACTTGAGCAGGACACTTAATTGTTAAAAGAAGTTGACGGAATTATCTTAGTATTCTCGTGCCGCTACATTTTTTGGTGAGCCTCGGACGTGATTCTGCTCAAGTGGATTATTGTTTATCGGAGATATATATTTAAAGTGAAGTAGAGTTCAAGAAGTTGAAAGGTTACAATGGCTCTAAGTTTGTGTATCAGGAAGCGAGCCCCCGTGAGAAGTCAAGTTACAAGGATTTACAAGGAAATTATTTCTAATTTGAGAATTGAATCCAAGGATTATTTCAAGGCAACAGTTGGAGTGAGAAGAATTCTGGATGTACAGAAAGTACTGCTGTCGTCTGATAAAGAGATAATCGATATTTTGGCAGAAGATGATGAAGCGGATCTGGAAAAGGAAATGGATGATTGTGCGCATTATCAAGAGATCATAATTGAAGCAATTGTGGCTTATGAGGATGCTCAAAAACAAGTTGCAAGAGAAGTTGTAGTTCAAGATTCTTTGCCAGATACTACAGAGAAAATAAGGCTTCCCACCATTGAATTACCGAAGTTTAGTGGTAATTTGATAGATTGGTTAACTTTTTGGGCTCAATTTGAGAGAATTCATCTTGATATCAGACTAAAGGATAGCGACAAGTTCTACTATTTGCTTCAAAGTCTGAGTGTAGACACTGAGGCCTATAAAATCGTATCCATTTATCCGCTTACTGAAGAAAATTATTCTAAGGCGATTGATGCTTTAAGAAGACGTTATGCTAATCCTGATTTGTTGCTACAGGTATATGTGAGAGAACTGCTCAAGTTGGTCATCGATAGTGCTAGCGGAAAGAAAAAATTATCTATTCATGAACTATATTATAGAATTCAATCTTATCTTGGTTCTTTAAAGAGTTTGAATTTGGAAAGTGCAAGCCCGGACACATGGCTGTATCCCTTGGTGGAATCGTGTCTATCTGACGAACTATTGCTAGCGTGGCAGAGATCTCAGTTCGTCAAGCTTGATGTTGAACATCAGACGAGACTGGATCAACTGATGGACTTTTTAGAAAAGGAGATTTTGATTCAACAGAATATCCAGTTAGCTAAAGGCGGTTTCCAAAGTGCTGAAACTTCCGACCAAGAGAGAAGGAAAGGATTTTATAAGAAGAAAAATGATATTCCAACGGTGACCGGATTACAACAAATGGAATTAGGCGGATGTATATTTTGTGAGAAAAAGCATGCGAGTCAAAATTGTTTTGCCGCTAAAAAGATGTCCTTAGAAGAAAAAAGAAAGGTCATCCGTGAAAAGAAGGTTTGCTTCAAATGCTTAAAAGGACGCCATCTTGCTAGATATTGCAGAACAAGGGTTAGATGCTACAACTGTGGCTCGTCGCATTTTTTAATTATGTGCACTCGAGGAGATAGAAATAATAAAGAGGCTGCTCAATTGGGAATTGAACCAGAGTTGACTAGTCAAAATTCAGAAAGGGTTAAACAACGGTTTTCACATCGCAAAAATTCTGAATCTTTTGATGCTACGGTGAAACCAAACGAAGATCTGAAAAGGCATAATGATTGTTCCAACCAAGTTTATCAGCGGAATGTTGCTCTTCAGACTTTGATGTTGAATGTTATTGCACCAAAGGGGAGGAAATTAGTGCGCGCATTTCTTGATTCAGGTTCTCAACATACTTATATTTTGAAGACAACAGCGGAAGAATTAGGACTGAAACCTGTGACGAAAGAGACTGTTCATCATGCTTTATTTGGCGGAATACAAACAACGGCTGTTACACATAATTTGTATGATGTTCAGTTAAAGGCAGACGATGAAAATTTTGTTTGCAAAGTCACTGTTCGTGATCAGTCAAAGATCTGTCAAGCCCTTCCAAGAATTCCCAAAACAAGTTTAATTTCTAGAGAGTTGGAACAAAGAAAAATTAAAGTTACAGATCTTGGAAATGACAACCCACCTATAGAGCTCCTCCTCGGTGCAGATATTTATGGAAAATTAATGACCGGAAAAACGCTGCAACTGGATTGCGGTTTAACAGCTATGCTTACCCATTTTGGTTGGACGTTATTAGGCAGCCTGAAGGAATGGTCTGAGGAAGAAAATTCTATGCTGGTTATGTCCATGAAAAATGAAATTGAAGGCGTGGAAAAAGAGGATTCTGAAACTGCAGTTGATAGCTATGTAGGTGTGAAGGAAGCGGAGTCTAAAGACTATAAAGCAAAGGATTCTGAAGCGAAGCCTAAGGGCGATGGAGTGAAGGATTCTGAGACTGCAATTAAAGGTTATGAATCGGTGAACAATTCAGAAGAGAAAACTAAAACAAATAAAGTTGAAGATCCTGAAGTGGCTGATCAAGTCAGATATTTTGAAACTATTGAGGCAAAAGCTAAAGATGAGAAATTAGCAGATTCTGAAACAAAAGTCATAAAGGTAAAATATTCTGCAACAAAAGCTAAAAGGTTAAAAACTTCTGAAACAAAAGATAGAGAGTTGGTGCACTCAAAAGTCTTGGATAAAAATGAGCAAATTGAGATTAATTCGAGGAATATCGCTAAGACATCTTCAGATCTTCAACGAAATAAGAGACCTTTAAAACCCTATAAAGTTTATCGAGCTAAATCGAAGAGATCAAAAATAATCAATCTCTGTTTTCATGAGCTACTTGCACTTGTACTTCTTTCATTAGCTGTTACTGCTCTTCTTATTGCTATGATAAAGGACGAGATCGATGGGAGGAGTTGGTCTTTGCACTTGTTTACTGATGCGAGTCGGACAGCTTACTCCGCAGTGGTATTTCACCGGGTAGAAAATGAAGAAATACGGGTCAGTTTTATGTCCGCTAAAACACGAGCGACTCCAATGAAAAGAGAAATACTCAAAAGGAATAAGAAAACTGGCGAAAGCGAAATGATTGTTAAAGAGATTAGTATTCCTTGGAAAAAAGAAGCTTCAAGAGAGCAACTGCGTTAGACCTATACAATGGAGATTTAATCCTCCTTTTGCGGCTTGGTGGGGAGGTTGGTGGGAGCGTTTAATTCGCTCTATGAAGAATTTGTTGAAAAGAACTCCAGGAAAGGATGGAATTGTTCGAGTTGGCAAATTAAAGACCGGAGGCGGGATTATAATAAGACCTGTACAACGTCTTTGCCCAATGGAGTTGGATTTTTCGAAAGAATTTTCAAATCGATTCCAGGATATTTTTGGATGCTGATTTGGAAAAATTATTGTCAATAATTTTTGTGGGGAGTATGTTGGAAAAGCCTAGGCAAATTTTACAAGAGTAAAATTAAAAGAAGACTATGCAAACTAGGCTTTGCGAAAAATATCTATGTAAATCTTCCACAGATATAAAAAAACTAGGATTGCATCAGGTTTGTGTGTGTGTCCACAAGAAGTCGGAGCTCTACGCGTTTGAGACGACAGCTGGGAGTGCCGCTGTCCTTGATTGGAGCTTTCAACTTTGACTGTTATTAACTGTTTTGGTTTTACTTCTTTAATATATTAAGGCGATCAAGTAGTTGAGCCTAATAAATTTATTTTACGAAACTTATATCTGATTATTCCAGCACTTGAGCAGGACACTTAATTGTTAAAAGAAGGTGGCGGACTTATCTTAGTATTCTCGTGCCGCTACAACTGTATTTAGTAACTCTCCAGTAAGAGGACACCTCTCCCTGAAGGACACTTCGGCTCTGTAACTAGGTGTTGTCCTTTACAGAGAAGTAGTTCTACTGTATTTAGCAACTCTCCAGTATGAGGACATCTCTCCCTAAAGGACACTTTGACTCTGTAACTAGCTGTTGTTCTTTACAGAGAAGTAGTTCTACTGTATTTAGTAACTCTCCAGTAAGAGGACACCTCTCCCTAAAGGACACTTTGGCTCTGTAACTAGGTGTTATCCTTTACAGAGAGGTAGTTCTTCTGTATTTAGCAATTCTCCAGTAAGAGGACATCTCTCCTTGAAGGACACTTTGACTCTGTACTTAGCTGTTGTCCTTTACAGAGAGGTAGTTCTACTGTATTTAGTAACTCTCCAGTAAGAGGACATCTTTCCCTAAAGGACACTTTGACTCAGTAACTAGGTGTTGTCCTTTACAGAGAGGTAGTTCTACTGTATTTACTAAATCTCCAGTAAGAGGACATCTCTCCCTAAAGGACACTTTGGCTCAGTAACTAGGTGTTGTCCTGTATAGAGAAGTAGTTCTACTGTATTTAGCAACTCTCCAGTAAGAGGACACCTCTCCCTAAAGAACACTTTGGCTCTGTAACTAGGTGTTGTACTTTACAGAGAGGTAGTTCTACTGTATTTAGCAACTCTCCAGTAAGAGGACACCTCTCCCTAAAGGACACTTTGGCTCTGTAACTAGGTGTTGTCCTTTAAAGAGAAGTAGTTCTTCTGTATTTTGCAACTCTCCAGTAAGAGGACATCTCTCCCTAAAGGACACTTTGCCTCTGTAACTAGCTGTTGTCCTTTACAGAGAAGTAGTTTTACTGTATTTAGTAACTCTCCAGTAAGAGGACACCTCTCCCTAAAGGACACTTTGGCTCTGTAACTAGGTGTTGTCCTTTACAAAGAAGTAGTTCTACTGTATTTAGCAACTCTCCAGTATGAGGACATCTCTCCCTAAAGGACACTTTGACTCTGTAACTAGCTGTTGTTCTTCATAGAGAAGTAGTTCTTCTGTATTTAGTAACTCTCCAGTAAGAGGACACCTCATCCTAAAGGACACTTTGGCTCTGTAACAAGGTGTTATCCTTTACAGAGAGGTATTTCTTCTGTATTTAGCAATTCTCCAGTAAGAGGACTCCTCTCCCTAAAAGACACTTTGTCACTGTTACTAGGTGTTGTTCTTTACAGAGAGGTAGTTCTACTGTATTTAGTAAATCTCCAGTAAGAGAACATTTCTCCCTAAAGGACACTTTGGCTCTGTAACTAGGTGTTGTGCTGTATAGAGAGGTAGTTCTACTGTATTTAGCAACTCTCCAGTAAGAGGACACCTCTCCCTAAAGAACACTTTGGCTCTTTTACTAGGTGTTGTCCTTTAAAGAGAGGCAGTTCTACTGTATTTAATAACTCTCCAGTAAGAGGACATCTCTCCTTAAAGAACACTTTGGCTCTGTAACTAGGTGTTGTCCTTTACAGAGAGGTAGTTCTACTGTATTTAGCAACTCTCCAGTAAGAGGACACCTCTCCATAAAGGACACTTTGTCACTGTTACTAGGTGTTGTCCTTTACAGAGAGGTAGTTCTACTGTATTTAGTAAATCTCCAGTAAGAGGACATCTCTCCCTAAAGGACACTTTGGCTCTGTAACTAGGTGTTGTCCTTCACAGAGAAGTAGTTCTACTGTATTAAGAAATTCTCCAGTAAGAGGACACCTCTCCCTAAAGGACACTTTGTCACTGTCACTAGGAGTTGTCCTTTACAGAGAGGTAGTTCTACTGTATTTAGCAACTCTCCAGTATGAGGACATCTCTCCCTAAAGGACACTTTGACTCTGTAACTAGCTGTTGTTCTTTACAGAGAAGTAGTTCTACTGTATTTAGTAACTCTCCAGTAAGAGGACACCTCTCCCTAAAGGACACTTTGGCTCTGTAACTAGGTGTTATCCTTTACAGAGAGGTAGTTCTTCTGTATTTAGCAATTCTCCAGTAAGAGGACATCTCTCCTTAAAGGACACTTTGACTCTGTACTTAGCTGTTGTCCTTTACAGAGAGGTAGTTCTACTGTATTTAGTAACTCTCCAGTAAGAGGACACCTCTCCCTAAAGGACACTTTGGCTCTGTAACTAGGTGTTGTCCTTTACAAAGAAGTAGTTCTACTGTATTTAGCAACTCTCCAGTAAGAGGACACCTCTCCCTAAAGGACACTTCGGCTCTGTAACTAGGTGTTGTCCTTTACAGAGAAGTAGTTCTACTGTATTTAGCAACTCTCCAGTATGAGGACATCTCTCCCTGAAGGACACTTTGAATCTGTAACTAGCTGTTGTTCTTTACAGAGAAGTAGTTCTACTGTATTTAGTAACTCTCCAGTAAGAGGACACCTCTCCCTAAAGGACACTTTGGCTCTGTAACTAGGTGTTATCCTTTACAGAGAGGTAGTTCTTCTGTATTTAGCAATTCTCCAGTAAGAGGACATCTCTCCTTAAAGGACACTTTGACTCTGTACTTAGCTGTTGTCATTTACAGAGAGGTAGTTCTACTGTATTTAGTAACTCTCCAGTAAGAGGACATCTTTCCCTAAAGGACACTTTGACTCAGTAACTAGGTGTTGTCCTTTACAGAGAGGTAGTTCTACTGTATTTACTAAATCTCCAGTAAGAGGACATCTCTCCCTAAAGGACACTTTGGCTCAGTAACTAGGTGTTGTCCTGTATAGAGAAGTAGTTCTACTGTATTTAGCAACTCTCCAGTAAGAGGACACCTCTCCCTAAAGAACACTTTGGCTCTTTTACTAGGTGTTGTCCTTTAAAGAGAGGCAGTTCTACTGTATTTAATAACTCTCCAGTTTGAGGACATCTCTCCTTAAAGAACAGTTTGGCTCTGTAACTAGGTGTTGTACTTTACAGAGAGGTAGTTCTACTGTATTTAGCAACTCTCCAGTAAGAGGACCTCTCCCTAAAGGACACTTTGGCTCTGTAACTAGGTGTTGTCCTTTAAAGAGAAGTAGTTCTTCTGTATTTTGCAACTCTCCAGTAAGAGGACATCTCTCCCTAAAGGACACTTTGCCTCTGTAACTAGCTGTTGTCCTTCACAGAGAAGTAGTTCTACTGTATTAAGAAATTCTCCAGTAAGAGGACACCTCTCCCTAAAGGACACTTTGTCACTGTCACTAGGAGTTGTCCTTTACAGAGAGGTAGTTCAACTGTATTTAGCAACTCTCCAGTATGAGGACATCTCTCCCTAAAGGACACTTTGACTCTGTAACTAGCTGTTGTTCTTTACAGAGAAGTAGTTCTACTGTATTTAGTAACTCTCCAGTAAGAGGACACCTCTCCATAAAAGACACTTTGGCTCTGTAACTAGGTGTTGTCCTTTACAAAGAAGTAGTTCTACTGTATTTAGCAACTCTCCAGTATGAGGACATCTCTCCCTAAAGGACACTTTGACTCTGTAACTAGCTGTTGTTCTTCATAGAGAAGTAGTTCTTCTGTATTTAGTAACTCTCCAGTAAGAGGACACCTCATCCTAAAGGACACTTTGGCTCTGTAACTAGGTGTTATCCTTTACAGAGAGGTATTTCTTCTGTATTTAGCAATTCTCCAGTAAGAGGACTCCTCTCCCTAAAAGACACTTTGTCACTGTTACTAGGTGTTGTTCTTTACAGAGAGGTAGTTCTACTGTATTTAGTAAATCTCCAGTAAGAGGACACCTCTCCATAAAAGACACTTTGGCTCTGTAACTAGGTGTTGTCCTTTACAAAGAAGTAGTTCTACTGTATTTAGCAACTCTCCAGTATGAGGACATCTCTCCCTAAAGGACACTTTGACTCTGTAACTAGCTGTTGTTCTTCATAGAGAAGTAGTTCTTCTGTATTTAGTAACTCTCCAGTAAGAGGACACCTCATCCTAAAGGACACTTTGGCTCTGTAACTAGGTGTTGTCCTTTACAAAGAAGTAGTTCTACTGTATTTAGCAACTCTCCAGTATGAGGACATCTCTCCCTAAAGGACACTTTGGCTCTGTAACTAGGTGTTGTGCTGTATAGAGAGGCAGTTCTACTGTATTTAGCAACTCTCCAGTAAGAGGACACCTCTCCCTAAAGAACACTTTGGCTCTTTTACTAGGTGTTGTCCTTTAAAGAGAGGCAGTTCTACTGTATTTAATAACTCTCCAGTAAGAGGACATCTCTCCTTAAAGAACACTTTGGCTCTGTAACTAGGTGTTGTCCTTTACAGAGAGGTAGTTCTACTGTATTTAGCAACTCTCCAGTAAGAGGACACCTCTCCCTAAAGGACACTTTGTCACTGTTACTAGGTGTTGTCCTTTACAGAGAGGTAGTTCTACTGTATTTAGTAAATCTCCAGTAAGAGGACATCTCTCCATAAAGGACACTTTGGCTCTGTAACTAGGTGTTGTCCTTCACAGAGAAGTAGTTCTACTGTATTAAGAAATTCTCCAGTAAGAGGACACCTCTCCCTAAAGGACACTTTGTCACTGTCACTAGGAGTTGTCCTTTACAGAGAGGTAGTTCAACTGTATTTAGCAACTCTCCAGTATGAGGACATCTCTCCCTAAAGGACACTTTGACTCTGTAACTAGCTGTTGTTCTTTACAGAGAAGTAGTTCTACTGTATTTAGTAACTCTCCAGTAAGAGGACACCTCTCCCTAAAGGACACTTTGGCTCTGTAACTAGGTGTTATCCTTTACAGAGAGGTAGTTCCTCTGTATTTAGCAATTCTCCAGTAAGAGGACATCTCTCCTTAAAGGACACTTTGACTCTGTACTTAGCTGTTGTCCTTTACAGAGAGGTAGTTCTACTGTATTTAGTAACTCTCCAGTAAGAGGACATCTTTCCCTAAAGGACACTTTGACTCAGTAACTAGGTGTTGTCCTTTACAGAGAGGTAGTTCTACTGTATTTACTAAATCTCCAGTAAGAGGACATCTCTCCCTAAAGGACACTTTGGCTCAGTAACTAGGTGTTGTCCTGTATAGAGAAGTAGTTCTACTGTATTTAGCAACTCTCCAGTAAGAGGACACCTCTCCCTAAAGAACACTTTGGCTCTGTAACTAGGTGTTGTACTTTACAGAGAGGTAGTTCTACTGTATTTAGCAACTCTCCAGTAAGAGGACACCTCTCCCTAAAGGACACTTTGGCTCTGTAACTAGGTGTTGTCCTTTAAAGAGAAGTAGTTCTTCTGTATTTTGCATCTCTCCAGTAAGAGGACATCTCTCCCTAAAGGACACTTTGCCTCTGTAACTAGCTGTTGTCCTTTACAGAGAAGTAGTTTTACTGTATTTAGTAACTCTCCAGTAAGAGGACACCTCTCCCTAAAGGACACTTTGGCTCTGTAACTAGGTGTTGTCCTTTACAAAGAAGTAGTTCTACTGTATTTAGCAACTCTCCAGTATGAGGACATCTCTCCCTAAAGGACACTTTGACTCTGTAACTAGCTGTTGTTCTTCATAGAGAAGTAGTTCTTCTGTATTTAGTAACTCTCCAGTAAGAGGACACCTCATCCTAAAGGACACTTTGGCTCTGTAACAAGGTGTTATCCTTTACAGAGAGGTATTTCTTCTGTATTTAGCAATTCTCCAGTAAGAGGACTCCTCTCCCTAAAAGACACTTTGTCACTGTTACTAGGTGTTGTTCTTTACAGAGAGGTAGTTCTACTGTATTTAGTAAATCTCCAGTAAGAGAACATTTCTCCCTAAAGGACACTTTGGCTCTGTAACTAGGTGTTGTGCTGTATAGAGAGGTAGTTCTACTGTATTTAGCAACTCTCCAGTAAGAGGACACCTCTCCCTAAAGAACACTTTGGCTTTTTTACTAGGTGTTGTCCTTTAAAGAGAGGCAGTTCTACTGTATTTAATAACTCTCCAGTAAGAGGACATCTCTCCTTAAAGAACACTTTGGCTCTGTAACTAGGTGTTGTCCTTTACAGAGAGGTAGTTCTACTGTATTTAGCAACTCTCCAGTAAGAGGACACCTCTCCATAAAGGACACTTTGTCACTGTTACTAGGTGTTGTCCTTTACAGAGAGGTAGTTCTACTGTATTTAGTAAATCTCCAGTAAGAGGACATCTCTCCCTAAAGGACACTTTGGCTCTGTAACTAGGTGTTGTCCTTCACAGAGAAGTAGTTCTACTGTATTAAGAAATTCTCCAGTAAGAGGACACCTCTCCCTAAAGGACACTTTGTCACTGTCACTAGGAGTTGTCCTTTACAGAGAGGTAGTTCTACTGTATTTAGCAACTCTCCAGTATGAGGACATCTCTCCCTAAAGGACACTTTGACTCTGTAACTAGCTGTTGTTCTTTACAGAGAAGTAGTTCTACTGTATTTAGTAACTCTCCAGTAAGAGGACACCTCTCCCTAAAGGACACTTTGGCTCTGTAACTAGGTGTTATCCTTTACAGAGAGGTAGTTCTTCTGTATTTAGCAATTCTCCAGTAAGAGGACATCTCTCCTTAAAGGACACTTTGACTCTGTACTTAGCTGTTGTCCTTTACAGAGAAGTAGTTCTACTGTATTTAGCAACTCTCCAGTATGAGGACATCTCTCCCTAAAGGACACTTTGAATCTGTAACTAGCTGTTGTTCTTTACAGAGAAGTAGTTCTACTGTATTTAGTAACTCTCCAGTAAGAGGACACCTCTCCCTAAAGGACACTTTGTCACTGTCACTAGGAGTTGTCCTTTACAGAGAGGTAGTTCTACTGTATTTAGCAACTCTCCAGTATGAGGACATCTCTCCTTAAAGAACACTTTGGCTCTGTAACTAGGTGTTGTCCTTTACAGAGAGGTAGTTCTACTGTATTTAGCAACTCTCCAGTAAGAGGACACCTCTCCCTAAAGGACACTTTGGCTCTGTAACTAGGTGTTGTCCTTTACAAAGAAGTAGTTCTACTGTATTTAGCAACTCTCCAGTAAGAGGACACCTCTCCCTAAAGGACACTTCGGCTCTGTAACTAGGTGTTGTCCTTTACAGAGAAGTAGTTCTACTGTATTTAGCAACTCTCCAGTATGAGGACATCTCTCCCTAAAGGACACTTTGAATCTGTAACTAGCTGTTGTTCTTTACAGAGAAGTAGTTCTACTGTATTTAGTAACTCTCCAGTAAGAGGACACCTCTCCCTAAAGGACACTTTGGCTCTGTAACTAGGTGTTATCCTTTACAGAGAGGTAGTTCTTCTGTATTTAGCAATTCTCCAGTAAGAGGACATCTCTCCTTAAAGGACACTTTGACTCTGTACTTAGCTGTTGTCATTTACAGAGAGGTAGTTCTACTGTATTTAGTAACTCTCCAGTAAGAGGACATCTTTCCCTAAAGGACACTTTGACTCAGTAACTAGGTGTTGTCCTTTACAGAGAGGTAGTTCTACTGTATTTACTAAATCTCCAGTAAGAGGACATCTCTCCCTAAAGGACACTTTGGCTCAGTAACTAGGTGTTGTCCTGTATAGAGAAGTAGTTCTACTGTATTTAGCAACTCTCCAGTAAGAGGACACCTCTCCCTAAAGAACACTTTGGCTCTTTTACTAGGTGTTGTCCTTTAAAGAGAGGCAGTTCTACTGTATTTAATAACTCTCCAGTTTGAGGACATCTCTCCTTAAAGAACAGTTTGGCTCTGTAACTAGGTATTGTACTTTACAGAGAGGTAGTTCTACTGTATTTAGCAACTCTCCAGTAAGAGGACACCTCTCCCTAAAGGACACTTTGGCTCTGTAACTAGGTGTTGTCCTTTAAAGAGAGGCAGTTCTACTGTATTTAATAACTCTCCAGTAAGAGGACATCTCTCCTTAAAGAACACTTTGGCTCTGTAACTAGGTGTTGTCCTTTACAGAGAGGTAGTTCTACTGTATTTAGCAACTCTCCAGTAAGAGGACACCTCTCCATAAAGGACACTTTGTCACTGTTACTAGGTGTTGTCCTTTACAGAGAGGTAGTTCTACTGTATTTAGTAAATCTCCAGTAAGAGGACATCTCTCCCTAAAGGACACTTTGGCTCTGTAACTAGGTGTTGTCCTTCACAGAGAAGTAGTTCTACTGTATTAAGAAATTCTCCAGTAAGAGGACACCTCTCCCTAAAGGACACTTTGTCACTGTCACTAGGAGTTGTCCTTTACAGAGAGGTAGTTCTACTGTATTTAGCAACTCTCCAGTATGAGGACATCTCTCCCTAAAGGACACTTTGACTCTGTAACTAGCTGTTGTTCTTTACAGAGAAGTAGTTCTACTGTATTTAGTAACTCTCCAGTAAGAGGACACCTCTCCCTAAAGGACACTTTGGCTCTGTAACTAGGTGTTATCCTTTACAGAGAGGTAGTTCTTCTGTATTTAGCAATTCTCCAGTAAGAGGACATCTCTCCTTAAAGGACACTTTGACTCTGTACTTAGCTGTTGTCCTTTACAGAGAGGTAGTTCTACTGTATTTAGTAACTCTCCAGTAAGAGGACATCTTTCTCTAAAGGACACTTTGACTCAGTAACTAGGTGTTGTCCTTTACAGAGAGGTAGTTCTACTGTATTTACTAAATCTCCAGTAAGAGGACATCTCTCCCTAAAGGACACTTTGGCTCAGTAACTAGGTGTTGTCCTGTATAGAGAAATAGTTCTACTGTATTTAGCAACTCTCCAGTAAGAGGACACCTCTCCCTAAAGAACACTTTGGCTCTTTTACTAGGTGTTGTCCTTTAAAGAGAGGCAGTTCTACTGTATTTAATAACTCTCCAGTTTGAGGACATCTCTCCTTAAAGAACAGTTTGGCTCTGTAACTAGGTGTTGTACTTTACAGAGAGGTAGTGCTACTGTATTTAGCAACTCTCCAGTAAGAGGACACCTCTCCCTAAAGGACACTTTGGCTCTGTAACTAGGTGTTGTCCTTTAAAGAGAAGTAGCTCTACTGTATTTAGTAACTCTCCAGTAAGAGGACATCTCTCCCGAAAGGACACTTTGGCTCTGTAACTAGGTGTTGTCCTTTACAGAGAGGTAGTTCTACTGTATTTAGTAAATCTCCAGTAAGAGGACATCTCTCCCTAAAGGACACTTTGGCTCTGTAACTAGGTGTTGTCCTTTAAAGAGAAGTAGTTCTACTGTATTTAGTAACTCTCCAGTAAGAGGACATCTCTCCCTAAAGGACACTTTGGCTCAGTAAGTAGGTGTTGTCCTGTATAGAGAGGTAGTTCTACTGTAATTAGCAACTCTCCAGTAAGAGGACACCTCTCTCTAAAGAACACTTTGGCTCTTTAACTAGGTGTTGTCCTATAAAGAGAGGCAGTTCTACTGTATTTAATAACTCTCCAGTTAGAGGACATCTCTCCTTAAAGAACACTTTGGCTCTGTAACTAGGGGTTGTCCTTTACAGAGAGGTAGTTCTACTGTATTTAGCAACTCTCCAGTAAGAGGACACCTCTTCCTATAGGACACTCTGTAACTAGGTGTTGTCCTTTACAGAGAGGTAGTTCTACTGTATTTAGCAACTCTCCAGTAAGAGGACATCTCTCCTTAAAGGACACTTTGACTCTGTAACTAGCTGTTGTCCTTTACAGAGAAGTAGTTTTACTGTATTTAGTAACTCTCCAGTATGAGGACATCTCTCCCTAAAGGACACTTTGACTCTGTAACTAGCTGTTGTTCTTTACAGAGAAGTAGTTCTACTGTATTTAGTAACTCTCCAGTAAGAGGACACCTCTCCCTAAAGGACACTTTGGCTCTGTAACTAGGTGTTATCCTGTATAGAGAGGTAGTTCTACTGTATTTAGCAATTCTCCAGTAAGAGGACATCTCTCCTTAAAGGACACTTTGACTCTGTAACTAGCTGTTGTCCTTTACAGAGAAGTAGTTTTACTGTATTTAGTAATTCTCCAGTATGAGGACACCTCTCCCTAAAGGACACTTTGGCTCTGTAACTAGGTGTTGTCCTTTACAGAGTAGTTCTACTGTATTTAGCAACTCTCCAGTATGAGGACATCTCTCCCTAAAGGACACTTTGACTCTGTAACTAGCTGTTGTTCTTTACAGAGAAGTAGTTCTACTGTATTTAGTAACTCTCCAGTAAGAGGACACCTCTCCCTAAAGGACACATTGGATCTGTAACTAGGTGTTATCCTTTACAGAGAGGTAGTTCTTCTGTATTTAGCAATTATCCAGTAAGAAGACATCTCTCCCTAAAGGACACTTTGACTCTGTAAATAGCTGTTGTCCTTTACAGAGAGGTAGTTCTTCTGTATTTAGCAATTCTCAAGTAAGAGGATCCTCTCCCTAAAGGACACTTTGTCACTGTTACTAGGTGTTGTCCTTTACAGAGAGGTAGTTCTACTGTATTTAGTAAATCTACAGTAAGAGGACATCTCTCCCTAAAGGACACTTTGGCTCAGTAACTAGGTGTTGTCCTGTATAGAGAGGTAGTTCTACTGTATTTAGCAACTCTCCAGTAAGAGGACATCTCTCCCTAAAGAACACTTTGGCTCTTTTACTAGGTGTTGTCCTTTAAAGAGAGGCAGTTCTACTGTATTTAATAACTCTCCAGTTAGAGGACATCTCTCCTTAAAGAACACTTTGGCTCTGTAACTAGGTTTTATCCTTTACAGAGAGGTAGTTCTACTGTATTTAGTATCTCTCCCTAAAGGCCATTTTGACTCTGTAACTAGCTGTTGTCCTTTACAGAGAAGTAGTTTTACTGTATTTAGTAACACTCCAGTAAGAGGACACCTCTCCCTAAAGGACACTTTGGCTCTGTAACTAGCTGTTGCTCTTCACAGAGAAGTAGTTCTACTGTATTTAGTAACTCTCCAGTAAGAGGACACCTCTCCCTAAAGGACACTTTGGCTCTGTAACTAGGTGTTATCATTTACAGAGAGTTAGTTCTACTGTATTTAGCAACTCTCCAGTAAGAGGACACCTCTCCCTAAAGGACACTTTGTCACTGTTACTAGGTGTTGTCCTTTACAGAGAGGTAGTTCTACTGTATTTAGTAAATCTCCAGTAAGAGGACATCTCTCCCTAAAGGACACTTTGGCTCTGTAACTAGGTGTTGTCCTTCACAGAGAAGTAGTTCTACTGTATTAAGAAATTCTCCAGTAAGAGGACACCTCTCCCTAAAGGACACTTTGTCACTGTCACTAGGAGTTGTCCTTTACAGAGAGGTAGTTCTACTGTATTTAGCAACTCTCCAGTATGAGGACATCTCTCCCTAAAGGACACTTTGACTCTGTAACTAGCTGTTGTTCTTTACAGAGAAGTAGTTCTACTGTATTTAGTAACTCTCCAGTAAGAGGACACCTCTCCCTAAAGGACACTTTGGCTCTGTAACTAGGTGTTATCCTTTACAGAGAGGTAGTTCTTCTGTATTTAGCAATTCTCCAGTAAGAGGACATCTCTCCTTAAAGGACACTTTGACTCTGTACTTAGCTGTTGTCCTTTACAGAGAGGTAGTTCTACTGTATTTAGTAACTCTCCAGTAAGAGGACATCTTTCTCTAAAGGACACTTTGACTCAGTAACTAGGTGTTGTCCTTTACAGAGAGGTAGTTCTACTGTATTTACTAAATCTCCAGTAAGAGGACATCTCTCCCTAAAGGACACTTTGGCTCAGTAACTAGGTGTTGTCCTGTATAGAGAAATAGTTCTACTGTATTTAGCAACTCTCCAGTAAGAGGACACCTCTCCCTAAAGAACACTTTGGCTCTTTTACTAGGTGTTGTCCTTTAAAGAGAGGCAGTTCTACTGTATTTAATAACTCTCCAGTTTGAGGACATCTCTCCTTAAAGAACAGTTTGGCTCTGTAACTAGGTGTTGTACTTTACAGAGAGGTAGTTCTACTGTATTTAGCAACTCTCCAGTAAGAGGACACCTCTCCCTAAAGGACACTTTGGCTCTGTAACTAGGTGTTGTCCTTTAAAGAGAAGTAGCTCTACTGTATTTAGTAACTCTCCAGTAAGAGGACATCTCTCCCGAAAGGACACTTTGGCTCTGTAACTAGGTGTTGTCCTTTACAGAGAGGTAGTTCTACTGTATTTAGTAAATCTCCAGTAAGAGGACATCTCTCCCTAAAGGACACTTTGGCTCTGTAACTAGGTGTTGTCCTTTAAAGAGAAGTAGTTCTACTGTATTTAGTAACTCTCCAGTAAGAGGACATCTCTCCCTAAAGGACACTTTGGCTCAGTAAGTAGGTGTTGTCCTGTATAGAGAGGTAGTTCTACTGTAATTAGCAACTCTCCAGTAAGAGGACACCTCTCTCTAAAGAACACTTTGGCTCTTTAACTAGGTGTTGTCCTATAAAGAGAGGCAGTTCTACTGTATTTAATAACTCTCCAGTTAGAGGACATCTCTCCTTAAAGAACACTTTGGCTCTGTAACTAGGTGTTGTCCTTTACAGAGAGGTAGTTCTACTGTATTTAGCAACTCTCCAGTAAGAGGACACCTCTTCCTATAGGACACTCTGTAACTAGGTGTTGTCCTTTACAGAGAGGTAGTTCTACTGTATTTAGCAACTCTCCAGTAAGAGGACATCTCTCCTTAAAGGACACTTTGACTCTGTAACTAGCTGTTGTCCTTTACAGAGAAGTAGTTTTACTGTATTTAGTAACTCTCCAGTATGAGGACATCTCTCCCTAAAGGACACTTTGACTCTGTAACTAGCTGTTGTTCTTTACAGAGAAGTAGTTCTACTGTATTTAGTAACTCTCCAGTAAGAGGACACCTCTCCCTAAAGGACACTTTGGCTCTGTAACTAGGTGTTATCCTGTATAGAGAGGTAGTTCTACTGTATTTAGCAATTCTCCAGTAAGAGGACATCTCTCCCTAAAGGACAATTTGACTCTGTAACTAGCTGTTGTCCTTTACAGAGAGGTAGTTCTTCTGTATTTAGCAATTCTCCAGTAAGAGGACTCCTCTCCCTAAAGGACACTTTGTCACTGTAACTAGGTGTTTTTCTTTACAGAGAGGTAGTTCTACTGTATTTAGTAACTCTCCAGTAAGAGGACATCTCTCCCTAAAGGACACTTTGGCTCAGTAACTAGGTGTTGTCCTGTATAGAGAGGTAGTTCTACTGTATTTAGCAACTCTCCAGTAAGAGGACACCTCTCCCTAAAGGACACTTTGGCTCAGTAACTAGGTGTTGTCCTGTATAGAGAGGTAGTTCTACTGTATTTAGCAACTCTCCAGTAAGAGGACATCTCTCCCTAAAGAACACTTTGGCTCTTTTACTAGGTGTTGTCCTTTAAAGAGAGGCAGTTCTACTGTATTTAATAACTCTCCAGTTAGAGGACATCTCTCCTTAAAGAACACTTTGGCTCTGTAACTAGGTTTTATCCTTTACAGAGAGGTAGTTCTACTGTATTTAGTATCTCTCCCTAAAGGCCATTTTGACTCTGTAACTAGCTGTTGTCCTTTACAGAGAAGTAGTTTTACTGTATTTAGTAACACTCCAGTAAGAGGACACCTCTCCCTAAAGGACACTTTGGCTCTGTAACTAGCTGTTGCTCTTCACAGAGAAGTAGTTCTACTGTATTTAGTAACTCTCCAGTAAGAGGACACCTCTCCCTAAAGGACACTTTGGCTCTGTAACTAGGTGTTATCATTTACAGAGAGTTAGTTCTACTGTATTTAGCAACTCTCCAGTAAGAGGACACCTCTCCCTAAAGGACACTTTGTCACTGTTACTAGGTGTTGTCCTTTACAGAGAGGTAGTTCTACTGTATTTAGTAAATCTCCAGTAAGAGGACATCTCTCCCTAAAGGACACTTTGGCTCTGTAACTAGGTGTTGTCCTTCACAGAGAAGTAGTTCTACTGTATTAAGAAATTCTCCAGTAAGAGGACACCTCTCCCTAAAGGACACTTTGTCACTGTCACTAGGAGTTGTCCTTTACAGAGAGGTAGTTCTACTGTATTTAGCAACTCTCCAGTATGAGGACATCTCTCCCTAAAGGACACTTTGACTCTGTAACTAGCTGTTGTTCTTTACAGAGAAGTAGTTCTACTGTATTTAGTAACTCTCCAGTAAGAGGACACCTCTCCCTAAAGGACACTTTGGCTCTGTAACTAGGTGTTATCCTTTACAGAGAGGTAGTTCTTCTGTATTTAGCAATTCTCCAGTAAGAGGACATCTCTCCTTAAAGGACACTTTGACTCTGTACTTAGCTGTTGTCCTTTACAGAGAGGTAGTTCTACTGTATTTAGTAACTCTCCAGTAAGAGGACATCTTTCTCTAAAGGACACTTTGACTCAGTAACTAGGTGTTGTCCTTTACAGAGAGGTAGTTCTACTGTATTTACTAAATCTCCAGTAAGAGGACATCTCTCCCTAAAGGACACTTTGGCTCAGTAACTAGGTGTTGTCCTGTATAGAGAAATAGTTCTACTGTATTTAGCAACTCTCCAGTAAGAGGACACCTCTCCCTAAAGAACACTTTGGCTCTTTTACTAGGTGTTGTCCTTTAAAGAGAGGCAGTTCTACTGTATTTAATAACTCTCCAGTTAGAGGACATCTCTCCTTAAAGAACAGTTTGGCTCTGTAACTAGGTGTTGTACTTTACAGAGAGGTAGTTCTACTGTATTTAGCAACTCTCCAGTAAGAGGACACCTCTCCCTAAAGGACACTTTGGTTCTGTAACTAGGTGTTGTCCTTTAAAGAGAAGTAGCTCTACTGTATTTAGTAACTCTCCAGTAAGAGGACATCTCTCCCGAAAGGACACTTTGGCTCTGTAACTAGGTGTTGTCCTTTACAGAGAGGTAGTTCTACTGTATTTAGTAAATCTCCAGTAAGAGGACATCTCTCCCTAAAGGACACTTTGGCTCTGTAACTAGGTGTTGTCCTTTAAAGAGAAGTAGTTCTACTGTATTTAGTAACTCTCCAGTAAGAGGACATCTCTCCCTAAAGGACACTTTGGCTCAGTAAGTAGGTGTTGTCCTGTATAGAGAGGTAGTTCTACTGTAATTAGCAACTCTCCAGTAAGAGGACACCTCTCTCTAAAGAACACTTTGGCTCTTTAACTAGGTGTTGTCCTATAAAGAGAGGCAGTTCTACTGTATTTAATAACTCTCCAGTTAGATGACATCTCTCCTTAAAGAACACTTTGGCTCTGTAACTAGGTGTTGTCCTTTACAGAGAGGTAGTTCTACTGTATTTAGCAACTCTCCAGTAAGAGGACACCTCTTCCTATAGGACTCTGTAACTAGGTGTTGTCCTTTACAGAGAGGTAGGTCTACTGTATTTAGCAACTCTCCAGTAAGAGGACATCTCTCCTTAAAGGACACTTTGACTCTGTAACTAGCTGTTGTCCTTTACAGAGAAGTAGTTTTACTGTATTTAGTAACTCTCCAGTATGAGGGCACCTCTCCCTAAAGGACACTTTGGCTCTGTAACTAGGTGTTGTCCTTTACAGAGTAGTTCTACTGTATTTAGCAACTCTCCAGTATGAGGACATCTCTCCCTAAAGGACACTTTGACTCTGTAACTAGCTGTTGTTCTTTACAGAGAAGTAGTTCTACTGTATTTAGTAACTCTCCAGTAAGAGGACACCTCTCCCTAAAGGACACATTGGATCTGTAACTAGGTGTTATCCTTTACAGAGAGGTAGTTCTTCTGTATTTAGCAATTATCCAGTAAGAAGACATCTCTCCCTAAAGGACACTTTGACTCTGTAAATAGCTGTTGTCCTTTACAGAGAGGTAGTTCTTCTGTATTTAGCAATTCTCAAGTAAGAGGATCCTCTCCCTAAGGGACACTTTGTCACTGTTACTAGGTGTTGTCCTTTACAGAGAGGTAGTTCTACTGTATTTAGTAAATCTACAGTAAGAGGACATCTCTCCCTAAAGGACACTTTGGCTCAGTAACTAGGTGTTGTCCTGTATAGAGAGGTAGTTCTACTGTATTTAGCAACTCTCCAGTAAGAGGACATCTCTCCCTAAAGAACACTTTGGCTCTTTTACTAGGTGTTGTCCTTTAAAGAGAGGCAGTTCTACTGTATTTAATAACTCTCCAGTTAGAGGACATCTCTCCTTAAAAAACACTTTGGCTCTGTAACTAGGTTTTATCCTTTACAGAGAGGTAGTTCTACTGTATTTAGTATCTCTCCCTAAAGGCCATTTCGACTCTGTAACTAGCTGTTGTCCTTTACAGAGAAGTAGTTTTACTGTATTTAGTAACACTCCAGTAAGAGGACACCTCTCCCTAAAGGACACTTTGGCTCTGTAACTAGCTGTTGCTCTTCACAGAGAAGTAGTTCTACTGTATTTAGTAACTCTCCAGTAAGAGGACACCTCTCCCTAAAGGACACTTTGGCTCTGTAACTAGGTGTTATCATTTACAGAGAGTTAGTTCTTCTGTATTTAGCAATTTTCCAGTAAGATGACATCTCTCCCTAAAGGACACTTTGACTTTGTAACTAGCTGTTGTCCTTTACAGAGAAGTAGTTCTACTGTATTTAGCAACTCTCCAGTATGAGGACATCTCTCCTTAAAGGACACTTTGACTCTGTAACTAGCTGTTGTTCTTTACAGAGAAGTAGTTCTACTGTATTTATAACTCTCCAGTAAGAGGACACCTCTCCCTAAAGGACACGTTGGCTCTGTAAATAGCTGTTGTCCTTTACAGAGAGGTAGTTCTTCTGTATTTAGCAATTCTCAAGTAAGAGGATCCTCTCCCTAAAGGACACTTTGTCACTGTTACTAGGTGTTGTCCTTTACAGAGAGGTAGTTCTACTGTATTTAGTAAATCTACAGTAAGAGGACATCTCTCCCTAAAGGACACTTTGGCTCAGTAACTAGGTGTTGTCCTGTATAGAGAGGTAGTTCTACTGTATTTAGCAACTCTCCAGTAAGAGGACACCTCTCCCTAAAGAACACTTTGGCTCTTTTACTAGGTGTTGTCCTTTAAAGAGAGACAGTTCTACTGTATTTAATAACTCTCCAGTTAGAGGACATCTCTCCTTAAAGAACACTTTGGCTCTGTAACTAGGTGTTGTCCTTTACAGAGAGGTAGTTCTACTGTATTTAGCATCTCTCCCTAAAGGCCACTTTGACTCTGTAACTAGCTGTTGTTCTTTACAGAGAAGTAGTTTTACTGTATTTAGTAACACTCCAGTAAGAGGACACCTCTCCCTAAAGGACACTTTGGCTCTGTAAGTAGGTGTTGTCCTTTACAGAGAAGTAGTTCTACTGTATTTAGCAATTCTCCAGTAAGATGACATCTCTCCCTAAAGGACACTTTTACTCTGTAACTAGCTGTTGTCCTTTACAGAGAAGTAGTTCTACTGTATTTAGCAACTCTCCAGTATGAGGACATCTCTCCCTAAAGGACACTTTGACTCTGTAACTAGCTGTTGTTCTTTACAGAGAAGTAGTTCTACTGTATTTATAACTCTCCAGTAATAGGACACCTTTCCCTAAAGGACACGTTGGCTCTGTAACTAGGTGTTGTCCTTTACAGAGAGGTAGTTCTACTGTATTTAGTAACTCTCCAGTAAAAGGACATCTCTCCCTAAAGGACCCGTTGGCTCTGTAACTAGGTGTTGTCCTTTACAGAGAGGTAGTTCTACTGTATTTAGTAACTCTCCAGTCAGAATAAACTCTCCCTAAAGGACATTTATTTCTGTAACTAGGTGTTGTCCTTTACAGAGAGGTAGTTCTACTGTATATAGCAACTCTCCAGTAAGAGGACATCTCTCCCTGAAGGACACTTTGACTCTGTAACTAGGTGTTGTCCTTTACAGAGAGGTAGTTCTACTGTATTTAGCAACTCGCTAGTGAGAGGATACCTTTCCCTAAAGGAGACTTTGTCTCTGTTACTAGGTGTTGTCCTTTACAGAGAGGTATTTCTACTGTATTCAGTAAATACCAGTAAGAGGACACCTTTCCCTAAAGGACACTTTGTCTCTGTTACTAGGTGTTGTCCTTTACAGAGAGGACGTTCTACTCTTTTTAGCAACTCTCCAGTAAGAGGACATCTCTCCCTAAAGGACACTTTGACTCTGTAACTAGCTGTTGTCCTTTACAGAGAGGTAGTTCTTCTGTATTTAGCAATTCTCCAGTAAGAGGACATTTCTCCCTAAAGGACACTTTGGCTCAGTAACTAGTGTTGTCCTGTATAGAGAGGTAGTTCTACTGTTATTAGCAACTCTCCAGTAAGAGGACACCTCTCTCTAAAGAACACTTTGGCTCTTTTACTAGGTGTTGTCCTTTAAAGAGAGGCAGTTCTACTGTATTTAATAACTCTCCAGTTAGAGGACATATCTCCTTAAAGAACACTTTGGCTCTGTAACTAGGTGTTGTCCTTTACAGAGAAGTAGTTTTACTGTATTTAGTAACTCTCCAGTAAGAGGACATCTCTCCCTATAGGACACTTTGACTCTGTAACTAGCTATTGTCCTTTACAAAGAAGTAGTTCTACTGTATTTAGTAACTCTCCAGTAAGAGGACACCTCTCCCTAAAGGACACTTTGGCTCTGTAACTAGGTGTTATCCTTTTCAGAGAGGTAGTTCTTCTGTATTCAGCAATTCTCCAGTAAGAGGACATCTCTCCCTAAAGGACACTTTGACTCTGTAACTAGCTGTTGTCCTTTACAGAGAGGTAGTTCTTCTGTATTTAGCAATTCTCCAGTAAGAGGACTCCTCTCCCTAAAGGACACTTTCTCACTGTTACTAGGTGTTGTCCTTTACAGAGAGGTAGTTCTACTGTATTTAGTAAATCTCCAGTAAGAGGACATCTCTCCCTAAAGGACACTTTGGCTCAGTAACTAGGTGTTGTCCTGTGTAGAGAGGTAGGTCTACTGTATTTAGCAACTCTCCAGTAAGAGAACACCTCTCCCTAAAGAACACTTTGGCTCTTTTACTAGGTGTTGTCCTTTAAAGAGAGGCAGTTCTACTGTATTTAATAACTCTCCAGTTAGAGGACATCTCTCCTTAAAGAACAGTTTGGCTCTGTAACTAGGTGTTGTACTTTACAGAGAGGTAGTTCTACTGTATTTCGCAATTCTCCAGTAAGATGACATCTCTCCCTAAAGGACACTTTGACTCTGTAACTAGCTGTTGTTCTTTACAGAGAAGTAGTTCTACTGTATTTATAACTCTCCAGTAAGAGGACACCTCTCCCTAAAGGACACGTTGGCTCTGTAACTAGGTGTTGTCCTTTACAGAGAGGTAATTCTACTGTATTTAGTAACTCTCCAGTAAAAGGACATCTCTCCCTAAAGGACCCGTTGGCTCTGTAACTAGGTGTTGTCATTTACAGAGAGGTAGTTCTACTGTATTTAGTAACTCTCCAGTCAGAATAAACTCTCCCTAAAGGACATTTATTTCTGTAACTAGGAGTTGTCCTTTACTGAGAGGTAGTTCTACTGTATTTAGCAACTCTCCAGTAAGAGGACATCTCTCTTTGAAGGACACTTTGACTCTGTAACTAGGTGTTGTCCTTTACAGAGAGGTAGTTCTACTGTATTTAGCAACTCTCTAGTGAGAGGACACCTTTTCCTAAAGGACACTTTGTCTCTGTTACTAGGTGTTGTCCTTTACAGAGAGGTATCTATACTGTATTCAGTAAATACCAGTAAGAGGACACCTTTCCCTAAAGGACACTTTGTCTCTGTTACTAGGTGTTGTCCTTTACAGAGAGGATGTTCTACTCTTTTTAGCAACTCTCCAGTAAGAGGACATTTCTCCCTAAAGGACACTTTGACTCTGTAACTAGCTGTTGTCCTTTACAGAGAGGTAGTTCTTTTGTATTTAGCAATTCTCCAGTAAGAGGACTCCTCTCCCTAAAGAACACTTTGGCTCTTTTACTAGGTGTTGTCCTTTAAAGAGAGGCAGTTCTACTGTATTTAATAACTCTCCAGTTAGAGGACATCTCTCCTTAAAGAACACTTTGGCTCTGTAACTAGGTGTTGTCCTTTAAAGAGAGGTAGGTCTACTGTATTTAGCAACTCTCCAGTAAGAGGACACCTCTCCCTATAGGACACTCTGTAACTAGGTGTTGTCCTTTACAGAGAGGTAGTTCTACTGTATTTAGCAACTCTCCAGTAAGAAGACATCTCTCCCTAAAGGACACTTTGACTCTGTAACTAGCTGTTGTCCTTTACAAAGAAGTAGTTTTACTGTATTTAGTAACTCTCCAGTAAGAGGACACCTCTCCCTAAAGGACACTTTGGCTCTGTAACTAGGTGTTGTCCTTTACAGAGAAGTAGTTCTACTGTATTTAGCAACTCTCCAGTATGAGGACATCTCTCCCTAAAGGACACTTTGACTCTGTAACTAGCTGTTGTTCTTTACAGAGAAGTAGTTCTACTGTATTTAGTAACTCTCCAGTAAGATGACACCTCTCCCTAAAGGACACTTTGGCTCTGTAACTAGGTGTTATCCTTTACAGAGAGGTAGTTCTTCTGTATTTAGCAATTCTCCAGTAAGAGGACATCTCTCCTTAAAGGACTCTTTGACTCTGTAACTAGCTGTTGTCCTTTACAGAGAGGTAGTTCTTCTGTATTTAGCAATTCTCCAGTAAGAGGACTCCTCTCCCTAAAGGACACTTTGTCACTGTTACTAGGTGGTGTCCTTTACAGAGAGGTAGTTCTACTGTATTTAGTAAATCTCCAGTAAGAGGACATCTCTCCCTAAAGGACACTTTGGCTCAGTAACTAGGTGTTGTCCTGTATAGAGAGGAAGGTCTACTGTATTTAGCAACTCTCCAGTAAGAGGACACCTCTCCCTAAAGAACACTTTGGCTCTTTTACTAGGTGTTGTTCTTTAAAGAGAGGCAGTTCTACTGTATTTAATAACTCTCCAGTTAGTGGACATCTCTCCTTAAAGAACAGTTTGGCTCTGTAATTAGGTGTTGTACTTTACAGAGAGGTAGTTCTACTGTATTTCGCAACTCTCCAGTAAGAGGACACCTCTCCCTATAGGACACTCTGTAACTAGGTGTTGTCCTTTACAGAGAGGTAGTTCTACTGTATTTAGCAATTCTCCAGTAAGAGGACATCTCTCCCTGAAGGACACTTTGACTCTGTAACTAGCTGTTGTCCTTTACAGAGAATTAGTTTTACTGTATTAAGTAACTCTCCAGTAAGAGCACACCTCTCCCTAAAGGACACTTTGGCTCTGTAACTAGGTGTTGTCCTTTACAGAGAAGTAGTTCTACTGTATTTAGTAACTCTCCTGTAAGAGGATACCTCTCCCTAAAGGACACTTTGGCTCTGTAACTTGGTGTTATCCTTTACAGAGAGGTAGTTCTTCTGTATTTAGCAATTCTTCAGTAAGAGGACTCCTCTCACTAAAGGACACTTTGTCACTGTTACTAGGTGTTGTCCTTTACAGAGAGGTAGTTCTACTGTATTTAGTAAATCTTATGAAAGAGGACACCTCTCTCTAAAGAACACTTTGGCTCTTTTACTAGGTGTTGTCCTTTAAAGAGAGGCAGTTCTACTGTATTTAATAACTCTCCAGTAAGAGGACATCTCTCCTTAAAGAACATTTTGGCTCTGTAACTAAGTGTTGTTCTTCAAAGAGAGGTAGTTCTACTGTATTTAGCAACTCTCCAGTAAGAGGACACCTCTCCCTATAGGACACTCTGTAACTAGGTGTTGTCCTTTACAGAGAGGTAGTTCTACTGTATTTAGCAACTCTCCAGTAAGAGGACACCTCTCCCTAAAGGACACTTTGTCACTGTTACTAGGTGTTGTCCTTTACAGAGAGGTAGTTCTACTGTATTTAGTTAATCTCCAATAAGAGGAGATCCCTCCCTAAAGGACACTTTGACTCTGTAACTAGCTGTTGTCCTTTACAGAGAGGTAGTTCTTCTGAATTTAGCAATTCTCCAGTAAGAGGACATCTCTCCCCAAAGGACACTTTGGCTCTGTAACTAGGTGTTTTCCTTTACAGAGAAGTAGTTCTACTGTATTTAGCAATTCTCCAGTAAGAGGACACCTCTCCCTAAAGAACACTTTGGCTCTTTTACTAGGTGTTGTTCTTTAAAGAGAGGCAGTTCTACTGTATTTAATAACTCTCCAGTTAGTGGACATCTCTCCTTAAAGAACAGTTTGGCTCTGTAATTAGGTGTTGTACTTTACAGAGAGGTAGTTCTACTGTATTTCGCAACTCTCCAGTAAGAGGACACCTCTCCCTATAGGACACTCTGTAACTAGGTGTTGTCCTTTACAGAGAGGTAGTTCTACTGTATTTAGCAATTCTCCAGTAAGAGGACATCTCTCCCTGAAGGACACTTTGACTCTGTAACTAGCTGTTGTCCTTTACAGAGAATTAGTTTTACTGTATTAAGTAACTCTCCAGTAAGAGCACACCTCTCCCTAAAGGACACTTTGGCTCTGTAACTAGGTGTTGTCCTTTACAGAGAAGTAGTTCTACTGTATTTAGTAACTCTCCTGTAAGAGGATACCTCTCCCTAAAGGACACTTTGGCTCTGTAACTTGGTGTTATCCTTTACAGAGAGGTAGTTCTTCTGTATTTAGCAATTCTTCAGTAAGAGGACTCCTCTCACTAAAGGACACTTTGTCACTGTTACTAGGTGTTGTCCTTTACAGAGAGGTAGTTCTACTGTATTTAGTAAATCTTATGAAAGAGGACACCTCTCTCTAAAGAACACTTTGGCTCTTTTACTAGGTGTTGTCCTTTAAAGAGAGGCAGTTCTACTGTATTTAATAACTCTCCAGTAAGAGGACATCTCTCCTTAAAGAACATTTTGGCTCTGTAACTAAGTGTTGTTCTTCAAAGAGAGGTAGTTCTACTGTATTTAGCAACTCTCCAGTAAGAGGACACCTCTCCCTATAGGACACTCTGTAACTAGGTGTTGTCCTTTACAGAGAGGTAGTTCTACTGTATTTAGCAACTCTCCAGTAAGAGGACACCTCTCCCTAAAGGACACTTTGTCACTGTTACTAGGTGTTGTCCTTTACAGAGAGGTAGTTCTACTGTATTTAGTTAATCTCCAATAAGAGGAGATCTCTCCCTAAAGGACACTTTGACTCTGTAACTAGCTGTTGTCCTTTACAGAGAGGTAGTTCTTCTGAATTTAGCAATTCTCCAGTAAGAGGACATCTCTCCCCAAAGGACACTTTGGCTCTGTAACTAGGTGTTTTCCTTTACAGAGAAGTAGTTCTACTGTATTTAGCAATTCTCCAGTAAGAGGACACCTCTCCCTAAAGAACACTTTGGCTCTTTTACTAGGTGTTGTTCTTTAAAGAGAGGCAGTTCTACTGTATTTAATAACTCTCCAGTTAGTGGACATCTCTCCTTAAAGAACAGTTTGGCTCTGTAATTAGGTGTTGTACTTTACAGAGAGGTAGTTCTACTGTATTTCGCAACTCTCCAGTAAGAGGACACCTCTCCCTATAGGACACTCTGTAACTAGGTGTTGTCCTTTACAGAGAGGTAGTTCTACTGTATTTAGCAATTCTCCAGTAAAAGGACATCTCTCCCTGAAGGACACTTTGACTCTGTAACTAGCTGTTGTCCTTTACAGAGAATTAGTTTTACTGTATTAAGTAACTCTCCAGTAAGAGCACACCTCTCCCTAAAGGACACTTTGGCTCTGTAACTAGGTGTTGTCCTTTACAGAGAAGTAGTTCTACTGTATTTAGTAACTCTCCTGTAAGAGGATACCTCTCCCTAAAGGACACTTTGGCTCTGTAACTTGGTGTTATCCTTTACAGAGAGGTAGTTCTTCTGTATTTAGCAATTCTTCAGTAAGAGGACTCCTCTCCCTAAAGGACACTTTGTCACTGTTACTAGGTGTTGTCCTTTACAGAGAGGTAGTTCTACTGTATTTAGTAAATCTTATGAAAGAGGACACCTCTCTCTAAAGAACACTTTGGCTCTTTTACTAGGTGTTGTCCTTTAAAGAGAGGCAGTTCTACTGTATTTAATAACTCTCCAGTAAGAGGACATCTCTCCTTAAAGAACATTTTGGCTCTGTAACTAAGTGTTGTTCTTCAAAGAGAGGTAGTTCTACTGTATTTAGCAACTCTCCAGTAAGAGGACACCTCTCCCTATAGGACACTCTGTAACTAGGTGTTGTCCTTTACAGAGAGGTAGTTCTACTGTATTTAGCAACTCTCCAGTAAGAGGACACCTCTCCCTAAAGGACACTTTGTCACTGTTACTAGGTGTTGTCCTTTACAGAGAGGTAGTTCTACTGTATTTAGTTAATCTCCAATAAGAGGAGATCTCTCCCTAAAGGACACTTTGACTCTGTAACTAGCTGTTGTCCTTTACAGAGAGGTAGTTCTTCTGAATTTAGCAATTCTCCAGTAAGAGGACATCTCTCCCCAAAGGACACTTTGGCTCTGTAACTAGGTGTTTTCCTTTACAGAGAAGTAGTTCTACTGTATTTAGCAATTCTCCAGTAAGAGGACACCTCTCCCTAACGGACACTTCGTCACTGTTACTAGGTGTTGTCCTTTACAGAGAGGTAGTTCTACTGTATTTAGTTAATCTCAAATAAGAGGAGATCTCTCCCTAAAGGACACTTTGACTCTGTAACTAGCTGTTGTCCTTTACAGAGAGGTAGTTCTTCTGAATTTAGCAATTCTCCAGTAAGAGGACTCCTCTCCCTAAAGGACACTTTGTCACTGTTACTAGGTGTTGTCCTTTACAGAGAGGTAGTTCTACTGTATTTAGTAAATCTCCAGTAAGAGGACATCTCTCCCTAAAGGACACTTTGGCTCAGTAACTAGGTGTTGTCCTGTATAGAGAGGAAGGTCTACTGTATTTAGCAACTCTCCAGTAAGAAGACACCTCTCCCTAAAGAACACTTTGGCTCTTTTACTAGGTGTTGTTCTTTAAAGAGAGGCAGTTCTACTGTATTTAATAACTCTCCAGTTAGTGGACATCTCTCCTTAAAGAACACTTTGGCTCTGTAATTAGGTGTTGTACTTTACAGAGAGGTAGTTCTACTGTATTTCGCAACTCTCCAGTAAGAGGACACCTCTCCCTATAGGACACTCTGTAACTAGGTGTTGTCCTTTACAGAGAGGTAGTTCTACTGTATTTAGCAATTCTCCAGTAAGAGGACATCTCTCCCTAAAGGACACTTTGACTCTGTAACTAGCTGTTGTCCTTTACAGAGAATTAGTTTTACTGTATTAAGTAACTCTCCAGTAAGAGCACACCTCTCCCTAAAGGACACTTTGGCTCTGTAACTAGGTGTTGTCCTTTACAGAGAAGTAGTTCTACTGTATTTAGTAACTCTCCTGTAAGAGGACACCTCTCCCTAAAGGACACTTTGGCTCTGTAACTTTGTGTTATCCTTTACAGAGAGGTAGTTCTTCTGTATTTAGCAATTCTTCAGTAAGAGGACTCCTCTCCCTAAAGGACACTTTGTCACTGTTACTAGGTGTTGTCCTTTACAGAGAGGTAGTTCTACTGTATTTAGTAAATCTTATGTAAGAGGACACCTCTCTCTAAAGAACACTTTGGTTCTTTTACTAGGTGTTGTCCTTTAAAGAGAGGCAGTTCTACTGTATTTAATAACTCTCCAGTAAGAGGACATCTCTCCTCAAAGAACATTTTGGCTCTGTAACTAAGTGTTGTTCTTCAAAGAGAGGTAGTTCTACTGTATTTAGCAACTCTCCAGTAAGAGGACACCTCTCCCTATAGGACACTCTGTAACTAGGTGTTGTCCTTTACAGAGAGGTAGTTCTACTGTATTTAGCAACTCTCCAGTAAGAGGACACCTCTCCCTAAAGGACACTTTGTCACTGGTACTAGGTGTTGTCCTTCACAGAGAGGTAGTTCTACTGTATTTAGTAAATCTCCAGTAAGAGGACATCTCTCCCTAAAGGACACTTTGGCTCTGTAACTAGGTGTTGTCCTTTACAGAGAAGTACTTCTACTGTATTTAGTAACTCTCCAGTATGAGGACACCTCTCCCTAAAGGACACTTTGGCTCTGCAATTAGGTGTTGTCCTTTACAGAGAGGTAGTTCTACTGTATTTAGTAACTCTCCAGTAAGAGGACATCTCTCCCCAAAGGACACTTTGGCTCTGTAACTAGGTGTTTTCCTTTACAGAGAAGTAGTTCTACTGTATTTAGCAATTCTCCAGTAAGAGGACACCTCTCCCTAACGGACACTTCGTCACTGTTACTAGGTGTTGTCCTTTACAGAGAGGTAGTTCTACTGTATTTAGTTAATCTCCAATAAGAGGAGATCTCTCCCTAAAGGACACTTTGGCTCTGTAACTAGGTGTTGTCCTTTACAGAGAGGTAGTTCTACTGTATTTAGCAATTCTCCAGTAAGAGGATACCTCTCCCAAAAGGACACTTTGTCACTGTTACTAGGTGTTGTCCTTTACAGAGAGGTAGTTCTACTGTATTTAGTAAATCTCCAGTAAGAGGACATCTCTCCCTAAAGGACACTTTGGCTCTGTAACTAGGTGTCATCTTTACAGAGAAGTAGTTCTACTGTATTTAGCAACTCTCCAGTATGAGGACATCTCTCCCTAAAGGACACTTTGACTCTGTAACTAGCTGTTGTCCTTTACAGAGAAGTAGTTTTACTGTATTTAGTAACTCTCCAGTAAGAGGACACCTCTCCCTAAAGGACACTTCGGCTCTGTAACTAGGTGTTGTCCTTTACAGAGTAGTTCTACTGTATTTAGCAACTCTCCAGTATGAGGACATCTCTCCCTAAAGGACACTTTGACTCTATAACTAGCTGTTGTTCTTTACAGAGAAGTAGTTCTACTGTATTTAGTAACTCTCCAGTAAGAGGACACCTCTCCCTAAAGGACACATTGGATCTGTAACTAGGTGTTATCCTTTACAGAGAGGTAGTTCTTCTGTATTTAGCAATTATCCAGTAAGAGGACATCTCTCCCTAAAGGACACTTTGGCTCTGTAAATAGCTGTTGTCCTTTACAGAGAGGTAGTTTTTCTGTATTTAGCAATTCTCAAGTAAGAGGATCCTCTCCCTAAAGGACACTTTGTCACTGTTACTAGGTGTTGTCCTTTACAGAGAGGTAGTTCTACTGTATTTAGTAAATCTACAGTAAGAGGACATCTCTCCCTAAAGGACACTTTGGCTCAGTAACTAGGTGTTGTCCTGTATAGAGAGGTAGTTCTACTGTATTTAGCAACTCTCCAGTAAGAGGACACCTCTCCCTAAAGAACACTTTGGCTCTTTTACTAGGTGTTGTCCTTTAAAGAGAGGCAGTTCTACTGTATTTAATAACTCTCCAGTTAGAGGACATCTCTCCTTAAAGAACACTTTGGCTCTGTAACTAGGTGTTGTCCTTTACAGAGAGGTAGTTCTACTGTATTTAGCATCTCTCCCTAAAGGCCACTTTGACTCTGTAACTAGCTGTTGTCCTTTACAGAGAAGTAGTTTTACTGTATTTAGTAACACTCCAGTAAGAGGACACCTCTCCCTAAAGGACACTTTGGCTCTGTAACTAGCTGTTGCTCTTCACAGAGAAGTAGTTCTACTGTATTTAATAACTCTCCAGTAAGAGGACACCTCTCCCTAAAGGACACTTTGGCTCTGTAACTAGGTGTTATCATTTACAGAGAGGTAGTTCTTCTGTATTTAGCAACTCTCAGTAAGATGACATCTCTCCCTAAAGGACACTTTGACTCTGTAACTAGCTGTTGTCCTTTACAGAGAAGTAGTTCTACTGTATTTAGCAACTCTCCAGTATGAGGACATCTCTCCCTAAAGGACAATTTGACTCTGTAACTAGCTGTTGCTCTTCACAGAGAAGTAGTTCTACTGTATTTAGTAACTCTCCAGTAAGAGGACACCTCTCCCTAAAGGACACTTTGGCTCTGTAACTAGGTGTTATCATTTACAGAGAGGTAGTTCTTCTGTATTTAGCAATTCTCCAGTAAGATGACATCTCTCCCTAAAGGACACTTTGACTCTGTAACTAGCTGTTGTCCTTTACAGAGAAGTAGTTCTACTGTATTTAGCAACTCTCCAGTATGAGGACATCTCTCCCTAAAGGACACTTTGACTCTGTAACTAGCTGTTACTCTTTAAAGAGAAGTAGTTCTACTGTATTTATAACTCTCCAGTAAGAGGACACCTCTCCCTAAAAGACACGTTGGCTCTGTAAATAGCTGTTGTCCTTTACAGAGAGGTACTTCTTCTTAATTTATCAATTCTCAAGTAAGAGGATCCTCTCACCAAAGGACACTTTGTCACTGTTACTAGGTGTTGTCCTTTAAAGAGAGACAGTTCTACTGTATTTAATAACTCTCCAGTTAGAGGACATCTCTCCTTAAAGAACACTTTGGCTCTGTAACTAGGTGTTGTCCTTTACAGAGAGGTAGTTCTACTGTATTTAGCATCTCTCCCTAAAGGCCACTTTGACTCTGTAACTAGCTGTTGTCCTTTACAGAGAAGTAGATTTACTGTATTTAGTAACACTACAGTAAGAGGACACCTCTCCCTAAAGGACACTTTGGCTCTGTAACTAGGTGTTGTCCTTTACAGAGAAGTAGTTCTACTGTATTTAGCAATTCTCCAGTAAGATGACATCTCTCCCTAAAGGACACTTTGACTCTGTAACTAGCTGTTGTCCTTTACAGAGAAGTAGTTCTACTGTATTTAGCAACTCTCCAGTATGAGGACATCTTTCCCTAAAGGACACTTTGACTCTGTAACTAGCTGTTGTTTTTTACAGAGAAGTAGTTCTACTGTATTTATAACTCTCCAGTAAGAGGACACCTCTCCCTAAAGGACACGTTGGCTCTGTAACTAGGTGTTGTCCTTTACAGAGAGGTAGTTCTACTGTATTTAGTAACTCTCCAGTAAAAGGACATCTCTCCCTAAAGGACCCGTTGGCTCTGTAACTAGGTGTTGTCCTTTACAGAGAGGTAGTTCTACTTTATTTAGTAACTCTCCAGTCAGAATAAACTCTCCCTAAAGGACATTTATTTCTGTAACTAGGTGTTGTCCTTTACAGAGAGGTAGTTCTACTGTATTTAGCAACTCTCCAGTAAGAGGACATCTCTCCCTGAAGGACACTTTGACTCTGTAACTAGCTGTTGTCCTTTACAGAGAGGTAGTTCTTCTGTATTTAGCAATTCTCCAGTAAGAGGACATCTCTCCCTAAAGGGCACTTTGGCTCAGTAACTAGTGTTGTCCTGTATAGAGAGGTAGTTCTACTGTAATTAGCAACTCTCCAGTAAGAGGACACCTCTCCCTAAAGAACACTTTGGCTCTTTTATTAGGTGTTGTCCTTTAAAGAGAGGCAGTTCTACTGTATTTAATAACTCTCCAGTTAGAGGACATATCTCCTTAAAGAACACTTTGGCTCTGTAACTAGGTGTTGTCCTTTACAGAGAAGTAGGTCTACTGTATTTAGCAACTCTCCAGTAAGAGGACACCTCTCCCTATAGGACACTCTGTAACTAGGTGTTGTCCTTTACAGAGAGGTAGTTCTACTGTATTTAGTAAATCTACAGTAAGAGGACATCTCTCCCTAAAAAACACTTTGGCTCAGTAACTAGGTGTTGTCCTGTATAGAGAGGTAGTTCTACTGTATTTAGCAACTCTCCAGTAAGAGGACACCTCTCCCTAAAGAACGCTTTGGCCCTTTTACTAGGTGTTGTTCTTTAAAGAGAGACAGTTCTACTGTATTTAATAACTCTCCAGTTAGAGGACATCTCTCCTTAAAGAACACTTTGGCTCTGTAACTAGGTGTTGTCCTTTACAGAGAGGTAGTTCTACTGTATTTAGCATTTCTCCCTAAAGGCCACTTTGACTCTGTAACTAGCTGTTGTCCTTTACAGAGAAGTAGTTTTACTGTATTTAGTAACACTCCAGTAAGAGGACACCTCTCCCTAAAGGACACTCTGGCTCTGTAACTAGGTGTTGTCCTTTACAGAGAAGTAGTTCTACTGTATTTAGCAATTCTCCAGTAAGATGACATCTCTCCCTAAAGGACACTTTGACTCTGTAACTAGCTGTTGTCCTTTACAGAGAAGTAGTTCTACTGTATTTAGCAACTCTCCAGTATGAGGACATCTCTCCCCAAAGGACACTTTGACTCTGTAACTAGCTGTTGTTCTTTACAGAGAAGTAGTTCTACTGTATTTATAACTCTCCAGTAAGAGGACACCTCTCCCTAAAGGACACGTTGGCTCTGTAACTAGGTGTTGTCCTTTACAGAGAGGTAGTTCTACTGTATTTAGTAACTCTCCAGTCAGAATAAACTCTCCCTAAAGGACATTTATTTCTGTAACTAGGTGTTGTCCTTTACAGAGAGGTAGTTCTACTGTATTTAGCAACTCTCCAGTAAGAGGACATCTCTCCCTGAAGGACACTTTGACTCTGTAACTAGGTGTTGTCCTTTACAGAGAGGTAGTTCTACTGTATTTAGCAACTGTCTAGTGAGAGGATACCTTTCCCTAAAGGACACTTTGTCTCTGTTACTAGGTGTTGTCCTTTACAGAGAGGTATTTCTACTGTATTCAGTAAATACCAGTAAGAGGACACCTTTCCCTAAACCACTTTGTCTCTGTTACTAGGTGTTGTCCTTTACAGAGAGGACGTTCTACTCTTTTTAGCAACTCTCCAGTAAGAGGACATCTCTCCCTAAAGGACACTTTGATTCTGTAACTAGCTGTTGTCCTTTACAGAGAGGTAGTTCTTCTGTATTTAGCAATTCTCCAGTAAGAGGACATCTCTCCCTAAAGGACACTTTGGCTCAGTAACTAGTGTTGTCCTGTATAGAGAGGTAGTTCTACTGTAATTAGCAACTCTCCAGTAAGAGGACACCTCTCCCTAAAGAACACTTTGGCTCTTTTATTAGGTGTTGTCCTTTAAAGAGAGGCAGTTCTACTGTATTTAATAACTCTCCAGTTAGAGGACATATCTCCTTAAAGAACACTTTGGCTCTGTAACTAGGTGTTGTCCTTTACAGAGAAGTAGGTCTACTGTATTTAGCAACTCTCCAGTAAGAGGACACCTCTCCCTATAGGACACTCTGTAACTAGGTGTTGTCCTTTACAGAGAGGTAGTTCTACTGTATTTAGTAAATCTACAGTAAGAGGACATCTCTCCCTAAAGGACACTTTGGCTCAGTAACTAGGTGTTGTCCTGTATAGAGAGGTAGTTCTACTGTATTTAGCAACTCTCCAGTAAGAGGACACCTCTCCCTAAAGAACACTTTTGCCCTTTTACTAGGTGTTGTTCTTTAAAGAGAGACAGTTCTACTGTATTTAATAACTCTCCAGTTAGAGGACATCTCTCCTTAAAGAACACTTTGGCTCTGTAACTAGGTGTTGTCCTTTACAGAGAGGTAGTTCTACTGTATTTAGCATTTCTCCCTAAAGGCCACTTTGACTCTGTAACTAGCTGTTGTCCTTTACAGAGAAGTAGTTTTACTGTATTTAGTAACACTCCAGTAAGAGGACACCTCTCCCTAAAGGACACTCTGGCTCTGTAACTAGGTGTTGTCCTTTACAGAGAAGTAGTTCTACTGTATTTAGCAATTCTCCAGTAAGATGACATCTCTCCCTAAAGGACACTTTGACTCTGTAACTAGCTGTTGTCCTTTACAGAGAAGTAGTTCTACTGTATTTAGCAACTCTCCAGTATGAGGACATCTCTCCCCAAAGGACACTTTGACTCTGTAACTAGCTGTTGTTCTTTACAGAGAAGTAGTTCTACTGTATTTATAACTCTCCAGTAAGAGGACACCTCTCCCTAAAGGACACGTTGGCTCTGTAACTAGGTGTTGTCCTTTACAGAGAGGTAGTTCTACTGTATTTAGTAACTCTCCAGTAAAAGGACATCTCTCCCTAAAGGACCCGTTGGCTCTGTAACTAGGTGTTGTCCTTTACAGAGAGGTAGTTCTACTTTATTTAGTAACTCTCCAGTCAGAATAAACTCTCCCTAAAGGACATTTATTTCTGTAACTAGGTGTTGTACTTTACAGAGAGGTAGTTCTACTGTATTTAGCAACTCTCCAGTAAGAGGACATCTCTCCCTGAAGGACACTTTGACTCTGTAACTAGGTGTTGTCCTTTACAGAGAGGTAGTTCTACTGTATTTAGCAACTCTCTAGTGAGAGGATACCTTTCCCTAAAGGACACTTTGTCTCTGTTACTAGGTGTTGTCCTTTACAGAGAGGTATTTCTACTGTATTCAGTAAATACCAGTAAGAGGACACCTTTCCCTAAAGGACACTTTGTCTCTTTTACTAGGTGTTGTCCTTTACAGAGAGGACGTTCTACTCTTTTTAGCAACTCTCCAGTAAGAGGACATCTCTCCCTAAAGGACACTTTGACTCTGTAACTAGCTGTTGTCCTTTACAGAGAGGTAGTTCTTCTGTATTTAGCAATTCTCCAGTAAGAGGACATCTCTCCCTAAAGGACACTTTGGCTCAGTAACTAGTGTTGTCCTGTTAAGAGAGGTAGTTCTACTGTAATTAGCAACTCTCCAGTAAGAGGACACCTCTCCCTAAAGAACACTTTGGCCCTTTTACTAGGTGTTGTCCTTTAAAGAGAGGCAGTTCTACTGTATTTAATAACTCTCCAGTTAGAGGACATATCTCCTTAAAGAACACTTTGGCTCTGTAACTAGGTGTTGTCCTTTACAGAGAAGTAGGTCTACTGTATTTAGCAACTCTCCAGTAAATGGACACCTCTCCCTATTGGACACTCTGTAACTAGGTGTTGTCCTTTACAGAGAGGTAGTTCTACTGTATTTAGCAACTCTCCAGTAAGAGGACATCTCTCCCTATAGGAAATTTTGACTCTGTAACTAGCTGTTCTCCTTTACAAAGAAGTAGTTTTACTGTATTTAGTAACTCTCCAGTAAGAGAACATCTCTCCCTATAGGACACTTTGACTCTGTAACTAGCTGTTGTCCTTTACAAAGAAGTAGTTCTACTGTATTTAGTAACTCTCCAGTAAGAGGACACCTCTCCCTAAAGGACACTTTGGCTCTGTAACTAGGTGTTATCCTTTACAGCGAGGTAGTTCTTCTGTATTTAGCAATTCTCCAGTAAGAGGACATCTCTCCCTAAAGGACACTTTGACTCTGTAACTAGCTGTTGTCCTTTACAGAGAGGTAGTTCTTCTGTATTTAGCAATTCTCCAGTAAGAGGACTCCTCTCCCTAAAGGACACTTTCTTACTGTTACTAGGTGTTGTCCTTTACAGAGAGGTAGTTCTACTGTATTTAGTAAATCTCCAGTAAGAGGACATCTCTCCCTAAAGGACACTTTGGCTCAGTAACTAGGTGTTGTCCTGTATAGAGAGGTAGGTCTACTGTATTTAGCAACTCTCCAGTAAGAGAACACCTCTCCCTAAAGAACACTTTGGCTCTTTTACTAGGTGTTGTCCTTTAAAGAGAGGCAGTTATACTGTATTTAATAACTCTCCAGTTAGAGGACATCTCTCCTTAAAGAACAGTTTGGCTCTGTAACTAGGTGTTGTACTTTACAGAGAGGTAGTTCTACTGTATTTCGCAATTCTCCAGTAAGATGACATCTCTCCCTAAAGGACACTTTGACTCTGTAACTAGCTGTTGTTCTTTACAGAGAAGTAGTTCTACTGTATTTATAACTCTCCAGTAAGAGGACACCTCTCCCTAAAGGACACGTTGGCTCTGTAACTAGGTGTTGTCCTTTACAGAGAGGTAATTCTACTGTATTTAGTAACTCTCCAGTAAAAGGACATCTCTCCCTAAAGGACCCGTTGGCTCTGTAACTAGGTGTTGTCCTTTACAGAGAGGTAGTTCTACTGTATTTAGTAACTCTCCAGTCAGAATAAACTCTCCCTAAAGGACATTTATTTCTGTAACTAGGAGTTGTCCTTTACTGAGAGGTAGTTCTACTGTATTTAGCAACTCTCCAGTAAGAGGACATCTCTCCTTGAAGGACACTTTGACTCTGTAACTAGGTGTTGTCCTTTACAGAGAGGTAGTTCTACTGTATTTAGCAACTCTCTAGTGAGAGGACACCTTTCCCTAAAGGACACTTTGTCTCTGTTACTAGGTGTTGTCCTTTACAGAGAAGTATTTATACTGTATTCAGTAAATACCAGTAAGAGGACACCTTTCCCTAAAGGACACTTTTTCTCTGTTACTAGGTGTTGTCCTTTACAGAGAGGATGTTCTACTCTTTTTAGCAACTCTCCAGTAAGAGGACATCTCTCCCTAAAGGACACTTTGACTCTGTAACTAGCTGTTGTCCTTTACAGAGAGGTAGTTCTTTTGTATTTAGCAATTCTCCAGTAAGAGGACTCCTCTCCCAAAAGAACACTTTGGCTCTTTTACTAGGTGTTGTCCTTTAAAGAGAGGCAGTTCTACTGTATTTAATAACTCTCCAGTTAGAGGACATCTCTCCTTAAAGAACACTTTGGCTCTGTAACTAGGTGTTGTCCTTTACAGAGAGGTAGGTCTACTGTATTTAGCAACTCTCCAGTAAGAGGACACCTCTCCCTATAGGACACTCTGTAACTAGGTGTTGTCCTTTACAGAGAGGTAGTTCTACTGTATTTAGCAACTCTCCAGTAAGAGGACATCTCTCCCTAAAGGACACTTTGACTCTGTAACTAGCTGTTGTCCTTTACAAAGAAGTAGTTTTACTGTATTTAGTAACTCTCCAGTAAGAGGACACCTCTCCCTAAAGGACACTTTGGCTCTGTAACTAGGTGTTGTCCTTTACAGAGAAGTAGTTCTACTGTATTTAGCAACTCTCCAGTATGAGGACATCTCTCCCTAAAGGACACTTTGACTCTGTAACTAGCTGTTGTCCTTTACAGAGAAGTAGTTCTACTGTATTTAGCAATTCTCCAGTAAGAGGACATCTCTCCCTAAAGGACACTTTGACTCTGTAACTAAGATCAAAAAACTTGCGCACAAAATTAAATCCAAAAGACAAAAACCTCTCGCAATCAGTATCTTTTATTATTACAAATAACGGACGCTAGGTTTCGAACAATTAGTTCTTCAACGGGCGTTTTTACAAAACGAAATCAGATTCTTATTAATATATATAGAGGTAATAGAAAAAATATATACAAATATTCGCTCAAAGATATGCTAAAAAGGTAAATTAGAGAATTGAAAAATAATCAGATATGCAAAAACTTCTTTAAAACTAAATTAAGTTTAAAACTAAGTGGGGAAGGGGGGACATAGCAGAATTCGTTCTTCAAATTCTTTTAAAAAAGACAGCGGAACTGTTCTGGGACATCTATTCTTCTGTTTATGCTGTCTTTACAACCAGAAACCAAGGATTCCAAAATTAATCTTTCCCCTTTGTATCTGATGTTGTTGTAATGGCAGATGGGGTTATCCAGATCAAAACTATGTCCTGTGTTTAACGTGTGTTGGTACAGAAGGGATCTGGGGTCTTTTGAGCTGATATTGTATTTGTGTTCTTTGATTCGGTTTTCGATTTTTCTGCCTGTTTCTCCTACATAAACGGATTCACAATCATTGCAGGCAACCGAATAGATCGCGTTGCTTTTATGTTGAACATCATGTTTAACTCCTGGTTTGGTAATGGGGTTCCTCAGTATATGTCCTATTGTGCTTGTGCTGCGATAGGTGAACTGAATTCCATATTTCCTCAAATCATGGACTATTCGCTGATTGGTAGGGGAGAAATCTATAAAACCCCTGGTTCTGTTGACTGTAAGGGTAGCCTTTTTGAACGGGATGAATGTATGTTTTCTTATAAAGTCTGGTGGGTATCCAAATGTCCGTAGATTATTGTAAATATTCTCTTTTTCTTTTTCTTTTAAAGCTCGAAGGGAACAATGGGTATGGAGCCTCTTAGTTAGGGTTTTGACAACTGATATTTTGTAAGAGACTGGACTGTAGGAGTTAAACGGGATATATGATGGTTTGGCGGTATCTTTGTAATAGACAGTTGTTTGGAAACTGTTCCTATTTCTAAAAATGAGGGCATCCAGATATGGTAAGGTGTGGTTTTCTTCTCTTTCTATTGTAAACTTAATTTCTGGGTGGTAACTGTTAAGAGTGTCAAGGATGGCTTGGTCCGCTCCTAGGTGATATTCACAATATATATCATCAATATATCGTCGCCATTTCTTAATCCCCAGATTCTCTCGACTGTTAATCCAGCCATCTATTGTCAGTAGAACAATTTCTGCTACTGTAAGGGAAAGGGGGCTACCCATGGGTGACCCCTTAATCTGCCTGTAAATCTGGTTCTGATATGTAAAATTATTAATGGAGAGGCAAGCCTTGACCATGGTACAAATTGTAGCAATATTGTCGAGTTCTGCCTTCACAAGTATATCCCGTAGGTTGCTGATTATAAGATCATGAGGGAGGCAGAGGAAGAGGGATTTCACATCGAAGGAACAAATCCTACTGTTAGGGTCGGGTATAGATCTTCTGATATCACCTATAAAATCTGTTATGTTGTTAATTGAATAGATGTTCCGTGAACGGACATGGGGCGACAAAAGCGAAGACAAAAAACGAGATACCACTATAGCCGGCGAAAGGTGGTATGCGACTATTGGTCTTAATGGGATATCTTCCTTGTGCAACTTCGGAAGGCCATATATGTAAGGAATATCTATGTTATTGTTTATGAATGACTTGTATTGTTCATCAGTGATCTTTTTGTTCTTCCTGAGAGATGCTAACGTTTTCTTAAAAAGAGCTATGGATTTAGAATTTTCGGCTTCAGATATGGGTATTATATTAGCGATTAAAAACATAAAAAACAATAAGGAATTGGTGGTTTGCAGAGCAGACAAGGGAGGTAGTACGGTCATTATGAACAGATTGGATTACCAGAATAAGATGGAGACAACATTGGAAGACAAAGAGATTTTTGAACCCATATCTAAAGCCGAAAATTCTAAATCCATAGCTCTTTTTAAGAAAACGTTAGCATCTCTCAAGAAGAACAAAAAGATTACTGATGAACAATACAAGTCATTCATAAACAATAACATAGATATTCCTTACATATATGGCCTTCCGAAGTTGCACAAGGAAGATATCCCATTAAGACCAATAGTCGCATACCACCTTTCGCCGGCTATAGTGGTATCTCGTTTTTTGTCTTCGCTTTTGTCGCCCCATGTCCGTTCACGGAACATCTATTCAATTAACAACATAGCAGATTTTATAGGTGATATCAGAAGATCTATACCCGACCCTAACAGTAGGATTTGTTCCTTCGATGTGAAATCCCTCTTCCTCTGCCTCCCTCATGATCTTATAATCAGCAACCTACGGGATATACTTGTGAAGGCAGAACTCGACAATATTGCTACAATTTGTACCATGGTCAAGGCTTGCCTCTCCATTAATAATTTTACATATCAGAACCAGATTTACAGGCAGATTAAGGGGTCACCCATGGGTAGCCCCCTTTCCCTTACAGTAGCAGAAATTGTTCTACTGACAATAGATGGCTGGATTAACAGTCGAGAGAATCTGGGGATTAAGAAATGGCGACGATATATTGATGATATATATTGTGAATATCACCTAGGAGCGGACCAAGCCATCCTTGACACTCTTAACAGTTACCACCCAGAAATTAAGTTTACAATAGAAAGAGAAGAAAACCACACCTTACCATATCTGGATGCCCTCATTTTTAGAAATAGGAACAGTTTCCAAACAACTGTCTATTACAAAGATACCGCCAAACCATCATATATCCCGTTTAACTCCTACAGTCCAGTCTCTTACAAAATATCAGTTGTCAAAACCCTAACTAAGAGGCTCCATACCCATTGTTCCCTTCGAGCTTTAAAAGAAAAAGAAAAAGAGAATATTTACAATAATCTACGGACATTTGGATACCCACCAGACTTTATAAGAAAACATACATTCATCCCGTTCAAAAAGGCTACCCTTACAGTCAACAGAACCAGGGGTTTTATAGATTTCTCCCCTACCAATCAGCGAATAGTCCATGATTTGAGGAAATATGGAATTCAGTTCACCTATCGCAGCACAAGCACAATAGGACATATACTGAGGAACCCCATTACCAAACCAGGAGTTAAACATGATGTTCAACATTAAAGCAACGCGATCTATTCGGTTGCCTGCAATGATTGTGAATCCGTTTATGTAGGAGAAACAGGCAGAAAAATCGAAAACCGAATCAAAGAACACAAATACAATATCAGCTCAAAAGACCCCAGATCCCTTCTGTACCAACACACGTTAAACACAGGACATAGTTTTGATCTGGATAACCCCATCTGCTATTACAACAACATCAGATACAAAGGGGAAAGATTAATTTTGGAATCCTTGGTTTCTGGTTGTAAAGACAGCATAAACAGAAGAATAGATGTCCCAGAACAGTTCCGCTGTCTTTTTTAAAAGAATTTGAAGAACGAATTCTGCTATGTCCCCCCTTCCCCACTTAGTTTTAAACTTAATTTAGTTTTAAAGAAGTTTTTGCATATCTGATTATTTTTCAATTCTCTAATTTACCTTTTTAGCATATCTTTGAGCGAATATTTGTATATATTTTTTCTATTACCTCTATTTATATTAATAAGAATCTGATTTCGTTTTGTAAAAACGCCCGTTGAAGAACTAATTGTTCGAAAGCTAGCGTCCGTTATTTGTAATAATAAAAGATACTGATTGCGAGAGGTTTTTGTCTTTTGGATTTAACTCTGTAACTAGCTGTTGTCCTTTACAGAGAGGTAGTTCTTCTGTATTTAGCAATTCTCCAGTAAGAGGACTCCTCTCCCTAAAGGACACTTTGTCACTGTTACTAGGTGTTGTCCTTTACAGAGAGGTAGTTCTACTGTATTTAGTAAATCTCCAGTAAGAGGACATCTCTCCCTAAAGGACACTTTGGCTCAGTAACTAGGTGTTGTCCTGTATAGAGAGGAAGGTCTACTGTATTTAGCAACTCTCCAGTAAGAGGACACCTCTCCCTAAAGAACACTTTGGCTCTTTTACTAGGTGTTGTTCTTTAAAGAGAGGCAGTTCTACTGTATTAAATAACTCTCCAGTTAGTGGACATCTCTCCTTAAAGAACAGTTTGGCTCTGTAATTAGGTGTTGTACTTTACAGAGAGGTAGTTCTACTGTATTTCGCAACTCTCCAGTAAGAGGACACCTCTCCCTATAGGACACTCTGTAACTAGGTGTTGTCCTTTACAGAGAGGTAGTTCTACTGTATTTAGCAACTCTCCAGTAAGAGGACATCTCTCCCTAAAGGACACTTTGACTCTGTAACTAGCTGTTGTCCTTTACAGAGAATTAGTTTTACTGTATTAAGTAACTCTCCAGTAAGAGCACACCTCTCCCTAAAGGACACTTTGGCTCTGTAACTAGGTGTTGTCCTTTACAGAGAAGTAGTTCTACTGTATTTAGTAAGTCTACTGTAAGAGGACACCTCTCCCTAAAGGACACTTTGGCTCTGTAACTTGGTGTTATCCTTTACAGAGAGGTAGTTCTTCTGTATTTAGCAATTCTTCAGTAAGAGGACTCCTCTCCCTAAAGGACACTTTGTCACTGTTACTAGGTGTTGTCCTTTACAGAGAGGTAGTTCTACTGTATTTAGTAAATCTTATGTAAGAGGACACCTCTCTCTAAAGAACACTTTGGCTCTTTTACTAGGTGTTGTCCTTTAAAGAGAGGCAGTTCTACTGTATTTAATAACTCTCCAGTAAGAGGACATCTCTCCTTAAAGAACATTTTGGCTCTGTAACTAAGTGTTGTTCTTCAAAGAGAGGTAGTTCTACTGTATTTAGCAACTCTCCAGTAAGAGGACACCTCTCCCTATAGGACACTCTGTAACAAGGTGTTGTCCTTTACAGAGAGGTAGTTCTACTGTATTTAGCAACTCTCCAGTAAGAGGACACCTCTCCCTAAAGGACACTTTGTCACTGTTACTAGGTGTTGTCCTTTACAGAGAGGTAGTTCTACTGTATTTAGTAAATCTCCAGTAAGAGGACATCTCTCCCTAAAGGACACTTTGGCTCTGTAACTAGGTGTTGTCCTTTACAGAGAAGTACTTCTACTGTATTTAGTAACTCTCCAGTATGAGGACACCTCTCCCTAAAGGACACTTTGGCTCTGTAATTAGGTGTTGTCCTCTACAGAGAGGTAGTTCTACTGTATTTAGTAACTCTCCAGTAAGAGGACATCTCTCCCCAAAGGACACTTTGGCTCTGTAACTAGGTGTTTTCCTTTACAGAGAAGTAGTTCTACTGTATTTAGCAATTCTCCAGTAAGAGGACACCTCTCCCTAACGGACACTTCGTCACTGTTACTAGGTGTTGTCCTTTACAGAGAGGTAGTTCTACTGTATTTAGTTAATCTCCAATAAGAGGAGATCTCTCCCTAAAGGACACTTTGGCTCTGTAACTAGGTGTTGTCCTTTACAGAGAGGTAGTTCTACTGTAATTAGTAACTCTCCAGTAAGAGGACATCTCTCCCTAAAGGACACTTTGGCTCTGTAACTAGGTGTTGTCCTTTACAGAGAAGTAGTTCTAATGTATTTAGCAATTCTCCAGTAAGAGGACATCTCTCCCTTAAGGACACTTTGGCTCTGTAACTTTGTGTTGTCCTTTACAGAGAAGTAGTTCTACTGTATTTATTAAATCTCCAGTAAGAGGATACCTCTCCCAAAAGGACACTTTGTCACTGTTACTAGGTGTTGTCCTTTACAGAGAGGTAGTTCTACTGTATTTAGTAAATCTCCAGTAAGAGGACATCTCTCCCTAAAGGACACTTTGGCTCTGTAACTAGGTGTCATCTTTACCTAAAGGACACTTTGGCTCTGTAACTAGATGTTGTCCTTTACAGAGAAGTACTTCTACTGTATGTAGTAACTCTCCAGTATGAGGACACCTCTCCCTAAAGGACACTTTGGCTCTGTACTTAGGTGTTGTCCTTTACAGAGAGGTAGTTCTACTGTAATTAGTAACTCTCCAGTAAGAGGACATCTCTCCCTAAAGGACACTTTGGCTCTGTAACTAGGTGTTGTCCTTTACAGAGAAGTAGTTCTAATGTATTTAGCAATTCTCCAGTAAGAGGACATCTCTCCCTTAAGGACACTTTGGCTCTGTAACTTTGTGTTGTCCTTTACAGAGAAGTAGTTCTACTGTATTTAGCAATTCTCCAGTAAGAGGATACCTCTCCCAAAAGGACACTTTGTCACTGTTACTAGGTGTTGTCCTTTACAGAGAGGTAGTTCTACTGTATTTAGTAAATCTCCAGTAAGAGGACATCTCTCCCTAAAGGACACTTTGGCTCTGTAACTAGGTGTCATCTTTACCTAAAGGACACTTTGGCTCTGTAACTAGGTGTTGTCCTTTACAGAGAAGTACTTCTACTGTATGTAGTAACTCTCCAGTATGAGGACACCTCTCCCTAAAGGACACTTTGGCTCTGTACTTAGGTGTTGTCCTTTACAGAGAGGTAGTTCTACTGTAATTAGTAACTCTCCAGTAAGAGGACATCTCTCCCTAAAGGACACTTTGGCTCTGTAACTAGGTGTTGTCCTTTACAGAGAAGTAGTTCTAATGTATTTAGCAATTCTCCAGTAAGAGGACACCTCTCCCTAAAGGACACTTTGTCACTGTTACTAGGTGTTGTCCTTTACAAAGAGGTAGTTCCACTGTTTTAAGCAACTCTCCAGTAAGAGGATATCTCCCTAAAGGACATTGGCTCTGTAACTAGGTGTTGTTCTTTACAGAGAAGTAGTTCTACTGTATTTAGCAACTCTCCAGTATGAGGACATCTCTCCCTAAAGGACATTTTGACTCTGTAACTAGCTGTTGTTCTTTACAGAGAAGTAGTTCTACTGTATTTAGTAACTCTCCAGTAAGAGGACACCTCTCCCTAAAGGACACTTTGTCACTGTTACTAGGTGTTGTCTTTTACAGAGAGGTAGTTCTACTGTATTTAGTAAATCTCCAGTAAGAGGACATCTCTCCCTAAAGGACACTTTGGCTCTGTAACTAGGTTTTGTCCTGTATAGAGAGGTAGTTCTACTGTATTTAGCAACTCTCCAGTAAAGGACACCTCTCCCTAAAGAGCACTTTGGCTCTGTTACTAGGTGTTGTCCTTCACAGAGAGGCAGTTCTACTGTATTTAGTAACTCTCCATTAAGAGGACATCTCTCCTTAAAGAACACTTTGGCTCTGTAACTAGGTGTTGTCCTTTACAGAGAGGTAGTTCTACTGTATTAACAACTCTCCAGTAAGAGGACACCTCTCCCTGAAGAACACTTTGGATCTGTAACTAGGTGTTGTCAATTATAGAGAGGTAGTTCTACTGTATTAACAACTCTCCAGTAAGAGGACACCTCTCCCTAAAGAACACTTTGGATCTGTAACTAGGGGTTGTCCTTTACAGAGAGGTAGTTCTACTGTATTAACAACTCTCCAGTAAGAGGACATCTCTCCCTGAAGGACACTTTGGCTCTGTAACTAGGATTTGTCCTTTACAGAGAGGTAGTTCTACTGTATTTAGTAACTCTCCAGTAAGAGGATACCTCTCCCTAAAGGACACTTTGACTCTGTAACTAGACGTTGTCCTTTACAGAGAGGTAGTTCTACTTTATTTAGCAACTCTCCAGTAAGAGGACACCTCTCCCTAAAGAACACTTTGGCTCTTTTACTAGGTGTTGTTCTTTAAAGAGAGGCAGTTCTACTGTATTTAATAACTCTCCAGTTAGTGGACATCTCTCCTTAAAGAACAGTTTGGCTCTGTAATTAGGTGTTGTACTTTACAAAGAGGTAGTTCTACTGTATTTCGCAACTCTCCAGTAAGAGGACACCTCTCCCTATAGGACACTCTGTAACTAGGTGTTGTCCTTTACAGAGAGGTAGTTCTACTGTATTTAGCAACCCTCCAGTAAAAGGACATCTCTCCCTAAAGGACACTTTGACTCTGTAACTAGCTGTTGTCCTTTACAGAGAATTAGTTTTACTGTATTAAGTAACTCTCCAGTAAGAGCACACCTCTCCCTAAAGGACACTTTGGCTCTGTAACTAGGTGTTGTCCTTTACAGAGAAGTAGTTCTACTGTATTTAGTAACTCTCCTGTAAGAGGACACCTCTCCCTAAAGGACACTTTGGCTCTTTTACTAGGTGTTGTCCTTTAAAGAGAGGCAGTTCTACTGTATTTAATAACTCTCCAGTAAGAGGACATCTCTCCTTAAAGAACATTTTGGCTCTGTAACTAAGTGTTGTTCTTCAAAGAGAGGTAGTTCTACTGTATTTAGCAACTCTCCAGTAAGAGGACACCTCTCCCTATAGGACACTCTGTAACTAGGTGTTATCCTTTACAGAGAGGTAGTTCTTCTGTATTTAGCAATTCTTCAGTAAGAGGACTCCTCTCCCTAAAGGACACTTTGTCACTGTTACTAGGTGTTGTCCTTTACAGAGAGGTAGTTCTACTGTATTTAGTAAATCTTATGTAAGAGGACACCTCTCTCTAAAGAACACTTTGGCTCTTTTACTAGGTGTTGTCCTTTAAAGAGAGGCAGTTCTACTGTATTTAATAACTCTCCAGTAAGAGGACATCTCTCCTTAAAGAACATTTTGGCTCTGTAACTAAGTGTTGTTCTTCAAAGAGAGGTAGTTATACTGTATTTAGCAACTCTCCAGTAAGAGGACACCTCTCCCTATAGGACACTCTGTAACTAGGTGTTGTCCTTTACAGAAAGGTAGTTCTACTGTATTTAGCAACTCTCCAGTAAGAGGACACCTCTCCCTAAAGGACACTTTGTCACTGTTACTAGGTGTTGTCCTTTACAGAGAGGTAGTTCTACTGTATTTAGTAAATCTCCAGTAAGAGGACATCTCTCCCTAAAGGACACTTTGGCTCTGTAACTAGGTGTTGTCCTTTACAGAGAAGTACTTCTACTGTATTTAGTAACTCTCCAGTATGAGGACACCTCTCCCTAAAGGACACTTTGGCTCTGTAATTTGGTGTTGTCCTTTACAGAGAGGTAGTTCTACTGTATTTAGTAACTCTCCAGTAAGAGGACATCTCTCCCCAAGGACACTTTGGCTCTGTAACTAGGTGTTTTCCTTTACAGAGAAGTAGTTCTACTGTATTTAGCAATTCTCCAGTAAGAGGACACCTCTCCCTAACGGACACTTCGTCACTGTTACTAGGTGTTGTCCTTTACAGAGAGGTAGTTCTACTGTATTTAGTTAATCTCCAATAAGAGGAGATCTTTACCTAAAGGACACTTTGGCTCTGTAACTAGGTGTTGTCCTTTACAGAGAGGTAGTTCTACTGTATTTAGTAAATCTCCAGTAAGAGGACATCTCTCCCTAAAGGACACTTTGGCTCTGTAACTAGGTGTTGTCCTTTACAGAGAAGTAGTTCTACTGTATTTAGTAACTCTCCAGTAAGAGGACATCTCTCCCTAAAGGACACTTTGGCTCTGTAACTTTGTGTTGTCCTTTACAGAGAAGTAGTTCTACTGTATTTAGCAATTCTCCAGTAAGAGGATACCTCTCCCTAAAGGACACTTTGTCACTGTTACTAGGTGTTGTCCTTTACAGAGAGGTAGTTCTACTGTATTTAGTAAATCTCCAGTAAGAGGACATCTCTCCCTAAAGGACACTTTGGCTCTGTAACTAGGTGTCATCTCTACCTAAAGGACACTTTGGCTCTGTAACTAGGTGTTGTCCTTTACAGAGAAGTACTTCTACTGTATGTAGTAACTCTCCAGTATGAGGACACCTCTCCCTAAAGGACACTTTGGCTGTGTACTTAGGTGTTGTCCTTTACAGAGAGGTAGTTCTACTGTAATTAGTAACTCTCCAGTAAGAGGACATCTCTCCCTAAAGGACACTTTGGCTCTGTAACTAGGTGTTGTCCTTTACAGAGAAGTAGTTCTAATGTATTTAGCAATTCTCCAGTAAGAGGACACCTCTCCCTAAAAGACACTTTGTCACTGTTACTAGGTGTTGTTCTTTACAAAGAGGTAGTTCCACTGTTTTAAGCAACTCTCCAGTAAGAGGATATCTCCCTAAAGGACACTTTGGCTCTGTAACTAGGTGTTGTCCTTTACATAGAAGTAGTTCTACTGTATTTAGCAACTCTCCAGTATGAGGACATCTCTCCCTAAAGGACACTTTGACTCTGTAACTAGCTGTTGTTCTTTACAGAGAAGTAGTTCTACTGTATTTAGTAACTCTCCAGTAAGAGGACACCTCTCCCTAAAGGACACTTTGGCTCTGTAACTAGGTGTTATCCTTTACAGAGAGGTAGTTCTTCTGTATTTAGCAATTCTCCAGTAAGAGGACACCTCTCCCTAAAGGACACTTTGTCACTGTTACTAGGTGTTGTCCTTTACAGAGAGGTAGTTCTACTGTATTTAGTAAATCTCCAGTAAGAGGACATCTCTCCCTAAAGGACACTTTGGCTCTGTAACTAGGTTTTGTCCTGTATAGAGAGGTAGTTCTACTGTATTTAGCAACTCTCCAGTAAAGGACACCTCTCCCTAAAGAACACTTTGGCTCTGTTACTAGGTGTTGTCCTTTACAGAGAATTAGTTTTACTGTATTAAGTAACTCTCCAGTAAGAGCACACCTCTCCCTAAAGGACACTTTGGCTCTGTAACTAGGTGTTGTCCTTTACAGAGAAGTAGTTCTACTGTATTTAGTAACTCTCCTGTAAGAGGACACCTCTCCCTAAAGGACACTTTGGCTCTGTAACTTGGTGTTATCCTTTACAGAGAGGTAGTTCTTCTGTATTTAGCAATTCTTCAGTAAGAGGACTCCTCTCCCTAAAGGACACTTTGTCACTGTTACTAGGTGTTGTCCTCTACAGAGAGGTAGTTCTACTGTATTTAGTAAATCTTATGTAAGAGGACACCTCTCTCTAAAGAACACTTTGGCTCTTTTACTAGGTGTTGTCCTTTAAAGAGAGGCAGTTCTACTGTATTTAATAACTCTCCAGTAAGAGGACATCTCTCCTTAAAGAACATTTTGGCTCTGTAACTAAGTGTTGTTCTTCAAAGAGAGGTAGTTCTACTGTATTTAGCAACTCTCCAGTAAGAGGACACCTCTCCCTATAGGACACTCTGTAACTAGGTGTTGTCCTTTACAGAGAGGTAGTTCTACTGTATTTAGCAACTCTCCAGTAAGAGGACACCTCTCCCTAAAGGACACTTTGTCACTGTTACTAGGTGTTGTCCTTTACAGAGAGGTAGTTCTACTGTATTTAGTAAATCTCCAGTAAGAGGACATCTCTCCCTAAAGGACACTTTGGCTCTGTAACTAGGTGTTGTCCTTTACAGAGAAGTACTTCTACTGTATTTAGTAACTCTCCAGTATGAGGACACCTCTCCCTAAAGGACACTTTGGCTCTGTAATTAGGTGTTGTCCTTTACAGAGAGGTAGTTCTACTGTATTTAGTAACTCTCTAGTAAGAGGACATCTCTCCCCAAAGGACACTTTGGCTCTGTAACTAGGTGTTTTCCTTTACAGAGAAGTAGTTCTACTGTATTTAGCAATTCTCCAGTAAGAGGACACCTCTCCCTAACGGACACTTCGTCACTGTTACTAGGTGTTGTCCTTTACATAGAGGTAGTTCTACTGTATTTAGTTAATCTCCAATAAGAGGAGATCTCTCCCTAAAGGAAACTTTGGCTCTGTAACTAGGTGTTGTCCTTTACAGAGAGGTAGTTCTACTGTATTTAGTAAATCTCCAGTAAGAGGACATCTCTCCCTAAAGGACACTTTGGCTCTGTAACTAGGTGTTGTCCTTTACAGAGAAGTAGTTCTACTGTATTTAGTAACTCTCCAGTAAGAGGACATCTCTCCCTAAAGGACACTTTGGCTCTGTAACTTTGTGTTGTCCTTTACAGAGAAGTAGTTCTACTGTATTTAGCAATTCTCCAGTAAGAGGATACCTCTCCCTAAAGGACACTTTGTCACTGTTACTAGGTGTTGTCCTTTACAGAGAGGTAGTTCTACTGTATTTAGTAAATCTCCAGTAAGAGGACATCTCTCCCTAAAGGACACTTTGGCTCTGTAACTAGGTGTCATCTCTACCTAAAGGACACTTTGGCTCTGTAACTAGGTGTTGTCCTTTACAGAGAAGTACTTCTACTGTATGTAGTAACTCTCCAGTATGAGGACACCTCTCCCTAAAGGACACTTTGGCTCTGTACTTAGGTGTTGTCCTTTACAGAGAGGTAGTTCTACTGTAATTAGTAACTCTCCAGTAAGAGGACATCTCTCCCTAAAGGACACTTTGGCTCTGTAACTAGGTGTTGTCCTTTACAGAGAAGTAGTTCTACTGTATGTAGTAACTCTCCATTATGAGGACACCTCTCCCTAAAGGACACTTTGGCTCTGTACTTAGGTGTTGTCCTTTACAGAGAGGTAGTTCTACTGTAATTAGTAACTCTCCAGTAAGAGGACATCTCTCCCTAAAGGACACTTTGGCTCTGTAACTAGGTGTTGTCCTTTACAGAGAAGTAGTTCTAATGTATTTAGCAATTCTCCAGTAAGAGGACACCTCTCCCTAAAGGACACTTTGTCACTGTTACTAGGTGTTGTCCTTTACAAAGAGGTAGTTCCACTGTTTTAAGCAACTCTCCAGTAAGAGGATATCTCCCTAAAGGACACTTTGGCTCTGTAACTAGGTGTTGTCCTTTACATAGAAGTAGTTCTACTGTATTTAGCAACTCTCCAGTATGAGGACATCTCTCCCTAAAGGACATTTTGACTCTGTAACTAGCTGTTGTTCTTTACAGGGAAGTAGTTCTACTGTATTTAGTAACTCTCCAGTAAGAGGACACCTCTCCCTAAAGGACACTTTGGCTCTGTAACTAGGTGTTATCCTTTACAGAGAGGTAGTTCTTCTGTATTTAGCAACTCTCCAGTATGAGGACATCTCTCCCTAAAGGACACTTTGACTCTGTAACTAGGTGTTGTCCTTTACATAGAAGTAGTTCTACTGTATTTAGCAACTCTCCAGTAAGAGGACATCTCTCCCTAAAGGACACTTTGCCTCTGTAACTAGGTTTTGTCCTGTATAGAGAGGTAGTTCTACTGTATTTAGCAACTCTCCAGTAAAGGACACCTCTCCCTAAAGAACACTTTGGCTCTGTTACTAGGTGTTGTCCTTTACAGAGAGGCAGTTCTACTGTATTTAGTAACTCTCCATTAAGAGGACATCTCTCCTTAAAGAACACTTTGGCTCTGTAACTAGGTGTTGTCCTTTACAGAGAGGTAGTTCTACTGTATTAACAACTCTCCAGTAAGAGGACACCTCTCCCTAAAGAACACTTTGGATCTGTAACTAGGTGTTGTCCATTATAGAGAGGTAGTTCTACTGTATTAACAACTCTCCAGTAAGAGGACACCTCTCCCTAAAGAACACTTTGGATCTGTAACTAGGTGTTGTCCTTTACAGAGAGGTAGTTCTACTGTATTAACAACTCTCCAGTAAGAGGACATCTCTCCCTAAAGGACACTTTGGCTCTGTAACTAGGATTTGTCCTTTACAGAGAGGTAGTTCTACTGTATTTAGTAACTCTCCAGTAAGAGGATACCTCTCCCTAAAGGACACTTTGACTCTGTAACTAGACGTTGTCCTTTACAGAGAGGTAGTTCTACTTTATTTAGCAACTCTCCAGTAAGAGGACACCTCTCCCTAAAGAACACTTTGGCTCTGTAACTAGGTGTTGTCCTTTACAGAGAGGTAGTTCTACTGTATTAACAACTCTCCTGTAAGAGGATACCTCTCCCTAAAGGACACTTAGGCTCTGTAACTAGGCGTTGTCCTTTACAGAGAGGTAGTTCTACTGTATTTAGCAACTCTCCACTTAGAGGACACCTCTCCCTAAAGGACACTTTGTCACTGTTACTAGGTGTTGTCCTTTACAGAGAGGTAGTTCTACTGTATTAACAACTCTCCAGTAAGAGGACACCTCTCCCTAAAGAACACTTTGGATCTGTAACTAGGTGTTGTCCATTATAGAGAGGTAGTTCTACTGTATTAACAACTCTCCAGTAAGAGGACACCTCTCCCTAAAGAACACTTTGGATCTGTAACTAGGTGTTGTCCTTTACAGAGAGGTAGTTCTAATGTATTAACAACTCTCCAGTAAGAGGACATCTCTCCCTAAAGGACACTTTGGCTCTGTAACTAGGATTTGTCCTTTACAGAGAGGTAGTTCTACTGTATTTAGTAACTCTCCAGTAAGAGGATACCTCTCCCTAAAGGACACTTTGACTCTGTAACTAGGCGTTGTCCTTTACAGAGAGGTAGTTCTACTTTATTTAGCAACTCTCCAGTAAGAGGACACCTCTCCCTAAAGAACACTTTGGCTCTGTAACTAGGTGTTGTCCTTTACAGAGAGATAGTTCTACTGTATTAACAACTCTCCAGTAAGAGGATACCTCTCCCTAAAGGACACTTTGGCTCTGTAACTAGGCGTTGTCTTTTACAGAGAGGTAGTTCTACTGTATTTAGCAACTCTCCACTTAGAGGACACCTCTCCCTAAAGGACACTTTGTCACTGTTACTAGGTGTTGTCCTTTACAGAGAGGTAGTTCTACTGTATTTAGTAACTCTCCAGTATGAGGACATCTCTCCCTAAAGGACGCTTTGGCTCTGTAACTAGGTGTTGTCCTTTACAGAGAAGTAGTTCTACTGTATTTAGTAACTCTCCAGTATGAGGACACCTCTTCCTAAAGCACACTTTGGATCTGTAATTAGTTGTTGTCCTTTACAGAGAGGTAGTTCTACTGTATTTAGTAACTCTCCAGTATGAGGACATCTCTCCCTAAAGGACGCTTTGGCTCTGTAACTAGGTGTTGTCCTTTACAGAGAAGTAGTTCTACTGTATTTAGTAACTCTCCAGTATGAGGACACCTCTTCCTAAAGCACACTTTGGCTCTGTAATTAGGCGTTGTCCTTTACAGAGAGGTAGTTTTACTGTATTTAGTAACTCTCCAGTAAGAGGACACCTCTCTCTAAAGGACACTTCGGCTCTGTAACTAGGTTTTGTCCTTTACAGAGAGGTAGTTCTAGTGTAGTTAGTAAATCTCCAGTAAGAGGACATCTCTCCCAAAAGGACACTTTGGCTCTGTAACTAGGTGTTGCCATTTACAGAGAAGTAGTTCTACTGTATTTAGTAACTTTCCAGTATGAGGACACCTCTCCCTAAAGGACACTTTGGCTCTATAATTAGGTGTTGTCCTTTAAAGAGAGGTAGTTCTACTATATTTAGCAACTCTCCACTAAGAGGATATCTCTCCCTAAAGGACACTTTGACTCTGTAACTAGGTGTTGTCCTTTACAGAGAAGTAGTTCTACTGTATTTAGCAACTCTCCTGTAAGAGTACACCTCTCCCTAAAGGACACTTGGCTCTGTAACTA